>DWLR01000002.1:0-492430 GCA_018246295.1 Papilio alexanor hazarajatica | reverse complement strand
TACATCGTCAACCCGCCGGGCTCGAAAGTGCGCGTGCATCAGCATCTCGATATCGGTCAGGGCGAAATCGACTGGACAGCGTTTTTTGATACGCTCGCCGAAATCCGCTTTGATGGCGTTCTCTCTTCCTGTGTCTTTGCCTGGGAAGAACGTGCAGAGGACTCCTCACGCTTCATGCTCGACACCATGCGACGCGAGCTCAGCAAACGCAGCCTCTGACCGGCTTCGCGTTTCCTGGAATTTCGGTCGTTTTATCTCTATTGGCCTGTCTCGGCAGGCTGGCAGGAGCGGAGTCCATGTTCCGTTTCAAATCTCTGGTTCTGGTCCAGTCCGAACGACATGATGTCGGTTACGTACTCAGAATATGTGCCGTTGCGGCATTGGGTGGCATCCTCTTTGGTTATGATACTTCAGTCATTTCCGGTGCCATTGCTTCGCTGACTGATTATTTTCATCTCTCTCCTGCACAGACAGGATGGGCTGTCTCCAATGTTGTCATTGGCTGCATTATCGGTGCTTTTTCTTCCGGCTGGCTTGCGCATCATCTGGGCAGACGATGGGCTCTGTTTGTCTGTGCCATCTTGTTTACGGTCTCTGCCATTGGTGCAGCACTTGCCACGTCATTCGTCTGGTTTGTCATTTATCGCATCATAGGCGGGCTTGGTGTCGGCGTCGCATCTGCTGTATCGCCCATGTATATGTCAGAGGTCTCTCCCAAGGATATGCGTGGTCGCGCTCTGAATATGGAGCAGTTTGCTGTTGTGGGCGGCCAGGTCGTGGTTTTCATCGTGAATTATCTCATTGCCAAGGGAGCCGCGGCTGAATGGCTGCGGGATTACGGCTGGCGCTGGATGATCGCCTCCGAAATCGTGCCTTGTGCTGTTTTCTGTGTTGCCGTCTTTACTATTCCGGAATCTCCGAGATGGCATGTTCTGGCAGGAAGGGATCAGGAAGCCCTGAAGACACTTACCCGGATCTCCAACGAGAAGCATGCCCATGCTCTGCTCAGGGAAATCCGGCAATCCATTCAGGGCGATACTGAACAGGCAAGTCAGCAACAGAAAAAGCTGGCGGGACACGGCGCCAGATGGATCATTTTTGTCGGCGCCATGATTGCCATGTTGCAACAGCTGACTGGCGTGAATGTCATGATGTACTATGCGCCGATGGTCCTTCGTTCGACCAGCGGCACTATGGAAGCAGCCTTGTTCCAGACAATATGGATCGGCTTTGCGTCACTGACAGGCTGTGCGATTGGTGCCTGGTTTATTGATCTCAAGGGAAGGCGGCCCCTCATGGCGATCGGGTCGGCCGGTATGATTATCGGGCTTCTGGTAGTCTCGGGCGCGCTCTACACCCAGTCGAGCGGACTTCTTGCCCTGTTCGGTATGCTTTTGTTCATGGTGATGTATGGCATGTCCTGGGGTCCGATTGCCTGGGTACTGATCGCCGAAATATTTCCTAACAGGCTGCGTTCCATGGGAATGAGTATTTCGGTCGCCTGTATGTGGATCATGAATTTTTTTGTGAGCCAGTTTTTCCCCATGATCCAGTCCAATATCTGGCTGAATGCTCATTTCCACGGGGCATTTTCAATGTGGATTTTCGTCGCCTGTTCCATGGTTGCGACGTGGTTTGTACTTCGATTTGTTCCGGAAACAAAAGGGGTTTCACTGGAGAAAGTCGAAGCTCTCATGCTGGGCAGGCAGAGATAGCAATGCTCTTTCCTGCTTCCTGAAGGAAATAATCATGAATGATTCCCAGCTTCTTGCCGATTATATCCAGCAAGAAGAAATATCCCGCTTTGCAAAATTTAGCCATGATGATGGTTGGGCACTGGGCATGATACTCAGACGTTTTGCTATCGAGAACAAGGCACCTGTTGCCATAGAAGTATTTGCTTTCGGGCAGCAGGTTTTTCTGGCGGCTCTTCCTGGTTCGTGTCCGGAAAATCTGGAGTGGATCCGGCGCAAGCGCAATACAGTGCTGCGCAGCTGGAAAGCAAGTCTGCATGTCGGTGCGGTCAATCGCCTGTCGGGCCAGCGTATGGAACAGCAGGGTTTCATACAGCAATCCGATTATTGCGATCATGGTGGCGGTTTTCCCATCAGGCTGGTCGATGGCGTGGTGATCGGTGCTGTTACGGTCAGTGGTCTGCCCGAACAGGATGATCATGCTCTGGTAGTGCGCGCGATCCAGGCCCTCCTGCGTGATGCAGCATGCTGATACCTGCCGGTTCATCCTCAATACATTAGTGAAAGACAAAATGATGTTTCTTGGTCTTCATGGTGTTTCCACCAACCATTCCAATCTTCTGACCGATATACGTGTTGCTCGCGAGACCGGATATGACAGTCTCGAGATTCTGGCCAGCAAGCTGATACGTTATCTGGATAATGGCGGTACCCTGTCACGTCTCGCTCATGCCATCAAGGCCAGCCATCTGTCGACGGGATGTGTAAATGCCCTGCTCTCAATCGAGCGGCATAAGGGAGAGGAGAAGCAGAAGATGCTTGATGAGGCAAGACGTCTGACGCTTGCCGCCGAAGCACTGGACTGTCCGACAGTGCAAATTCTGGCACTGAATGGAATAGACCATGAATCTGATGATACGATCATGGATATCATGACGGAAAACGTCGAGGCGATTGGCCGCATCGGTCTGGAGCATAATGTGCGTTACCAGATTGAGGTGATTGCCTTTACCAAATTCAGAAAGCTCGAACAGGGGCTTGAGATTATCCGCAGGGCAGGGCTACCCAATATCGGTATGGTAATTGATTTCTGGCATCTTTATGCGGCCGGTAATACGCCGGCAGATGTTGCTGTACTCGATCCCGAGCTGATCTACGGTGTTCATTTTTGTGATGGACGTCTTCCACGTCCGGGTGAGGCGTGGGATCAATCGGTTCTGAGAGCTTATATGCCTGGTGAGGGTGAAATGGATGTTCAGGCCTGGACTGATGCCGTCAGGAAGACCGGATATGATGGCATGTGGACGGCCGAACTTTTCAGCCCGGCCTGCTGGGAAACTGATATCTTTGATGCAGCGACGATATGCCGCGAAAATATGGAGCGTTTCATCTTTACCTAGAATCCCCTGAGGAATCGGTCAGGTCTCTGCCCCAATGTGGCAGCATGGCGACATGCCACCAGTCCCCGGACCAAGCCGAGTCATGGATACGATATGCCAGCAGCTATCTTGCTGCCGGCATATCGACCAGTCGTCAGTCTGCAATTGTGTACAGGCAAAACACTAAAGCCTCAGATAAACAGGCGAGAGTGTCTTCAATGCTATCATCTTTGTTCTTCAGATAGTTATCCGCGTAACTGGAACCTTGCTCCTGAAGGTATTTTCGTACCAGGGAGCCTCGGGTTCAAAGACAGTTCGAGTTCCTGTTCATCGGGTTTCCATGAGAATGAGTCACTTTAACGTGACACATGGCCGGTCAAGCAAAAAGCTGCGCTGACTCGTTCTATTCGCGATGGTTCCAGTTTCTGCCTGTTCCCTTTCTTAGGAGAAAGACGATGTCCATGACCGCCAGACGGCGTTTGCACGATATCTACCAGTTGAGCGATTTCGAAAAAGCCGTCAGGCGTTATCTGCCTAAGGCAGTTTACGAATACGTTCGCAACGGTGCGGGGGCCGAGCTCAGCCTGCGTCGGAATCAGGCGATATTTCAGCGCTATCTGTGGCGTCCTTATCGCTTGCGTGACGTATCTTCTCTCAACACCAGAATTACGCTTTTTGGCGAGGAGTATGCGCAGCCTTTTGGTCTGGCGCCGACAGGGGGCGCCGCCATGACGCGCTTTGATGCCGATCGCATAGAGGCGGCGGCAGCGCACAGGCATAATCTGTTCTACGCACTTTCCGCCAACTCACTCACGCCGCTGGAAGAGATCATCCGTATCAACCCGCGCGCGTGGTTTGCCGCTTATCTGCCAAGCGATCTTGCTGTGATCGACGGAATGATCGACCGGGTGCAGAAAGCCGGCTACCCGGTGCTGTTGATCACTTGTGATGTACCTGTTGGCGCACAGCGTATTGCCGAGACGCGTGCGGGTTATTCCATGCCCATCCGCCCTAAATGGCGCTCGACGATCGGGGCATTGCGCCATCCCGGCTGGACATTCGGAACACTGGGTCGCACGATCCTGCGCGATCGCAACCCCAGAATTGTCAATATTCGCCCTCAGGGTGGGCCGGGCCTGTTTTCAAACGAAATTGCGGCGGTCGGAGGGGCTCCTGATTTCACATGGGATCACATCCGTCATATTCGCGCGCGATGGAATGGTAAGCTCATACTGAAAGGTATTCTGCGTCCTGAAGATGCCGAAGAGGCAGCAAAGATCGGTGTGGATGGTATTGGCGTCTCTGATCATGGCGGGCGCCTGCTTGATTCGAGCGTCGCGCCGCTCGAAGTTCTGCCTGAAATCAGAAAGGCAGCGCGGAATATGAGCGTCGTTATTGATGGCGGTTTTCGCTGTGGTGGAGATGTGCTCAAGGCAATGGCGCTTGGTGCTGACGCAGTTATGCTCGGCCGTCCCTTTCTTCAGGCCTGCGCCCTGGCTGGAGGGGCGGGGCTCGACAAGGCGGTTTCCATACTTGGTACGGAACTCAGGCGTGATCTCGCCCTGATTGGCCTTGCCGAGCTTGCTTCGCTGGATGCCTCCTTGCTCAAGGATCTGGGATAAACAGGTTTTGCCCGGAGAGCGGAAGAAAACATCTGACCGATGAGAACCTGACCTGATGAAAAGGATTATTTTAACGCCCCCTCGGAAGCGGTGGGGGCTTGTGTCATGATCGTGCAGAAAACGCTTAGTCTTACAGGAAGGTCAGGCTGATGAATGCGACAGAACGTGGAATCCGCGAACAGTTTTCGTTCTGGAGGGCGCTGACACAGCCGCACTCCACCCCCGAGAAGGGGCAGATGCATGCAATTATCGGTTGTGGTACCTCCGTCCATATTGCCGACAGTATTGCCTGTGCTCTCAACGAAGCAGGTTTTCTTTCCCGGGCCGTACCAGGAAATGAGTGGACGCGTCGCGCCTCATCTTATGTGCCATCAGGCATGAAAACCCGGCTGATGGCCCTTTCGCGCAGCGGTGAATCGACAGAGACCCTCGCAGCTGCCTCCGCCGGACGAGCCTCGGGACATGAGGTTCTTGGTGTGACCTGCGCACCGGGCAGCGCATTGACGAAGATTTCCTCGGAAGTATTCGAAGCCGAGACCCATCCTGAAGAAGGGATCGTGATGACGGCTTCAGCCAGTCTCATGCTTATGGCCGGGCTACGCTATGCAGGGATCCATATTGGCCATGATAGTATCGCAGCCGCAGCGGCCTTGCTCGAAGCGGCTGATCCTCATCTTGTGGCATTGATTCGAGGCCGCTCCCATTTTGTGTTCTTAGGCGGTGGCACGCATTATGGTGTTGCGCGTGAAGGCGCTCTGAAAATGCAGGAAATGAGCCTGAGCCAGAGTGAGGCCCATCATCCGCTGGAATATCGCCATGGCCCGATCAGTCTGATCGATGAGCGCTCTTTCGTTATTATGCTCTATCATCCTGATACCTGCGAGGAAGAGGCTCTGCTTGCCCGTGATGTAATGGAAAAAGGGGCCATCGTGCTGGGTCTTGGGGGGCCGGGCACGGTCTCCCTTCCGGTCGGGGGCGATCGTGGCGCCGCACCGTTGATCTGTCTGCCTGTTCTGCAGCTTCTGGGTGAATATGTAGCCCGGGCACACGGACTGGACACGCTGGCGCCCCGCCATCTCACGAAAGTCGTAACACTCGCCAGCTGACTGGTAGCCCTCATGGGGAAAGGCGGGGATCGGAAAATTTTCCCCGCTACTCCAGCAGGCCTGATGGGACGCTGTTCCCTGTCTTCTGCAAGAGTAAAAGAGCGTTGGTAACTGAATACTGATAAGCTTACTTTCTTATACCGAACCCAGGAGGTAGGAGTGGTTACACTTACTGGTCTTGTGACCATTTGGTCTGGCACTTGATAGATGTCATATTGTACCATTCAGAGGTTTATTGTAGATCTTAAGAAATAAACATTTTTATAATGATAAATATCTCCAAAATTATCTTGTATAGAATTCAATATATTTTCCATGGTTTGCATTTTAATTTTGTTTTTGTATTCTGAATAGTAATCGTATATAAAAACAAAGCCAGAAAAGACTCCGTTGGAGAAATGATCTTCGTCAACCACTTCAAGGTTGTTGAGATTTAATCCCATAGCAACAAGGTTTTTATCGGGACCAATAACAAATGTCCCCATAGCTATATCGGCGCCTGATTTCGAGCTGCCCCCTAGAATAATGTATCCATCTATAGTTGATGAAGGACCACTGTTGTGATCCTCCCATGCGTGTGCCATTGTGCGATCTAGCCGTCTACGCGTTTCTTCATCAAAATTTTTGAAATCAGCATTTCTGTAGAGATTTTTCGCGCATCGCAGTAATAATGCGGCCTGTTTGGGATTATATGTTTGATAGTCGGAAAATGATAGATCGGCGGCCCTTCCAGTCGGCAAGGTTTTCCCTTTTATAAAAGAAGGAATATCCGGAAAATAGCATTTTGTATCGTCCGCATGTGTTTTAGATAGAAATATTGCATAACAAGACAATATAGATACGATTATAAACGATTTTATCATAATTATTACTCCACTACATTTCTTAGAGTATCTATATATCTATCTATTGCTACTGGGAATAAAGCTTTTGATATAATCCGAGGTTCCGGAAGGATATCCGGACTGGATCTTATCGTCTGCAGTAGGAGTGCCTTTTGTACGTGATGTGATGGGAAAGGGAGTAATTGTCCTGTTTGATCAAGAGGCAAGTTCTGGTCTGACGGAATTGTATTGTTGCTCTCACTGTATGATGTCAGTGAAGATCGGTAATCTTCAGGCACGCTCGCTTGGCATCATCGGTTTTCCAATGTTACCAGCTAAAAGGTATATTCTATAATCGAAGACTGGACCCTAAAAAATATTTGTTCCCGAAAACAAAAGTACCATAAGTATTTTCATTTATTATATTGAGTATAGAATCCATTTTATTTATGGCAATAAACTTTTTATCTACAAAATCAGATGAATCATAAATGAATAAAAAATTCGCGTAAAAATAATTGTTTTTCTCGTTTTCGTCGATTCTATCTCTCGTGTTAAAGAGAAGACCTATCGCCACCAATTTCTTATGTGAGTCGATGATCATCGTTCCCAAATCATTGGCACCTCCAATATCCGAGTTGCCTCCCAAAGCAATATACCCATCTTTCTGAGCCGTTGCGGCTGTGTTGTGAAGCTGCCAAGTAGTATCCATGGTACGATTAAGTCTTTTTCGAGACGCATCGTTGAACTGTGACAAATCTGCGTTTTTATACAAAGTTTTAGCACAGTTCAGCAATAATGCAGCTCCTTTAGGGTTAAGAGCCCGATAGTCGGCAAAAGACAGATCTGCAGGCTGTCCATTCGGAAGGGTTTTCCCCTCGAAAAACGAAGGAATATCCGGAAAATAGCATTTCGTTTCTTCTGCATATGATTTTGACGAATAAATTAGTAAAGAAAATATTGAGAACATAACAGTAAATAATGACAACATGATCATTTATCCAAAAATTTATTTAAATCATCAATATATCGGGCGTCATCGAAGATAAAGCTTTTGATATAGTCCAGAGTCTTGGAAAGAATTTTATCTTCCAACACGCTTTTACCGCTACAGACCCATTGGACGTAGTCGATATTGTGTTCCAAAGAAACATGGCGTTTCCCAAGCCATTTCAACGGAAGACTGTTTGTTTTTCACGGGTCTTTTCCAAATTCGTTGTACGAAAATGCACGCTTGCCGAAGGGAGGGGATTAATCACAATATCCAGGCGTACTGACCGTAATAGGGCATCGCACTTTGTGGAGTGCGGTTCGATGTCCAGATTATAGTGCTGCGCTGCCGTGCAGTCGACTGAAAACGCGATCCGCCACTTATCACCGGGAAACAAAAACAGCATCATACGAATGAGTGCAGTGTTAATATTCGTTCAAGAGATAATAGGACCTAGTCTGGGAGATATAAATAAGTTCCCTCTCTTACAACAGCCCATCCATTTTAATTATAGAATATGTAATGAAATGTCCAGTATTATATCGGTTGATCTCAGGTAGGTTGAGTTTTTCTAGGTCTCCGAATATCCTCCTTGTTACTACATCTGCATCATCCTTAGAAAAGACTAGGCTATTGTTTTTGATATCATACTCAACAAAGAGATTTTTCTCCATTCCGTATTGAAAAAACTGAGGAAAATATCTATTTTTTCTTGGTGCTGTTCTCTGGATCATCATTGAATATAGGTTATCACTGGAAGTGAATTCCAATATCATATCAAACTTGTTAAATATTTATATGTTACCTGCTAAAATTTATGGACTTTACCGTATATTCGGATGCAATAAATTGTATAGTTTAACCCCTTCTCAGGAAAGGTGTTGTTTGATGTTTAATTTAAGGGTGATTTTTTTACAGTGTAGAAATCCTGCTAAAATCGATAAAGATTTTGTCCGAGTCTAACGGTACTCTGAAACTAATTGGTTTTGTGAATTTGGTCTCAACGGCTTTGATGTCACCAAAATAACCTAAGATCTCACGACACAATAATCAAAGTCTGAATATCACGAAATAATGACAAAATATTTCTTATTCGTGGAAAGTTTTGTCACTAAAAATAGGAGTGACTGATTCGGGGTTTCATCTATATCTGCGCGCAGCCAGCCCCGTTCAGAGTGTTTCGAGCCTATCGCGTGCGCCATTTGACCACCCTGCTACTGCTTTGCAGTGCAACGTTTCCTGTCTCTGCCTTCGCAGCAAGCCAGTCTGACGATATCGCCGCCTTGCGACGTGAGATGCTGGAAATGCGCGCCCAGATGCAAAGCCAGATTACCGATTTGCGGAGTCAATTGTCGAAAGAGCGGACGTTGCGACGTCAGTTTGAACTGGCGCAGGCCCATTCTTCTCATGGAGAGGACGCGGGAAGTAGAATGCGCGCTCCCCGTGGTGTATTACAGGCCTCACGGCGGACAGGGCCCGAGCACTCCGGCGTTGCCATATCGAATAGAGCCCAGGCAGTAGCCCAGTCTGCTCCTGCGAATTCTGCCCCATCAGCCGCGTCGAAACCCGTGTCTGCTCCGCTACAGAATGCTCCGGCGACATCCGGCCCCGTTCAGCTTGCTTCGGCTCCAGTCAAAGGTGAGGGCAGGCCGTCCAACCCTCAGGTCGCTTATGATACCCATCTGATTCCACCGCCTGATCACGGTCTGAACATGTCCCTGGCTGATTTCCGACGCGCCACACGCACGGCAGAGACGGTCGATATTGGCGGGATCAGGATCGGCTTTCCGGCAGGCCGTCCGACTATTGCCTCGAGTGACGGGCTCTATGCCTTTTCGGTCGGCCTTGTTATGCATCTTGATATAGGCGGTTTCCCTTCTTCGGGTGGATCGGCGCAGGGGCAGACGGGCCGCTTCCCCAAAATGAATGAAAACGCACGTCGTCTGCGTCTGCCCCTGACATGGCGCTACGGCAATCTTCTGGCCAATCTTACTCCTGAATGGGGACGTACGGTCGATGGTACAGCGGGTCTGTACGAAGCCAATATGGTCTATAGCGGTATTCACAATTCGCAGTTTACTGTCGGCTATTATCAGCCACGTGTGACGATGCAGGATTCGGAGTCCTCAAACGGCTTTATCCTGATGGAACGTGCGTCAGTTTCGGAGGTCGTACGTCTGATTGCTGCCGGTGATACCCGGTTGAGCATCGGTGGTCGTACACATCAGAACCGCTGGTATCTCGGGGCCTATCTTACAGGCCAGACCTATGGTGATCGCACCAATGATCCGACGGTTTCCGACAGCCAGATGGGTGGGTTGTTGCGTGTTGCGGGTCGCCCGGTTGCCACCAGACACATGGATGTGCATCTGGGCATGTCATCAACCATGTCCTTCAAGCGTAACCAGACATCACAGGGGCGTGTCCTTTCCCTCAGTGATCGTCCAGAGACGCGACTGACGAATGAGCGTCTGATCTCCAGCGGAACTATCGCCGATGTCGGCAAGGTATGGGCTGTCGGACCGGAACTGGCCTTTCGTTATGACCGGGCTCTGATACAGGCGGAGTATTATCATATCGGGGTTGATCGTACGGCCGACGCACGACGCAAGGGGCCCGCGCCCAATCTGGGCTTCAAGGGATATTACGTGGCAGGAAGCTACACGCTTTTTGGTCAGCCGCGCCGTTACAGCCCCAAGGATGCGGCCTTTTCTGCACCGGCTCCGAAAGAGGATTTCGATCTCTGGAACAATCAGTGGGGCGCCCTGGAACTGGTTGGACGCTGGAGCGTGATGGATTTTGACAGCAACATCCTGAAGGATATTCCGGCTGCGGTAACCGGCGGGGTACGCGGCGGCGTTCAGACTGTCTGGTCAGGGGGGCTGAACTGGTACATCAACCGGCATTATCGCATTCAGCTGCAATACAGCCATATCAATGCAACCCGTTCGCAGACGGCTGGCAGCGTGAATACCAGAGGGCGCTCGATCAATGCGATAGGCAGCCGTATCCAGGCGGCTTTCTGAGAGAGCTTATCGCGGGATAAACCCCGCGACTGTTTTCAGCGTGGCGGAAGGCTGGTGGCAATCTTGTCGGCAAGCCGCTCGAAGAGCTGTTGCAACAGGGCTGCCTTGGCTGCGTCATCTGCAACACTTCCCTGCACACTGACGATTGCATGTCCCTGCAGAGGAGGGCTGGTTTCGTCGCGCGGCAACTCGCTCCATGATGCCAGAAGGGTTGCCTGTCCTTCCTTGAGCAGATCCAGGCGCTCGATCGTAATTCCAAGGCGCGCATCAGGTGTGTCGATTGGCGGATAGGCTGTCACCATTTTCTGGGGCCAGTTCTGCGACAGGCGGGCGACAATCAGGTCTGTCGCGGATTGCGACAGGCGACTTGCCCAGCGTCCGTTACTGCTGCGAACAAGGCGGCTGCCATCACGCACAAGGATATCCTGTGTGTCGAGATAGTCGGGCAGGGAGAGGCGTGGCACATAGATGACGGGGGCATTTTTCTGCGGCAGCGTCATGTCGCTCGCTTTGGGCGCAATGGTGTAGAACTGGACCGGTGCCGAGGCGCAGGCCGAAAGCAGTCCCAGGGCAAGCGCAGAGAGAAGAGGGCGCATGTTCATTGGCGGCGTCCTGTCAGCAGAAGTTGCGGATTCCGTTCGACATCATTGGCAAAGCCGCGCAGTGCAGCCGCGGCTGCAGCGATGTCACGAAGACTGGCATCCAGATTGGCGCGATCAATCGAACGGCGCGAGGTGATGCTTTGCAGATCGATCATGGTCTTGTTGGCATTTGACATGGTTTCACGGCTGGTAAGCAGCAATGAGTGCAGCTCCTGGCCGCGAGATGAAAGCTGCTCAGTTCCTGCGGCAACAAGGCGATCGACGCTTCGTAACGTGGTCAGCAGTTGCGGTTGCAGTGTTGCGATCATGTCATGGGCTGCATCGACCGTGGCACGGCTGTGATCAGAGGTTTCCTGCAGACTCTCTGCAAGAGCGGGCAGCCGCTGATCAAGTGTTTCGGCGAGATGATGGACAAGAGCGAGTGTAGCCGCCGCATCATCGCCGATCTGACGCAGGGGCATATGGGTAAATGTGTCTGTAATGGCCTGGATCGAGGATTTCTGCGTCGGGATTTCGGTTTCGTCGGTCAGTTCCGGATGCAGGATCGCGGGCGTGCCCGGGAAGATATCCAGATCGATCTGGGAGGTGCCGGTGACAAAGCTCTTCAGGTTGATTTCCCCTCGCAATCCATGTGCCACCATTTCAGTCAGGCCTGGCATATGGCCGTGCTTCTCTCCGGCAATCATGATGCCGTTTTTCTTGAGTGTGACATAGACCGGAATAAACGCTTCGCGCGTTTTGGGCTCGTATGCGATGGCAATGCGATCAACGGCGCCTACCTGCACACCGCGAAAATTGACAGGGGCGCCAACGGACAAGCCGTTTGTCGAGCCTCGAAAAATCAGGACGGCCCGGTCTGTATGTGTAAAAGGATGAAAATTGCCGAAAAAGACGAAGGCGGCGACCATAAGGGCCATCCCTCCGAGAACGAACGCACCGACAAGCGCTGATCTGTTCATGATGCGTTTCCTTCTTCGTTGCGTTGCCTGTTCATGAAGGCATGGACCTGTGGGTCGGTGCTGTGATCGCGCAGATCGCGTGGTGAACCGAAGGCGATCGGACGTTTGCTTATGGCATCAAGAAAGATGCCGTCATCAGCAATGCTGAACAGGCTGGGAAGCTCGTGACTGACGATGACGATTGTCGCTCCGAGTCCGTCGCGCAGATTCAGGATCAGATCATCGAGACGTGCTGAGGTGATGGGGTCCAGACCGGCCGAGGGTTCGTCGAAAAACAGGATATCTGGATCTAGGGCAAGCGCACGAGCCAGTCCTGCACGTTTGCGCATGCCACCGCTGATTTCGGCAGGTGTCAGATCAATGGCATCAAGCAGGCCAACCAGAGCCAGTTTGAGTTCGACCAGACGTCTGATGGCGCGTGGGTCAAGACTGGTAAACATCTGGAGCGGTAAGGCAACGTTGTCGCCGACTGTCATCGAGCTCCAGAGTGCTCCGCTTTGAAACAGAACGCCAAAACGGTGATTGATTTCCGTACGCTGTGCCTCGCTTGCCGCCCAGTAGTCCTGGGTACCCACATGAAACTGGCCGGCGCTGGGACGGAGCAGACCAATCATGCTCTTGAGCAGCGTCGATTTGCCGCAGCCCGATCCGCCCATGACAGCGAAAATGCTGCCGCATTTGACTGAAAGGGAAATATTGGACTGGATCACCTTTGGCCCGAAGGCTAGGGTAACATCCTGCATGGTCATGACGGGATCTTCTGCCATTGGATCAGATCCCCACGCTATTGGCGATGACGGCAAAAAGCGCATCGAGTGCAATAATACCGACAATACCGATCACTACAGCATGGGTTGCGGCAATTCCCACGTCAGCAGCGGATCGCCCGGCCTTCAGGCCAATGCGACAGCTCGTTAACCCGATAAAGGCGCCGAAAACGATACTTTTCAGGAAACCGAAGATGAACTGGCCGACCCCGAAGGCGATGATCGTTTGGTGAAAATAGCCGAGGCTCGTGATATCGAGCATCGAGATGGCGACAAAATAGCCGCCAAGCATGCCAATCAGACAGCCATAAAGATACAGGAATGGCATGGTAAAAACGAGAGAGAGCACCGCGGGCAAGATGAGATAGGACGAAACCGAGATGCCGAAAACTCTCAGCGCATCGATTTCCTCATTGCCCTGCATGGTTGAGATGCGCGCTGCATAAGCGCCGCCAGTACGACCTGCCATAATGATGGCAGTCATGACAGCGGCCAGCTCACGCACAGTCGCAATGCCAACGAGACTGGCTACATAAATGCCAGCGGAAAATTTCTGCAGCTGTACCGCACCTACGAAGGCCAGAATGGCTCCCACCAGAAAATTGACGACCCCGACGATCAGAAGTGCAGAGGGACCCGCGTTGAAAAGATCACTGACAAGATCGTTGCGTCTGAGGCTGGCCTTGCCGAAAAGAGAGCGATAAGCGGCAATGGCCGTGCGTCCGGCGAGTGTGGCTACCGTGCCGACTTCGGCCAGAATAGCAATTGATCTGACACCAACGGCATCGAGAAAAGGCAACCTCGCTGTACGGGCTGGAGCTATCGGGGCTTCCTGGTCCGGCAACAGATCCAGCAATTGCTGCATGGGATGAGACAGGGCTCCGGTATCGAAAACGATGCCCGCCTTATCGCAGAACCGCCTTACATCCCAGAGAAACGCAATAAATCCGGTATCCCAGCTCGACAGTTTTGTTATGTCGCATTTCAGGGTCGATCCCGGATCGGCTTCGCGGCCCGAAAATTCCGGCAGGGCAGAGTTATGGCTGACCCAAGAGCCGTAAAGGACGAGGCAGGAAATATTTTCTTGCGTGACGATATGCCAGCCCGGCGATTCATCAGATATCGCTGCGCCGTGAGGAACCGGGGGCTTTGTCAGGGCCATAAAGATATCTTTGTGTATAATACCGTCATGCCGCGGCATTCTGATGACAAGCTCCGCCTCTGGCAAGAATGCCTGTCGGTATAATCAGGTCCGGGCGGTAAACTGTGATCGCCTTTGCAGGCATGTGATCACAGACAGGGTTGCCTGAACCCTTTGCCGGGGGCGAGCTTAGTGCCCGTCGAGATAGAACTCGACCGGGACAGTAAGGGTAAGCGTTGAACCCGGGATCGTCTCGGGAGGTTCGGGCAATGGCTCGGCGCGACGGATCAGAGCCAGGGTTTCCTCGTCGAGTAACGCATAGCCTGTCGGACGCACGAGAGAAGCGGCGAGCACATGTCCCTTGCGATCCATGGTGAAGCGCAGCATGGGTACGCCTTCCTGGTGCTCCGTCTGGGCTTGGGCAGGGTAGCGTTTGAAGCGCTCAAGGCGGGCCAGTATCCTGCCCTGCCAGCTTTCCTTGGCCTGGGAGGCTTCGCGTGACGATGGGGCTCCTTTTGCGTTCGTGGCTGATACGGTTGAAGGGGGAGCGTCGGATGGAGGGGGAGCCGCATCGGTCGTGGATTGTGTCGGTACTGGCGGCGGTAAATGCTTGGGCACCGGCGGCGATGGCGCGACTTTGTGGTGCACAGGTCTGATCTTGATCTTCTCCGGCACAGGGACAGGGGGCAGGGGCGCTGGTGACGGAGGCGCCATTACCTCAGGTGGTTTTTCGGGAACCGGCGGCTCAGGAGTCGTGATTTGCGGCGGGCCAGGTGGGCGTTCCTGAGGGGGGGCAGGGACACTGGCCGGTTCGGGAGCAAGATCGATCGCAATCGCGGCAGGGGGCGGTGAAAAAGGGGGAGGCGTATGGCCCGGAAGCGTTATAACCAGCCCGATCGCCAATACTGTGATCACTGTAATGCCGGCAGCGGCGCAGCCACCGTAACGTCGCCCGAGACGGGCTTCATGTTGCAGATGCGTCTGATAGACCTGCCGGAAAGGCAGAACGCCCACGGTGTCATGTGCACGGAGTTGGGGGCGGTGTGCAGGCAGAGGCATTGTGGTGCGCAGATCGCGGGCGGTCACTGTTCCTCACCCTCCTCCTGACCCTGCAGATTGACTAGCGCAACTTTCAGAAAACCGGATTTGCGCAAAAGATCCATGGTTTTCATCAGTGTTGCGTAATCGACTGTCTTGTCGGCACGCAGAAAGATACGTTCGTCCTTGTGGCCATTGGTCTGCGTCAGCAATCTGACTGGCAGCTCTTCGTTGCTGACATCGTCTTCACCCAGAGCAAGGCTGTGATCAGCCTTCACGGTAACAAAAACCGGGTTGTTCGGGCGCGGTGCAGGTTTTTGCGTCGAAGAAGGCAGATCGACCGGCACATTCACTGTACTGAGGGGCGCTGTCACCATGAAGATGACCAGCAGGACGAGCATGACGTCAATCAGGGGGGTAACGTTTAGTTCGTGGGCGTCGAGTGCGGTATCATCCGCATGGCGCATGCGCAGGGCCATGGTTAGCGCCCGACCTGCTCTGCGCGGGCTGTAGCAAAAGGCAGAACCCGTGCGCCACCGTTCTGCACATGGAGGCGGCTCAGATCGCGCGAGACCAGGCGCAGGATCAGCGCGGTCAGATCGCCTACCTGCGCTTTGCAGCCGAGACACTGGCGGGAGAGGTAATTATAGATGACGACGGCCGGAATGGCTGCCACAAGTCCAATCGCTGTTGCAAGCAGAGCCTCGGCAATGCCAGGCGCCACGACAGCAAGGCTTGTTGCCTTGGTGGCCGCAATACCTGTGAAAGAGGTCATGATACCCCAGACCGTACCAAAAAGGCCGATAAAAGGTGCTGTAGCGCCAATAGTGGCCAGAATGCCGGTACCGCGCATCAGACGTCGGCCTTCAGCTGATTCAAGACGTTCGAGATGCAGCATGATGCGCTCTTTCAACCCCTCACGGTCCTCGAGAACATCGGCCGACCGTATCCACTCATTCGACGCCGCCGTCAGGAGTGCCTTGACGATGCCGATATCAGGGCAGAGCTGGTGTGCGGTATCAAGCGACCCGGCGTCTTCAACAGCCATTTCGGTTCTGGCCAGCGTCGTTCTCACGCGGATCATCTCGACTGTCTTGGCTGCGAAGACCACCCAGCTGACAATGCAGGCAACGATCAGCAGCAGCATGACGCACCGCACGACAGGACCGGCACCAAGGAACATTTCCCATGGTGTAAACGGGAGTGAGGCGAGATCGCCGGCTGGCGTAGCCATAGGGGGCTCTCCTGATATTGCGGCTGCCCGTTGAAAGGGCGCATCGGTTCTTGTTACGGGCTGTAACCCTGTGGCTCTTATGTGTTAATCAGATTCATTCTCAATTACAAGAATTCGATTTCTCAAGGAGCGCGTCGATGCTGGTTCATATTCCCAATGTCCTGACCCCGGAGGAATTGCAGTATTGCAGACAGACGCTCGAGAGGGCGGCGTGGCTGGATGGCAAGGTGACGGCGGGTCAGCAATCGGCCAAGGCAAAGAATAATTTGCAGGTTCCGCAGGATTCGGCAGAATCGCGTGAGCTGGGTGAGATTGTGCTGCGCGCTCTGGGCCGTAATCCCACCTTCAACAGCGCGGCCCTTCCGTTGCGTGTCTTTCCGCCCCTTTTCAACAGATACGATATCGGTATGAAATTCGGGGCACATGTCGATAATGCGATCCGCCCCGTTCCCGAGACCGGTTTCAGGATACGTACTGACGTGTCTTCTACACTCTTCATTACCGGGCCCGATGAATATGATGGTGGGGAGCTTGTCATCCAGGATACCTACGGTGAACAGAGGGTGAAGCTGCCTGCCGGTGACATGGTGGTCTATCCCTCGACCAGTCTGCATAGTGTAAGTGAGGTAACGCGCGGGAGCCGCTGGGCCTCGTTCTTCTGGAGCCAGTCCATGGTGCGTGATGATACCAGACGCGCACTGCTCTATGATTTCGACCGGTCGATCATGGAGACCCGCAAGGCCCTGCCTGATGATTATCCGGGTGTTCTGGGGCTGACCTCCACATATCACAATCTGCTGCGTCAATGGGCCGAGTTGTAAGACTGACTTCAAATCGGGTGTGGTACTGGCGTGCTGGCGAGAGTCGGTTCTATACCCGGGATCTTTCTTTCCGTGTCCAGAGTACGCCATGACTGTCTTTTTTACATGTATCCGGTTGTGGCATGGCTTTCTGGCTCTGCCTTTCGTTGCGGTGCTGGCGCCAATACCCTTTCTGTATGGGGTCCCGTTCCGTATTCTCGGTTTGCCCGTCCTTTTGCTCTGGCTGTTTTTCTGTCTGCCTCTGACGGCTCTCTGCCTTGCAGTCTCGGCAATGCTTCGTACACGTGAGACTGAGCAATGAGTCTCGCAGTATTCGTTTTCGTATTGATGACTGCCCTGTGCCTTTCTCTTGTTCCAGCGCGGCGCATTTCGGGCGGAGATCCACGTGCATTTTTTGCCGCACGCGGGCAATTCGGAGCTGTTCTGTTCTTTCTCCTCTCCGTGGGTGAAACCTATTCCATAGGCTCGGTTCTCGGATTTCCAGGGGGCATTGCTGCCAGTGGCTCGGTGGATGTCGCGCTCTGGTTCATAGGTTATATTCTGCTCGCATTTCCCGTCGGGACATTGCTCTATCCCAAGCTCTGGCAAATCGGTCAGCGTTTTGGAGCGATCACGTTGCCCGATCTTCTGGGGGGGTATTTCGAGAGCCGCCTTGTGGCCCGTGTGACGGGGTGTGTACTGGTCATTCTGATGCTGCCGCTCGGAACGATGCAGTTTATCGGATTGGGTACGGTCTTTTCTGCACTGGCGCTCCCTGTTTCTTCACCTCTGCTTTATTCTGTTGCTGCAGTGCTGGCTTTTCTTTTTGTAGCCAGTGCGGGATTGCGTGGTGCGGCACTTACGGCTGTCCTCAAGGATTTTCTGATCCTGATTGCCATATCCGGTGTTGCGATGGCCGCTGTGTTTCACTGGTCGGCAGGGGCTGTGCGACCGGTTGAACAGGCGCTTCATGGCGCGGGGCCGCATCCTTTTGCTGCCTGCGTCATGATTGTCAGTACCATCCTCATCCAGTCGGTCGGATTTTGTATAGCGCCACAAGCCATAGCAGCCGTTTTTTCGGCCCGTGATCCTGAAACGATACGTCGGGCGCAAATCTGGATGCCCCTTTACATGGTGCTTTTTCCCCTTCTCGTTGTGGTGGCCTCCTACGGCCTGACCCATCCTGCGGTCATGACCCATCCTGATGCCGTCTTTCTTTCGGTTGCCTTTTTTGTGCTGCCTGTCTGGCTGTCTGGCCTTGTGGCCGGTGCCGTCGCGCTCACGGCTCTTGTCTGGCTGGGGGCGGTCTGTCTGAGTCTGGCAGCCATTGTCACCCGTTCGATCCTGCCGCGTGTGCCGGTAGATGCGCAAAAGCGTCTGGGTCTTGGAATAATTGCTCTGTATCTGGGCCTGTCAGTCATAACTGCAGCTTTTCAGACGACATTGATCGTCACGCTTAATCGTCTTTTCTATGTCGGGCTTGTGCAGCTTCTGCCTGCGGTGCTGCTTTGCATATCCGGATATCGAGTTTCCCCGTGTCGTCTTCTGATCGGCCTCATGGCAGGGCTGATTACGGGAACAGGGGTATTCATCGCCGGACTGACTCTAGCGGGAATCAGTCCCGCCGTGCCTGGTCTTGCTGTCAATCTTATGGTGCTCTTTCAGGCGGGGCTACGACGATTTGACCCGATCCTAGGGTCTAATGCGGGAAAAAGCGTATTGCGCAATGCAGGCTGTGACCAGGGTCGAGAAGGCAAGGATTATGAAAGATACTGATGGCGCGATGATATAATGACCGCTCAAACCACCTCTCATGCCATCAATGCCATAAGTGAGCGGATTGCAGAAAGCCAGACCCCTGATCAGGGAGGATTGGCCTTCCAGCGGGAAAACTGCACCGGAGAGATAGAAAATCGGGGTTACAGTAAAATTCACGATCTGGGAAAAACTCTGCGCATCGCTCATGACAGATCCCAGAATGGAGCCGAAAAAAGCAAATAGTAAGGCCACCAGCAGAGCAAAGACAAATATTGTCAGGCACTGACCCAAACCCGGCCATGTAGCACTCAGGACAAGGCAGGTCATTCCTACTACCAAGGCCTGAATTAAGGCTACGCTGGCAACGCCAAGAGCTCTGCCCAGCAGGATCCAGTGCCGCGAAACCGGAGAAACGAGCGTTTCCTTGATGAAACCGAATTGCCGGTCCCAGAGCAGATCGGCCCCCGAATAGATGGCGTTGAACAATATACCCGCTCCAATGACTCCCGGAGCCAGAAAGGTGAAATAATCGCCCTCGCCCGCCTTGCGGAAGACAGGAGCAAAGCCCAGACCAAGAGCGACCAGAAAAATGAAGGGCTGGGCAAAAGCAGACACAACCCGACCTCTGGCGCGCAGAAAACCTCTGACCTGTCTGAGCCAAAGGCAGAATAGGACATCGATCATGCTGTCGAACCGTCTTCTGCTGTCAGAGAGAGAAAGCTCTCTTCGAGCGAGTTGTGTCTTGCCTTGTCAATGATCATGCTCACAGCACCTTGTGTCACAATCTGCCCGTTTTTGATGACGGCCACGGTTTGGGCATATCGTTCAACTTCGTCCAGGTAATGGCTTGTCAGGAAAATGGTTGTGCCATGACGTGATTGCAGCTCCTTCAGATGATCCCAGAGAACACGACGGCTCTGAGGATCGAGACCCAGTGTTGGTTCATCCAGAAAAATGAGGGCGGGTCGATGGAGCAGGGCGCGTGCAATTTCGATCCGTCGCTTGAGGCCCCCACTCAATGTGCTGACGAGGCTGTTCCGACGGTCGGTCACGCCGAACAGAGCAAGCACATGATCAATACGCGCAGGCCGTTCCGGACGTGGTATGCGATAGAAAGCACAGTGCATCCAGAGATTTTCCTGAACCGTCATGGCAGGGTCCAGTGTGCAATCCTGGAATACCACGCCAAAATGGCGGCGGGCTTCCATCGGGTTAAGGGCAGGGTCAACGCCATTGATCAGAATGCGTCCCTCATCGGGTGGCAGCAGGGTTGTGAGCATTTTGATTGTAGTTGTCTTCCCTGCGCCGTTAGGGCCGAGGAAGGCAAAAATCTCTCCGGCATTGACCGTAAAAGAGAGCCTGTCCACCACCCGTCTTCCATTATAGGTTTTAACCAATTGTTCAGCAGCGATAGCAGAGAAAGGTGATGTGGCAGGCTCCTGGCTCATGGATTTGCCTCTTCATCCCGTGGTGTCTCGAGCTTGTTCTGATCGGGTAAAAGTCCCCAGTTTTCGAGAGTTTTCAGGGCACGATCCACGCCATGCTCCTCTTCGACCAAGACGCCAAGTCTGGATGCGGTCTCGACGAACGATCGTGATCCTGCCCGTCCGATGGCCAAGGCGAGCTTTTCGGCAGTGAGCGTCTTGCGTGACAGCAGAACCGGACTTACGCCGATTTCCTGCAGACGCCAGCTCCAGTAGAACTGATCAGCGAGAAACGGGATGACGATCTGGGGAAGGCCGGCGCGAGCCGCAGACGCCACCGTGCCTGCACCACCGTGGTGAACTGCCATGGAGACGCGCGGAAAGAGCCAGTCATGTGGAGCATTGTCGATAAAGAATACGCTCTCTTCCTCCTGATCTGCAGGAATCCTGAGTGCCCCCCAGCCGGTAGCAATGACAGCCCGTCTGCCGGTCAGGCGTACCGCTTTGAGAATCAGATCTGTAAAGGCCTCGGGATTGCCGCACATCATGCTGCCGAAACCGATATAGAGGGGTTTAGGGCCCGAGGTCATAAAGGCTTCCAGCTCCGGAGTGGGACGCCATGTGCTGGTCTGATCGTAAAACCAGCTTCCTGTTACAGCGATCCGCTCTTTTGACCAGTCGGCGGGTTGTGGTTGCAGATGGCGGCTGAAAGCATAAAGCAGATAACGTTTTCTTCCGTTTCCATCCGTTTCCGCCCAGGGGCCCGTCCATCTGATCGGGGGAAGCTCCAGTTCACGCCTCATAAGGGCAACAGGCGAGGAGAGAAATTGCCAGATGAGAAAGCGCGCCGCATGAGTCAGCCCCAGATTGATCAGACCCGGCAGGCGCAGGCCCGGACTGGGCCAGAGTGGTGGCACGGAACGTGACGGGGTCATGGGCATGAATTGCGCCTGAACAAAGGAAATGCCGCGTTTTTCCGCAATCGAGGCGCCAAGAGGCGTACCCGACCCCGAACCAATGATCAGATCTGCGCCCTGACTCGCCTCCATTGCCTGTCTCACCCAGAGAGGCATCCAGTCGCACAGCGCCTTGGCCATCTGCCGACCGACACTCAGCTGGTTTCCCTTGTCCATGGCAGCATGTTCCTGCGCCATGAGATCGGCGAAATCTGACTCAATAGGCGTGAAATCGAGGCCCCCATCAATAATCAGCGCCTTGTGTCGCGTTGAAGTGACAATGCACACTTTGTGGCCGCGTACTTTCAGGCCTCTACCCAGTGCAACGAACGGACGTGCATCGCCCTGTGTGCCGATTGTAAAAATGACGATATTCATGACAGGCTCGACGGGTTTTCAGGCTGCGGACAGGTTGGTCAAGGCATTATGGTCGGGTGGCAGGCTGGCATTGATCAGATGCGCCACTGTCTCGACATGACCCGGCAGCAGCATGTCGCCATGACGACAAGATATATCATGGACGACAAGACGGCCTGATGTGTAGGCGCCCCAGGAAAGGGGATTATCGATGGAGGCCTCGAGCATTTCCATGTTGCCTTTGAGAGCGGCACGCAGAAAGAGGATATCGACATCGTTTCGTGTCGGGCGATGGGTCAGCAGGATTTCGATATTACGTCGTGTGACAAGGCGGAGTTTTTCGGCGAGGCCGGTCAGTCCTGTAAGATCCTGTGTCGGCAGATCCGGTAACAGGGTGGTATCGAGTGTGTGAAGAAAAAGATCGGTCAGACCATCCAGCGTTTCCGGTATTGGAGTGGTCTGAGCCGGTTCGAGATGGAGAAACCCGAGAGCGGCACGTATGGTCTGTTCGCTGTCCAACTCCTTGCCGGTACCGTCTGTCAAACTTGGATAGGAATCAAGCATGGCCAGAAGGGCAATCTCTTCCCCTTCTTTTCGGAGTATCGTTGCGATTTCATGCGCGATGACACCTCCCATTGACCATCCGATCAGATGATATGGCCCTTGCGGTTGAAGCTTTCGCAGATCATTCACATAGTGCAGCGCGAGCGTATGCAATGTTTCGGGAGTATTTTCTGCCAGCAGGAGGCCCGCATTCTGCAACCCGTAAACAGGATGCGATGGTGGCAGGAGCGGTGCGAGTGTATTGAAGCTCCAGCTCATGCCAATGACAGGATGAAAACAGAAAATGGGAGCGCCACGGCCTTGTGTACTGATCGGCAGACATGAGGCCAACGGATCGCAGGTAATGGCTCCCCCCTCGAAAAGAGGGGCGAGCATAGCGATTGTCGGTGAAGCAAAAATCTGCCCTACTGGCAGCACATACCCTCGCTCCGACAGGACAGAAATCATTTGTACCACCATGATGCTGTCCCCCCCCATATCGAAAAAACTTGTGTGGATGTCGATCTGGTCGAGCCCGAGCAATTCGCTCCATAATTGCGCAAGCATGTGTTCTGCGGGTGTGCTCGCGTAGACTGCCTTGCAGGACGGGGTCTCTTCTTTCAATGCGCGTAATGCCGCACGATCAAGTTTGCCGCTTGTCATGCGGGGAAGCGCATCAACACTGACGATACGTACAGGAAGCATTTGTGGTGGCAAAAGACCAAGCAGTGCTCGCCTGATCTGTGCAGGATCAAGTCTGGCGCCTTGTATGGCGGGCACAAGATAGGCTGCGAGCAGAGGCTGATCGCGCTTGGGGCTTTCTTCAATCATTACCGCGGCCTGGAGAATTTCAGGCAGACTGAGCAATGTACTTTCGATTTCATTCGGTTCGATACGCATTCCCCGTATCTTTATCTGCTGGTCAGCCCGGCCGAGAATACTGAGCAGCCCCCGGGAATCCAGTGCGGCACGGTCTCCCGTGCGGTAGGCCAGGGCACCCGTACTGCTCTCGGGATCTGGTACGAAACGACTTGCAGTAAGAGCAGGACGATTGAGATAGCCGGTGGCGACACCATCGCCTGCAATCATCAATTCACCTACTACTCCGTCAGGAAGAAGGCCACCTGACCGGTCAGTTATATAAAGTCTTGTATTGGCCAGAGGCCGGCCTGCAGGTGGTGTATCCGGCTCGTCAGGAGCCAGGCGATGGGCGGTTGACCAGATCGTGGTTTCTGTCGGTCCATAAAGATTGTAAACGGCCCTGCCAACGCTGCTCATCTGTCGTGCCAGATGGGCAGGCATGGATTCCCCGCCACTCAGAAGAAGCAGGCCCTGCAATGCTTCGTTTGCCGCTGTGCCGAACAGGGTCTGCCATAAAGTAGGAGTGGCCTGCATCGCCGTTACCCGGTGAGTGCGGATCAGGGCTGTCAGGCGGCCGGGGTCACGTACATCTGCAGAGGAGGCGATGACACAGCGACTACCGCTTGCAAGAGGGAGAAGTATCTCCAGCACGGCAATATCAAAAGTCCAGGTGGTCACGGCGAGAAGAGTCTCGTCAGAGCCGAAATCCAGCGTCTCGCGGATGCTGTGCAGAAAGTTGAGAAGCGCTTTTCTGGGGATAATTACTCCTTTGGGGCGCCCGGTCGTGCCAGAGGTATAGGTGACATATGCCGTATCAGGCGGCACAGTGCCGATCTCTCCAGGTGGTTTCGTATTTGCAGCTATCCGACAGGGAGTGAGCTCAAAGGCATCAAGACACCAGGCTTCATATCCACAGGCCCATTCGAGATGGTCGGTGTCAGGCAGAAGCACAAGAGCAGGGCGGGCATCCTCGAGAATGAGTCGAGCACGGTTCTGGGGAGCTTCAATATCAATGGGTAACCAGGCCGCTCCTGCTGCAGCGATGGCCGCGACACAAAGCATCATGCGCCTGTCACGAGGCAAGGCAAGAGCAACGAGCTTGCCTGGTCCGATTCCTGAATTATTCAGAAACGTCATGATCACTTGCTGATGGCAATGAAAGGCGTCCCTCGTCAGGCCGCCCAGTCCGTCGCAAACGACCATGCCCTTGCCTGTCTCCAAACCTGATGCGAGTAGCGCGCCCAGGCTCATTTCCGGCCAGTGACGCAGCGTTGTGGTCTGGCGTTCTGCCTGGACAGTGCGTGCCTGTGCGGTCAGAAGAGAAATCTGGAGCAGTTTCCGGTTTGGAGCGGCAAGAAGCTGTTCTGTCAGGTGAAGAATACGAGCAAGATGAGCATCAAGTTCATCTGCTGTGTAAAGGGCGGGATTGGCGTCACATTGCATGCAGAGCCCTGTGCCGTCACGACGGTCGAAAACGAAGAAGGTAAGATCTTCCATTGCGCCGTTGCTGAGGTTTTCGTTACGGGATGTCACGTTGCCAAAGCATAGATCGTAATCGAATGGTTCAATATTTATGCCGATACGACTGAGTTGTGTGGTATTGCTGAACATGCCCAGATCACGGCGCATATCCTCATAACGATATTGCTGATGACGCAGTGCGTGACGCATGGCCCGTCTGGCCATGACGATCAGCTCGGCGAAACTGGTTGCATCGGTCAACCTGAAACGCAAGGCAACGGCATTGGCCACCATGCCGGGAGTTTGTCGCAAGCTGCGATTGGCGCGGGCGCTGACAGGCATGCCGACCACCAGATCGTCTTCTCCGGTCAGGCGATACAGATAGCTGATGATGAGGGCCGTCAGGGTTTGCGGCAGAGTCGAATCATGCGTTTTGCCAAGAGCTCCAAGTGCGTTTGCAAGGGATTCAGGTAAATGGATAGCCCGTGTGATTGCGCCACCCAGTTCTCCACTCGTGGCACGATGGGGGCGCAGTGAAAGGGACACGGGTTCGGGAGTGTCTCTGAGAGTCTCACGCCAATACTGTCTGTCGGTCGCGAAACGCGATGAGTGACGATAAGCCATCTCCTGCTCCTGTAAGGTGGCAAGAGGAAAAAAATGTGGCTCCGGTATTTCTGACCCTGTGGCAAGAGCGCTGTAGATGGCGGCAACACGTGTCACGACCATGCCCCCCGCATAGCCATCCAGAACAGCGTGGTGGCAGCAGTGAAACCAGATTCGATGGGCAGGGCCTATGCGGAGCAAGGCATTCTGCCACAGAGGATCCTGCTCCAGATCGATCGGGGCTCGAATTCGTGCCTGCATCCAGTCCCGCGCATAGAGTAGGGGATCGCGCTCAAGGCGACAATCTACTGTCGGACAGACAAGTGTACCTCGGGGATGAAGCACATAGACCGGACCGGAGGTCGTTTTCATGATGGAGGTACGCAGGGTCTCGATCTCGGCTTGCACGCGGGACAAGGTTTCCACGAAAAGTGTTTCGTCCAGATCGCCATCCAGATGAATTGCCTCGGCGATATTGAGACTGGACCCTTTTGGGGCGAGAAACTGTGTCATCCAGAGCCCCCGCTGAGCGGTGGTCAAGGGCAGTATTACGGCACGGTGTTCCTGCGACATGGATTCCCTTGAGAGCTTTTTTCTGGTTCTTAATAATTATTACTTATTCATAAACTCAAAAAACAATAAGTATTCAAATTCTTATTTAGTCAATACGATTTTCATGAAATCTATATTTAATGCCCCAAATCACTCATGTGTGGCCTTCCGGATCCAGAGGGTGACAATCTGTGCTGCTTAAGTTGTTGTATCAGCGCAAACATAACATCTGTTCTGTTTGGGACTGATCCGTCTCCGGATGGTTTGGCCGTGTCCGGCTTGGGATTCTGGCAAAAACCTATTGATTATTATGGTCTTTCTGGATGCAAAACCTATCACTGAGCTCGTTAGCGGGACGGAGAGGGAGACATATAAATTCAACAAACTATATCACGAATATCACTCTCATTAGTGTGATTTTACGCATGTTGCGTGTTATGGTTAAGACGATTGGACGCACAGAGTGTTTTGTTGGCACTGAGTATGGGGCCCATGATGGATCAGTCTTTCGTTCACGCAGCACATGCCGGACATGGGGGTGCGGCTACATCGCCGTCCCATGCTGGACGGCCAAAACTGGATCGCATCTTCAACGACCCCGATGGGGTGGTAGAAGATGGTGTACGGGGAGCGCTTCTCGCTCATCCTGACATTATTGCCGAGACAGCCAATCCGCGTGTCATCAAGCGCGCCAGAGATACAGGGCGTCGCAAGGTTGGTGTGATCACAGGGGGTGGTTCGGGCCATGAACCTGCCTTCCTGGGCTATGTTGGTACGGGTCTGCTTGATTCCGTGGCGATCGGTGAGATTTTTTCATCACCAACGGCGGTCAGTTTTCTTGACGCCATGAAAGAGGCTGACAAGGGTGCAGGCGTAGCCTGCCTTTTTGGCAATTATGCCGGCGATACCATGAATGTGCGCATGGCCGCGCGTGATGCGCAGCAGGCAGGAATCAAGGTCGAGACGGTTGTCGCTACTGATGATGTGGCCTCGGCTTCTTCCGGCGAAGCCGAGCGTCGTCGTGGCGTCGCTGGTGAAATCCTCATGTGGAAGGCCGCTGGTGCCCGTGCCGAAGAGGGCGCCTCGCTGGATGAAGTGATTGCCGTGGCCCGCAAGGCCATTGCCAATACCCGATCGATTGGTGTAGGCCTCACGCCCTGCACCATTGTCGCCAACGGCCACCCGAATTTCGCTATCGAACTCGGCACGATGGAAGTCGGTATCGGCCATCATGGCGAACCTGGCGTATCGGTTCAGGAACTGGGTCGCTCGCGCGACATCGCCAAACTGATGCTTGAGCACATCCTGCCTGATCTGCCTTTTGGCAGGGGCGATCGCGTGACAGTGCTGCTCTCGGGGCTCGGCGCCACGCCTGTCATTGAACTCTATGTGCTTTATGCCGATGTGGCCGATCTCCTGAAGGAGAAGGGTATTGAGGTAGCGCATCGCTTCGTGGGCAATCTCTTCACCTCGCTCGAGATGAAGGGCGCTACGCTGACGGTCATGAAGACCGATGAAGAGCTGGACCGCCTAATGGCCGCTCCGGCTGAATCCATTGGTCTTGTGCGTGTCGGTGCCGGTGCCGCCGCTGCTCCTGCCGCCGAAGCACCAGCCGCAAAGGCCGATCCGGTCGAGGCTCTGGTCAAGGCGCCGACGGGTGAGAAATACGTGCCTAGGAGCGGTGTGCCTGTTGGTGAAACCACACAGGTGATCCCGGCTCTGGTCGATGCGATCGTCAAGGCGCGTGACTGGCTGAGCGAGATCGACGGCAAGATCGGCGATGGCGATCACGGAATCAACATGGCCAAGGGCTTTGCCCGCTGCGGTGAGGCTCTGGGCGCCAATCCGCCGGTCATGGAAAAGGGTCTCGACGCGCTCTCCGACTCTCTGATGGCCGGTATCGGAGGCTCGATGGGCCCGCTTTACGGGCGCTTCTTCGAAGGCATGGCGATCCCGCTGCGCAATGTCGAGTTCCTCGACGGCAAGCTGTTCGCCCAGATGCTCGATGGCGCGCTCGCTGGCATCAACAGCCTTGGCAATGCCCGCGTGGGCGACAAGACCCTTGTCGATACGCTGCAACCCTCGGTTGAAGCCTTTCACAAGGCTCTGGATGACGGCAAGTCGTTCGAACAGGCTTTGATTGCGATGTCGGAAGCGGCAGAACGCGGTCGTGACTCCACGGTCGATCTGGTTGCCCGTATCGGCCGCGCCAGCCGCCTGGGTGAGCGTTCACGCGGCGTGCTCGATGCCGGTGCCACCTCCTGCTGCCTGATCCTCCAGACCATTGCGAAAGAACTTGAGGCCCCGGCGCGCAAGCACAACGCCTGATCAGCCTCATTTCTGAAAGACCGAAGACCATGAACAAAGTCGTCACACCCGATCTGGCCGCCTTGCAGAAAGAAGCAGCCAGCGTCATCCTGCCGAGCAGGATGAAGGCCGTCGTCGCCTACGAACCTGGCGATTATCGCTGGGAAGAGGTGGATGTTCCCCGCGCTGGCCCCGATGACATCATCATCGAAGTCGAGGCTGTCGGCATATGCGCCGGTGACATCAAGTGCTTCCTCGGCGCACCGTCCTTCTGGGGCGACAAGGAGCAGCCGCGCTACGTCAAGCCGCCGATGATTCCGGGTCATGAATTCGTCGGTCGCGCCGTCGAAATCGGTGAGAACCTTCGTAGCCAGTACAAGATCGGCGATCGCCTGATCAGCGAACAGATCGTTCCCTGCGATGATTGCCGCTACTGCAAGGGCGGTCAGTACTGGATGTGCGAACGCCACGATCTGTACGGCTTCCAGAACAACACCAATGGCGCCATGGCGAAATACATGCGCTTCCCCAAAACGTCGCGCACCCATCGTGTTCCCGAGAACATGCCGCTCGAGGCGGCAGCCCTGATCGAGCCCTATGCCTGCTCTGTTCATGCCGTAAACCGCGCCAATATCCAGCTTGACGATGTGGTGGTTCTGGCTGGTGCCGGTACGCTGGGTCTGGGCATGGTGGGTGCTGCCCGCCTGAAGAACCCGAGCAAGCTGATCGTGCTAGACACCAAGCAGGATCGTCTGGATCTGGCCAGGAAATTCGGTGCGGATATCGTTATGAACCCGCTTGAAGAAGACGTGGTTGCCAGGATCAAGGAAATGACGGACGGCTATGGCTGCGATGTCTATATCGAGGCAACAGGCCATCCCTCCAGCGTCCGTCAGGGCCTGCACATGATCCGCAAGCTTGGCCGCTTCGTCGAGTTCAGCGTGTTTGGCGATGAAGTGACCTGCGACTGGTCGATCATTTCAGATCGCAAGGAGCTAGATGTTCTGGGTTCGCATCTTGGTCCGTATTGCTATCCCTTCACGATTGCTGCCATTGCCGATGGTCGTTTGCCGGTCGAGGGCGTGGTGACCCACACCCTGCCGCTGGACCAGTGGAAGGAAGGCTTCGACCTGATGAAAAAGGGCGACAAATCCATCAAGACGGTTCTGATCCCGTAAGAGCTGTTCGCCTGCAGATCAGGAAAGCGGCTCCGGAAGGGGCCGCTTTTTCTGTTCAGATCGAGATTGTGCCGGTGATGCGAGGTGTCACCGAACCGCCGATCCAGATTGTGTTGCCTTCGCTCTCCACGACAATTCGCCCATCACGACCCAGCGCTGCGCCCTGGGAAGCGAGATAGCGGGAAGGGGCAATTCCTCTTTCGATCAGCCACTGCGCGATGGAAGCGTTGAGACTGCCTGTCACCGGATCTTCATAGCCTTGGCCGCCACCTGCAAAGGCGCGCAATTCGAACTGCGTCTCGTTGCCTTCGGCACAGGCGGCCACAACGCCGTATTTTGCTTCACCGATCGCCTGCCAGTCAGGTTTGATGCCACGGAGAACAGTTTGGTCACGTAAATGCAGAACCTGCCAGCCGGGGCCATTATCTCCCCAGGCTGCATCAAGCACCATTTCGGATGTGAGATTGAGCGCGGCGAGAGCCTGGGCATATTCAGCATCGTTCAACCTGCCGCTTTTCTTTCTGGGTGGTGCAGCGAATGAGAAGAGTTCATCCTCTACTTTTACGCGTACAAGACCGACACCGCATTCCTGAATGATCGTTCCATTATGGCTATTGCCGGGGAGCGAGGCCCAGACCGAGGCTGTCCCGAGTGTCGGGTGTCCGGCAAAAGGAAGTTCATGAGCCGGGGTAAAAATACGGACGCGATATGAAGCCTCGGGTGTTGTCGGGCGTAGCAGGAAGGTCGTTTCGCTCAGATTTGTCCAGTTTGCGATCTGCGCCATCATGGCGTCGCTCAGATGGTCAGCATCGGCGATGACCGCCAGGGGATTTCCTTTGAAAGCCTGCTTGGCAAAAACGTCGACCTGCCAGTATGCGTGGTCGCTCATCCTGATTCTCCCGTGTTAAATGCAAAGATTTGGCAAGCGTAACAGACAAATCGTTGCAGTGGGATCGATTACTGGAAAATGCCATAAACCGATGTCATAGCCCGGACACGTCAAGCACGGAAAAGGAACCAACCTGATGACATGCCGTGTCCGTGGTATATCCCTAACGGCCCCTCTGTTTCTGCTTGTGGCTATTGTCATTCTGCAGCGTCCGGCCCTTGCCGGTGCAGACAGGCTTCAGGCTGGCCTCGCGGCTTTGAGCGAGAGAGGTATCGTCCTGCATATCCAGAATACAAACGAAATGCAGGGCATGCTGAGCGACCCGGACCCGTCTTTGAAGAAGGGCGTTGGGAATGTTGGTATCGTCACCTATGGCAATGATATCGATTGGGAACGTTTGGCGGGATTTTCCGGTGTGTCGACTCATATCATACTTGCCAGCGGTTATGGGGCACCGACGAGCCGGAAATTCGGTGATCATCTGACCCCAAGCCAGGCTACCTACGGAGGGGTCGGCAACGTCGTTATTCATCTGGTTTCTGCATATATTGAACGATCAATGTTCTATGACCGTGTCAATGCAGCGGTAGGACGTATGACGTTTCTGTCTGATTTCTCGGCCAACCCGCTTTATTGCAATTTCATGAATGCTGCGTTTTGCGGCAATCCGAGGGCGGCAAGCGATAATACAGCCCACGCAGCTTTTCCGACAGCGACCTGGGGCGCCCGTTTTCGGGTGCAGATTTCGCAGGCTCTCCAGCTCCAGTCAGGTGTCTATTTGACACAGGCAGGATCCCAATATGCGCTTTCACAGATGCGGAGCGGCTTCAAATTCAACGGGGCGACTATTGACGGTCAGGCAATTCCTCTGGAACTCGCATGGGAGCCTCATGCGGGAAAAGGGGGCGTGTTGCCGGGCCATTACAAAGTCGGTTTCGTTTATGATACCGCACCCCATACCAGTCTTTTCGAAGATCATGATGGTGAAGTGCTTGGCCTGACCGGTGCGCCAGCGCGCGTTGTCAATGGTTCCTGGTCAACCTGGGTGATGGCCGATCAGCAGCTGATCCGTTTTGCAGGACGGGGTCCTGATGCCGGTCTCACAATTCTTGCCAGCGCTTATTGGAATAACCCGCGTACAGCACTTCGTGCGGCGCAATATTCATTCGGCGTCATGGTGCGGGGCCTTATGAAGCAACGTCCCAATGACATGTTGGCGTTCAATCTGGCCTATACCCGTATTGCTCATCACATCACGCGCGCGCAAAAGCATCCCTTGATACAGCAAAAACCCGGAACAGGCTCAATGCCGATTGTTCAGGAGGACGCCTTTATTCTCGAAGCCTTGTATCAGATTCGTCTATTGCAGAACATTACGATTGCGCCGGATCTTCAGTATTACATCCACCCGAACGCACAGCGGAATTTGCGTAATCAGTGGATGCTTGGTGTCAAGACGCAGATCAAGTTCATCTGATCCTGAATGTCGGAGCAAGCATAAGGGGTCACGTTGTGTGCGTGACCGAAAAGGCACAACATTGGGAAGAGTTAAGAAAGATCTTAAGAATCATTTGCATCTTCTCGTAACATGGCGGTAACACCACCGGCGAAGACAGGGCAGCGGATTTGCATGTAATAGTTTGTCTTCTTGTCCTCACTGAGGTCGGAAGAGAAATAATTACAAAATATGTCAAAGTCTCTGTTTGGTGTTATCTGATTCGAAACCGGTTAAGTGGTGAAATCTATGCCAGAAGATTGCGGATTCCGTTTTGCTGATCGATCATCTTATGGTGCTTTATTACCCTCACCTCGTGAGGCACTTAGGAAACAGAAACGTCTTCTTCTTCTGGCATTGACTGCCGGGGTTGGTTTTGGTGGCGTTGAAGAAGCCGAAGCGCAGAATAATGCCTCAAGCGAGGCAAAATCGACCGAAAATACCGCCATGCAGCTTCCAGCTGTAAAAGTGCGCGGTGCCACTCCGATCAACACGATGAATACCAACACGACGTCGCTTGATATTGGCCGCATGCCAGCCACAGTGCGTGAAACTCCCCAGACGATCAGCGTTGTTCCAAAGCAGCTTATTGAAGAGCAGCGTATTTTCACTCTCGATCAGGCTTTGTCGAACGTTCCGGGCATCACCATGTCTGCCGGTGAGGGAAATGGTGGCATGAATGGCGACCAGTTCCGTATCCGTGGTCAGCAGGCTCGTGGCGATATTTACGAAGATGGACTGCGTGATTTCGGCAATTACGTGCGTGACGTTTATAACACGGAAAGCGTCGAAGTCGTCAAAGGTCCATCTGGCCAGTATTTTGGTGCAGGCAATGTGGGTGGTGTGATCAACCAGACACTCAAGAAAGCCCATCTGGGAAAATCATTCGGGGCTGACCAGTCTTTCGGCAGCGGGATGCTTTATCGCGGCTCGGCTGATGCCAATTATGAGATCAATTCCCATACGGCGCTGCGTGTGAACGGGATGTACAACAAGCAGATGATGGCGGATCGCAATAATGTGCGTACCGACCGTTACGGTGCTGCAGCAGACCTCGGGGTGGGTCTGGGTACAAAAAACACCTGGCATCTGAATTACCAGTGGCTCGGTAGCCGTGGTCGCCCGGATTATGGCGTATCGATGATCCAGACCGGCACGACTTTCCGGCCGATTACCGAACGTGGCCTCGCTCGTGATACAAATTACTCACGTAATTTCGACCGTGACAGTGGCAACGTTCATATGGTCACTTCGAAATTCTCATCACAGATAGCAAAGTGGCTCACGCTCTCCAACGATACGCGTTACTCGCATTATACGCGTGATTTTGCTGCCACGACGCCAGCTGCCTGTTCAGGAGCATGTGCAACAGCATTTCTCGCCGGCCGCAATCCTGCTCTGGCTTACGGTGCTGGCGGCGGTATGGCCTATGATCAGGCTGGCTGGGGTGTTCAGAACGTTACTATGGGACATTCGAAATTCAAGACAGGGTTCTTGCGTCACGATTTGCGGGCTGGTGTCGATATCAACTACACCAAGGACAATCGTGTTTACGGCACATATATCAATCGTTCGAACACTCAGCTCATACGTACGCCACAATTTGAATATCCCGGTACGCAGATTACCTATCCGTCAACAGGCGGCCGCACGTCCGATTTCCGGGATCTGGGTCTTTTCCTCGCTGACAAGATCAATCTGACCAAGCAGCTTTCGGTTTATGGTACAGTGCGTTGGGACAGCTACCGTTCGACCTACTGGAGTGCCGCAGCTGCGACCCAGGGCGTGCAGAAGCAGAATACGAACAAGTTCAGCCCGTCTGCCAGTCTCATGTACGAGCCGTTCGAGAACGCGACTTTCTACTTTACCTTTGCCCAGTCCTACAAGCCGGTCGGCACCGATGTTTCTTCCCAGACAGCAACATCCATCAATATCGGAGATGTGGCTATAAATGGTCGCGACATGAAACCTCAGCGCAGCGATCTCTATGAACTCGGCGGCAAGGCCGATTTCCTGAACAAGAAGCTGGGTGTCACGGCTGCGATCTTCCAGATCGAACAGAACAATTCGTTCACCTATGACGATTTTGGCCAGATTATTACAGGGTTCCAGGATGCAGGTTCAGGCAGGCGTATCCGTGGCCTTGAAGTAAGCGCAACGGGTAAGATCACCAACGACTGGGAGATTTATGCTTCCTATTCCTATATGGGCGGCAAGGTGACGCATAGCACCAATTACAGGAACAACAAGGCGCCGCAGCTGCCCAATAACAGTTTGTCGGTGTGGAGCACTTATAATGTGTCAAGCCTCGTTCTGAAGCCCAATCAGGGCAAGCTACAGGCGGGCGGTGGCGTACAGTATTCTTCGGGCTACTGGTCCAATGAAGCCAATACGGGGCGCATGCCTGACAACGTTTCGCTCAATGCCATGCTCTCCTATGATTATGAGCGCTATCATGTTCAGTTCAATGCGAATAACCTGACCAATCATCTCAACTATGCTTCCGCTTTTTCTGCATCCCGTGCCGTTCCTCTCTCAGGTCGTACGTTCCTGGGGTCTGTAGGATTACGTTTCTGAGGCACGAGGCTCGATTTTCTTGACGAGCCTCTGCACGATGCGGGCAGGAAAAAAGGCTTCCTGTCCGTATTGCTGCTCTGCTCCTCTCAGGCTCTGCACCCGGGTCTGAGGGGCCGGAATCATCCCTGATCACAGATCCTCGTGGCCAATGTCATCTCCTGTCTCCATAACGCCTCTCGATGAACGTCTTAAGGCCGAGCTTTACCTCGCCCAATGGAATCTGGATGTCGGCGCGCCTCAGCAGGCATATCGTCTTTTTGTTCAAGCGGCCCAGTCTCGTCATCCGACGGCGCTCAATATGCTCGGACGTGCTTATGAACGCGGCTGGGGTGTGGCCCGTGATGTCGCAACGGCAATAGCCTTGTATGAGGCTGCAGCAGAGGGTGGCGAGGGGTGGGCCTTTTACAACCTGGCTGATCTCTTCCTGAAGGGAGACGGCGTACTGCAGGACAGGGCAGGTGCTTATGCTTTGTATGTTGAAGCCGCTCGTCGTGGTATCAGTAAGGCCTTCAACATGCTTGGCCTGCTTCATGAGGAAGGCTGTGGCGCTGTTGCGGCAAACACCGAGTACGCCCGCCATTATTTCGAGGCAGGGGCGGCAGCTGGCGATAACGATGCCCGGATCAATCTTGCAGGTTTGTTACGGGAGAGGAGCTCTATCGATGGTGAATCTCACCGATAGGGGAGCGGTGAGATCCGGTTCACGAGAACAATTTCTTCTCAGTTGACAGGAGCTTCCTTGCGCTCTCCCATTGCGAAAGCTTTCAGAATAGACTCGGCCAGAAGCTTTGCTGCTTTGGGGGTCAGTCTGAGATGCGCAGTTGGTGCAATTACAATTTCGTTGCCATGAGGACGTTCTGCAGCAAGGGTAACGGTTATGATACCCCCGACATGTCCGTAGACCGGCACATTATCGGCAAAGATGATAGGTGCTGATTCTGCATTAAGCGACGCTATGCCCTGTGCGATCTGGTTCAGGATCTTGTCTGAATTATTGTCTGCCATTTGCAGAATACCTTTGGAAATTTAAAAGGTGCAGCCTGATCGAAACAAGGTTGTCACAAAGAGGAAAAGATCACAAGTTTTGTGATCGATTGGCGGTTTTTCGGAGGCAAGCACTGGCCTCTTGGGACATGCATACGTGACCGATGCCGCTTTGGACAAGACCAACTTGTGACAATATCCATAATGTGAGCCGGATAAGCGGATTTTAGCCTTGCTCATAGGTCGTTCTGCCCATCAAATGATTGAGCTTGCGCCCCTGACGACGGGTGATTCTGTGTCACCCGACACCAAGATCGCCGACTGCTCGGCCATGATATTGTCAAGTGTGAGATCTGCTCGGAGTTTGCCACTTGGGGTGCGGATAACAAATCCTTTGCGGATGGCGTAATAGGCAAACTGCGTAATCCGATAGCGTTTCATTGTCTCGGACACGCGTGCCCGCAGATCCGTGGGATCCGGTGCCGTTTCGTACTCTATAATCAGGCTGGGTAATCTGCGTTGGGGAAGGCATGGAGGCGCGACCAGGCATACCGCGCCTGCAAATGCCTTGCTCAGGGAGAGGGAGATATCATTTGTATAATAGATATTACCTTCATGCGTAAATTTTTCACTCGACCTGCCTACATGATAAAGTTCTTTTTCATGTAGAAATCCTAGATCCTGTGTTCTCAGATACCTTTTTCCATCGATTTCTATAAAACTGTAGGCATTACGCTGGGGGTTATTTATATAACCGATGCTGACGCAGGGGCTGTCGACCCAGATTTCGCCAACAAGATCCTCAGCAAGAAAAGTCATTGTATCGGGATCCACAATATGAACATGCTGTTCTTCGTGTGGTAAGCCGCAACTGGCGAGAAGTGTCGTGGAGCTTTCGATATGTTGCGATGTAGCCATCGCTTTCCCCTGGCTGAGCGAAAAGCGGTCAAAGGATGTCAGTCTTATGCCTTGATCCTTGGTACCCGATGTCACGAGCAAGGCATTTTCAGCGAGGCCGTAGCAGGAATAAAAAGCTTCTTTCACGAAGCCGTTGTTCTTGAAAACATTGTAGAAATTGTCGAGTGTTTCAGGGTTGATGCTATCGGATCCGTTAAATGCAACCTTCCAACGGGACAAATCCCAGTGCGGTGAGATTTCGTTGGGAGGAAGGCGAGCGCAATATCGATAGGCAAAATCCGGACCGCCGGAGAGTGTCGCACCAAACCGACTGATCGCATCAAGCCATCGAGACGGCTTTTCGATAAATTTATCAGGAGACATGAAGTAGAAGGGCTTTCCGGCCGCAAGAGCAGGTAAGACACCACCAATAAGACCCATGTCATGAGTGAAAGGAAGCCAGATTAATCCGGTATCCTGATATTGATAGGAAATGAGCTGAATATAAATATTGTGACAGATATTTCTATGCGATAATCCGACTCCTTTCGGAGTTTCTGTTGATCCTGAAGTATATTGTATGAGAGCCAGAGATTCCGAAAGTGCCGGAATCGGCTCAATTTCACGTGACGATTTTAGTGCGCTCTCCAGGGGGATCCATTTGACAGGCTGTTCCAGACCAGCATCAAAATGGAAAAGCTGGAGCGTTTCCTTCTTGCCAAGCACGGCCTGTCCCTGACAGTCCTGCAATACGAAAGCAAAACGCTCTCTCGCGCCGATCGAACTCGGATAGATCCCGGATACAGGAACATGCCCTGCATAGAGGCACGCAAAAAAAGCAATAATATAATCCAGACCGTTCTCGAACAGCAGGACGATACGCGAATTACGTTCGAGTGTACGTGCAAGATGAGCGCCGGCGCGTGAGGCCTGTCGATGTAATGTTTCCGCACTCAGTGTTTCGGTAACGTTTTCACCATCTCCAAGGAAAAGAAAGATCGGATCTTCACCTTTTGTTATTCTTCTGAAGTAAAGTAATTCGATCAGACTTCTCTCTTTCCACGCCTGCGCGTCGATGAGCAGCTGATTTTCTTCGTACATTCGATAATATCCGTCTATCTGAAATCTGGGGAGAGGAATTATTCTTCGATCGCGGGAAGCGATTGCTGTCTCTGATGTATAGTGTTGCAATAGGAGATGACGTGTTCGGGTGAGATCAGACGGGTGCACTCGAACTGCCTCGAAGTATTTTCATGTCGTGGGCAGAACAAGACGTTCCCGTGATCAAAAGGTGTGCGAACATCATGCCAGCAGCTATTGCAGACATGAGGATTAAATACGCGGTAGGGGGTTTCGAACTCATTCAAGGGGTGGGTAAAGCCGCTTATCAGGACAACAGGCGTTCCCGCTGCCCAGGCTAACCAGGAGAGGCCACTTGAAAGGCCGATAAAGAAGGTGGCGTGGCGCAACCAGTGTACACGTTCGGCAAGCGGGCGATCTCCCGTCTCATCACGCGTTCCGTGCGGAATATAATTCCAGTTGTTACGGTGCCCGCCCACGGGGCTTTTGTCGATGCAGACAACTTCGTAACCAAGCTGATTAAGATGGGTAATCACACGTGACCACCCGTAAGGATTGTTCCAGTATTTGCACTGGCTGGATGCCTGAGTGGCTATAACGACATACGGCCCTTCTATCGGCGGTTTCGCCTCCGGCCATGGCACCATGCGTGGAGGCACTTCGGCAGGATTCACACCCAGTATATAGGCAGCTGTGCGATGTAATCCGACCAGACGGAAATCAGAAGGCTGCCAGTCATGGACCTCGTCATTAAAAAAGAGACCTATATGATAGGTGGCATATGAGAGGTGCTTGATTTCCTCATATTCCGTGAAGGTGCAACATCTGATGCCGGGATACTGCCCGGCGAAGAGTTTGCACGCGTCCGGGTTCATGGCGACGGTCAGGTGGCATTGATGAAGCTGCTGAAACTTGACCGCGTATGAAAACCACCCGATCGCATCGCCCAGCGTACCCCCAGGCAAAAGGATGGCTACGTTCTGATCGCGGCAATCGTAATCATGCACGAGAACAACTTCATTTGTGTCGAGTGAAAGAACTTCGAGCCGTGTACGGATATAGTATTTTTTCGACCCGACGATCATACAGGCGCCGGTCTCGGCTCTGTAGAGATGCACGTCACGATCCAGATCCAGCAGGTTGACCCTCCAGCGCCCCTCGGGAAGGCTGATACGCGGGCCAAAATTGAAGTCATAGGCAATGCCTGTCGGAGTGATCTGTGTCGGAACGTCCGGGGAGGCTGGAAAGGCGCTGTTGCTGTTTGACTGTGCAGAAACCGGAGCAGAGCTTTCAAGGGCAACGGCGGAAGACGGAGGTGGGTTTGAAGATGATTCAGTCTGATTCGGTCCAGCGTAGTTCAAAATCGAATCAATAATGGAATTGATATCGCTCATACTAGGCATAGTCCTGTTGATCTGCGATCAGCTGTTCAATGGTCTGTTCGACATGGCGTGAGGAGATCATCTTGGTGCATTCGAAGTCGCGCTCTGTATCAGCATGACGTGGACACCACATATAGTTTGACCGTTCGAACTCCAGGGTCACGTCGTTTGAACATCCGTTGCAGACATTCCGGTTGATCACGCGATAAGGTGTTGCAAACTCATTGTAAGGTTCCGTAAAGCCACTGATCAGTATGACAGGGCACTCGGCAGCCCAGGCGACCCAGGAAAGACCGCTCGATAGACCTATGAAAAAAGCCGCGTGAGTTAACCAGCGTGCGCGTTCAGTTAGCGGGATCTGGCCTGTCATATCCTCTACTCCATGAGGAATATGATGCCAGATCGTGTTACTGCCGGTCACGCGGTCACGATCAATGCAAATAACCCGGTAGCCAAGCTTTTTGAGAAACGGGACCAGATTGAGCCAACCTGTCGGGTTGTTCCAGTATTTGTTATGCCCGCTTGCCTGGGTGCCTATGCAGACATATTCTTCAGGAATTGGTCTGCCTCCCTCGGCAATTCTGATGGTTGGGCGTCGATCCTGAGGGGGAAGGCCAAGAATGTAGGCAGCCATAACGCCTAGCCCAACCTGTCGATAGTCGGTGGGTTGAAAGTTTCGGTCATTGTCGTTGAAAAAGATCAGGACCTTGTAGCGGGCATAATATTGATGACTGAAAAGCTCGTGATTGTCAGTGATGGTTATAAGATCGCTTTTTTCCCGGAAGAGTTCGACAATATCGGTTCGTACGATGCAGGTAAGATTGCAGCCATGTCGTTCCACAAAAGCTTCAACATGCCCCATCCAGGCAATATGATCGCCGATCCCACCGAGATGCATGTCAATCAACACCTCCTGATTGCGGAGATTCATGATATGATTGAAAATAACTCGCCCGGCGCGGCTCACCTTGATCGAGAACGGAATAAAATATCTTTTGGTGCTTGTAACAAGTCCGCCGGTGCTGTTGTCGGAGAAGAGCACTGTCTGGGTGAGCAGATCCTTGATCTCCAGATGCCACTGTCCTTCAGGAAGGCTGACACGGCAACCATCTTGAAAATCATATCTGATTCCTTCAGGGCCAATTTGGCTCGGCATGCTGTCCATAGGTAACTGCCCTTGATGTTTACTCTGTAAAAATCCTAGGCAGCCAATGGTGCGAGGATCTCGCCATAAACCTGGACTATAGCCTGATATGTGGCACTGACAGAATATTTTCTGGCAGTCTTTTCTGCTTCGTCAAGCATTCTGTCAACGCGTGGTGCACCATGAGAGATCTCAAAGATAAGCGATGCGATGCAGTCAACGATTTCCTCGCATTGCTCTGGGGAAAACCAGTGCCCGTTATACGGTGTCGCGTAATCGATGCCACCTGTGCCATGGAAACCGACCAGAGCACAGCGCGACGCCATGGCTTCCAGTGGTGTCAAGGGAGCCGCTTCCTGACGCGACAAGGCCAGGAAGATGCTGGCTACACCCATGATTTGGGCGACATCGTGCTGTGCCAGATTTTCGAGCGGAATCCAGGGAATATCCTTCGTGTGGGGATATTTGAGATGCAGCATGGAACCGAGAAGCTCTGCTATGGCGGAGTTGCCTTTCTGAGCAGGCCATTTGCTAGGGTTCGTCGCAATACATAGCTGCTTGGGGCGTGGGTAAAAGAGCTCGGGATCAATCGAGTTCGGAATGACATGGATATTGGGTAATCTGAGTACGGAGGCGAGGGATCTGGCTGTTTCATGGCCGGGTACGATAAAATGTTTGAATCCCATCCCCAGAAGATCCTCTCCAGGCAGCCTGAAACTGTAAAGGTAAAACTGGTTCTGACAGAACATCACTTTGGTACCCGGGAGCGGAGCGCGGGCGAGATCAAGCATGAAGCCGTTCAAGGTCTCGGGGTAGACCAGAAGAGTCCGTTCATCCGACACAATATCACTACAAAATGTGATTCGATCGGAAATCTCAAGCCAATCAGATTTCCCTGCTGGCTGAAAAATCGACACATCATGGCCAAGTTCTGCAAGAATGGCTGCGTGCTGATAGGTTACTTTAATGCCACCTGAAATGGCTGTAGGACTAAAAGGGTTAAGGAAAATTATTTTACTCACTTCGCGACCACTTCAATTCCAGGACATCAGGGTCGATACTGAACTCTGAGGGCATTAAACGCAATATTTTTAGGTGCGGATTTCCTGTCTATTGTAAGGTTAATAATATGGGTGGCTACATGAAATGGGGAATAGGATTTGATAAAGCGCATAAAGTATTATCGCATGGAGGTTTGTTCATGGAAAAATAATAAATAGTAAATCAAGAAAAAGTAAATTCTTTTATCAAAAAAAACAATGTATCAATCATTGTTACTGAGAATAAATATATATATAAATGATAATACGTCTGTAGTTTTTTAGACTTTACCGAAAATTTACATGAAATCTACTCTGAATTAAGTAAATTTTACTATAAAATAAGTAAATAATGCATAGTGTTTCATCCATAGAAAGGATCGGTAACTAATTATCCATTGCGTTCTTTCGTTTTGTGTGTCACCTGAGTGTTGGTAAATAGGAAACGATAATTGCCAGAGGTAGACTGGCTGAATGCGCGGCAGACCGCGTGAAACTGCGGGACTCATTTCCACGGGAATTCCGGTGGGAAATTCTGGGTTTGCCGCGTCGGGTATTTTGTGGAGGCCGGAATGGCAATTACATCGGATGTTACAGCCAGTGGTGCTACAATCACCAGTAGTGGTGGGAAATATTCAGTTCTGAGCGGTGCTACCCTGGTTGTTCAGGGTGCAGGCTATGTCATTTCGGGTCCTATTGTTTCCGGCTTCGGTAACGGACCCAACAACAGTTCGGGTACGATACCGGGACAGTCTGGTGGCACAAATTACCCGGCACTCGTGATGGCGTCGGCAGGTGGTATTGTTTCCGGACCTGAAGTCGGGTTTGGTGGTGCCGCTCTGGGTGTCTATGGCGGTACTGTTGTAGGCGGAATGGCCACTAACAGTGGCTCTATTGCTGCTATCAATGGTGGTTTTGTTGACGGCGCGACGATCGGCTCAATGGGTGCTGTGTATGCAGGCGGGGCTGCGGGTTCCGGCGGTGGTCCAGGGGTTGTCCGCAACACGCATGTCCAGGCCGGTGGATATGGTGCGGTGGGTGGTAAATTTACGGTCAAGGGGCAGGATTTTGCGGGTCCCGGCATCATGTCCGGAGGAACATTCGATGTTGGCTCGACGGAGCTTGTCAACTCGGCCGGTACTGAGGTTGGGAGTCTTATCGGTGGTACCCAGATCGTCAGTTCTGCCGGCTCGGCCCTGAAGTCGATCTTCAGCGCAGGTACGCAGATCCTTCAGTCCGGAGGTTTTGCAAGTGGGGCTACGGCCATGGCAAATGGTCTGATCATGGTGAGCGGGGGGACTGCATCAGCGGTTACGCTTGCTTCTGGCGGTTCTTTGCGTGCGACAGCTAGTGGTCTTGTCACCAATCTCCAGGTTCAGGCAGCAGCGGCAGCTTCTGCGGATTCTGCTGCTGTGATTTCCAATGTCACCATTTCCGGTGGGGGCACATTTACGATCGGTTCGGGTGCAACACTCGTCAATGCTGTCATTTCAGGTATTGATTCTGGCGGTAGTGTTGGTGGACTTCTGGTTCTCCAGTCAGGAGCTGTACTCAACGGCGTTACGTCCATGGGTTACAAGAGCCGGCTTGATATCGACGGTGTCCAGTATGTCTCCGGAGCCAAGACTGTTTATAGCGGCAATACGCTGACAATCACGGATGCAAGCGGAAACATGCTCTGGTCCGGTCCTGTTGTTGGTGTCCCGGCTGCTTCGAGTGCCAGTGATTTTCGTGTGCAGCCAGACTCAGACGGAAGTCTCTCAATTGTTTATGATAAATGCTTCCTGAAGGGTACGATGATTCGTACCGAGAAGGGCGAATGTGCGGTCGAGGATCTCGCAGTAGGTGATCGCGTGGCAGCCTTCTTGGATGGAAAGGAAATCTATCGTGAGATCATCTGGATCGGGCATCGTGCTGCCACCATCCGGCCAGGGCTCCATGATGACGAGTGTGGATATCCGGTTCGTATTGTGAAGGACGCTTTTGGAGAAAATGTTCCGTACAAGGATCTTCTCGTAACGCCGGAACATGCAATATTCCTCAATAATGCCTTTGTTCCCGCGCGTATGCTGGTGAATGGTCGCAGTATCTACTATGATCGTTCGATCAGCCATTTCGAGTACTTCCATGTCGAAACAGATCAGCACTCGATCATATGGTCTGATGGTGCACTGAGTGAAAGTTATCTCGATACAGGTGATCGCCTCACGTTCTCGCAGAATGATACCGTGGTACGTCTGCTGAATGCGCCTGCCAAAAACTGGGAAGAGCATGCTGCCGCACCGCTGCGTGTCGAGCGCGATTTTGTCGAGCCTCTTTTTGCCGAGCTCTCTGAAAGAGCAGAAAAGCTCACTCTTGGTGTGACTCTTCCAAAGCCGGCTCTGACAGAAGAAGCCAATCTACGGCTCGTTGACGACAAGGGCAGAGAGATCCGTACTCTACGTATCGTCAAGAATACTCATGTTTTCATGGTGCCGTCCGGGGCGCAGAAGCTTTATCTCGCTTCTCGTATCTCTCGTCCCATCGACGTTGTCGGGCCCTATCTCGACGATCGACGCGAGCTCGGGGTTCTGGTCGGTCAGATCCAGGTGTGGGAGGCCGGGCGTACGCGTCTCATAGATGCCCATCTGACATCACATGATCTGAGCGGCTGGGCTGGTAAGGAAGAAGAATCGCATCGCTGGACCACCGGTTATGCAGAATTGCCTTGGGATGACGGCGCCGTCGATACCATAGCCATGGTGTCGATCGAGATTCTGGCGGGAGGTCCTTACATGCTGGAGTCTTCATCTGAAGCTAAATCGGCAGTACTGGCCTAAACGTCGTAGTTCTCGCCTTCTCATACCCGGCAGACAATGCTCGTGGTACGGGGAGGCGAGAACTTATCCCGTAACAGATTCTGTAGTTCTATATTGATGCGCGAATTAGCTCGAACGAGTGTTGCAGACATATTCTGCTTCGGTTTCTTATCGAAAAATAAAAATAGTGGTTTAGGTGTGTGTGTATCCTTGTGAGCGGCATCACCGGAAAAAAAGCCAGCTTAACAAGGTTCTAACTGAAGTCGAAGAAATGGTTTTCCAAAAAGAAACGCGAGATCGTCAATCATCATAAATATTCCCTATATATACTTGTATTGATTAACAAAACCCCATGTGCCAATTGATTTTTAGTTAACAAAACATAGGCGAGTGAATTTCGTATCTTGCGAATTGGGCGTTGATCTGTGACGCAGCGACATGTTTTTCGTCTTGTCATTCTCTTTTCGTTTTAATGATGCGTACTCGTATATTCGAGCGGGAGCTGGCATATGGGTATTACTTCTGATGGTATGACGGGCGCAGCGTCCATTACCGCAATCGGTCCTTACAGTTACCGTGTGTTGAGCGGTGCGACGCTCATTACACAAGGCGCGGATGCAGTAACGATTGACAGCTACGTTGCAGGTCTGGGTGCAGGTGGCACCAATAATCCTGCCATGCTGATTGCTTCCGCAGCTGCAATGGCGTCGGGAGCTACCGTGGTGTCAGGCGGTGTGGTTCTTGCCGGTGGCGATGGCTCAGTCATGGGAGGCACCGCCTATGACAGCGGTGGTTTTGCAGCCATCAATAATGGCCTTGTCAGCGGCGTTACAGTGGGGCCCCAGGGAGGTGTGCTTGCAAGCCAGATACCTGCTCACGGAGGGCGCCCCGGCCTTGTGCTGGATGCTCATGTGCAAGCTGGTGGGTATGGTATTGCAGGGGGAGGGTTCACTCTAAAAGGGCAGAGTTTTTCAGGTCCTGGTGTTATATCCGCAAGTAAATTTGATATTGGTTCGACCGAGGTCCTGGAGAGCGGAGGAACGGATATAGGCAGTCTGATTGGTGGACTTCAGACTGTAGCGTCTGGCGGCGTCTCAATGAAGACCATCTTCAGCGCAGGGACGCAGATCTTGGGTCCTGGTGGTCAGGCAAGCGATACTATCGTCTCTGCTGGTGGTCTTGTGCAGGTCGAGCGTGCTGCAGTGACAAATAATCTGTCAGTCGGAGCTGGTGGGAGTGCTCATGCTCTCGCCGGAGGCAAGATTAATACGGCAAATATTGCGGCGGATGGTGAGGTTACGCTTGATGCAATGGCATCTGCCCAAATGGTTTCTATTGCGCGTGGTGGTACCATGACGGTCAATTCCGGTGCTACTCTGACGAATGTCACGATTTCCGGTATTGCGGAAGAAGGTGAGGGTGCTGGCGGGTTACTCATCGTTCAGTCGGGGGCCGTGTTGCAAGGGGTTCATATTGGCTGGAAGGGGCGTATTGATGTTGATACCCTCGGATGGACCGAGGGGCAGCGCATCGTCTACAGCAGCACCCAGATCAGTATTGTCGACGAAAATGGACAGGTTCTGTGGTCAGCCCCGGTCAGTGGGACGGAAGCGAACGCAGCGACGGATTATCATCTGGAGAGAGATCCGGTGGATGGCAGTACGATCCTCGTCTATGACAAGTGCTTTCTCAAGGGAACAATGATCCGTACGGAGCATGGTGAGGTCGCTATTGAAGATCTCAGGGTCGGTGATCGCGTAGCCGCTTGCGTCAATGGTGAAGAAGTTTTTCGTGAGATTGTGTGGCTGGGGCATCGCTCGACCATTGTGCGTTCCTGGCTGGATGACGATGAAGCAGGTTATCCGGTTCGTATTCTGCGTAGTGCGCTTGGTGAGAATATTCCGCACAGGGATCTGCTTGTCACACCAGAACATGCCATGTTCCTGAACGGTGCGTTTGTACCTGCCCGTATGTTGGTTAACGGACGCAGCATTTACTATGACCGGACAATTACTCATTTCGATTATTATCATATTGAGACGAATGAGCATTCCATTCTCTGGTCAGAGGGGGCGCTGACCGAAAGTTATCTCGATACTGGTGATCGCAAGCGTTTTGCCCAGGCCAATTCGGTCGTGCATATCCTCAATGCCGCTGAGCGGGATTGGGTAAGCGATGGAGCGGCGCCGCTGCGGGTTGAGCGTCGCTTCGTCGAACCGCTGCACGCATCCCTTGCGCACAGAGCGGCAGCTCTCGGGCTGGGAGAAATCAAGCGCGAGCCGGAAATCACGGAAGATCCTGATCTGCACCTTGTTGACGATCATGGCCGAGTGATGCGTAAAATGCGGACAGTCAATCGTTCGAGCGTATTCATGTTACCGCCCGATACCCGCAAGGTTCGCATTGTATCGCGCGTCTCTCGTCCAGCCGACGTTATTGGCCCCTTCTATGATGACAGGCGTCATCTCGGAGTACTTGTAGGAGATATCCAGATATGGGAGTCTGACAAGACCCGCTATATCAGTAATCATCTCATTGATGAAACGCTTGAAGGATGGGCCAATGTGGAAGACGGACGACAACGCTGGACTACAGGCTCTGCAGTGCTTGATTTGAGTGACCGACAATCAGATGCAGTGTGTATTCTGGCTATAGAGGTTCTTGCTGGTGGGCCTTACCTGGCGGAGTCTACTGCCCCGTTTTATGGGGCACAGGCAGGATAGGTCGTAGTTTCAAAACTGCCCCGTGGTTTGTGGGTAAACAGGGCGGCTGTCATGGCCGCCCCATTTTTGTTCAGGGATTGATTAAAATGTTTCATGTCATGGCACTGCGTCACGCGAGGCAGAACCCTCAATCCCTGGCTTTTGACAGCCTCTCACAAGACTGGACATTTGCCCAGTTCGACCACGATGTGATGAAAGTCTCTGCTGCCCTGGACAAACTGCGCGAAGCCAGACCGAAGCTTGTCGGTATCCATTGCGGCAATCTCTACTGGCATTGGGTTTTCGTCCTGTCCCTTGCGTCTCTAGGGGTGGCAAGTGTGTCTTTGCCTGAGAGTTCTGACCCTTCTTTCCTCCGTGATATCCAGCTTCTTGAGCCGGATATGGTTCTTTCTTTCGGGGGGCTGTCGCTTCAGAATACCCAAGTCTTGGAGATCAATGAGGCCTGGCTGACCCGTGTACGTCAGGCTGAGGCCAGACCGCTCGATGTTGCCATTGATTGCGATACGATATGCCGTTACGGCATTGCTGCCGGAACGGATGCAGAGCGACGTGTCCTGTCGATGAGCTTTCGTCAGGTAGAGATGGCCATCATGCATATGATCTTTCAAGATCAGATTATGGGGGGCATCACAGCTGAAAGACCGCATGTCCTGTCCACAATCGGTATTGTTTCATTGACCGGGTTTATTGTCGGCTGCAGTGCATTATGTGGTGGTTCGCCTCTTAATTTCGTAAGTCACACAGACATAGGCATTCTGATCGCTCGCAGGATTGCGACGGTTGCTGTCGTGACACCCAGTCATCTTGCTCATATCATTGAAGTCCTGCCGCCGGGTATGGCAACGTTGGACACGCTGAAGCTTGTTGTAACAGGCGGTAAACTGAGCTCATCCCTGAGAGAAAAGACACTTGCCCGGCTTACGCGCAATGTCACGACAGCCTATGGCACCGATGAAGTTGGGGCGATAGCGATTGGAGATGCTGCATCTTTCGAGACCGAAGATGCGGTTGGTATGGCTCTGCCCTGGATTACATTACAGGTGGTCGATGACCATGGCGTGCCCTTGCCTCAGGGAGAGGAGGGTATCGTCCGCGTCAAAGGTTCAGGCCTGCTCGATGGTTATGTTGATATCCGGGAAAAACAATCCCGGCATTTTGCAGAAGGTTGGTTTTATCCGGGTGATCGTGGCATTCTCGAGTCAGACAAGAAGCTTCGTATTACCGGCCGTATCGATGATCTCGTTTCTCTGGGAGGAGAAAAATTCGATCTGGGCGTGATTGATGACATCGCACGAACCTTGTTAGGGCAGCGTGATGTCGGCAGTTTTGTATCACTGGCCGAAGACGGCAGAAATCAGCTCAACATCGTCCGTACCTCGTCAGACGATTTCAGTGCTGAACAGCTGGCCCAGGCGCTGCGAGCCTATTATCCGACTTTGCCGCCGGTCAGGGTTATGTCAGTCGATCATATGCCCTGGTCTCTTGATGGACGGATCGATCGTCAGCGGCTTTCCTCGGCTTTTCAGCGGTCGGAAACAGGCCGTCGCTGAAGAGCGGAGAGACAAGAAAGTTTCACGGATAATGACCGTGAGGTGCCGATAGTCTTCCTTGTGATTATTTGTAATATTTTGGGTCTTTGTCATGTTGCGCAAGAAAACATCTGATATTGCTATTGTTGGAATTGGCTGCCGCCTGGCGCCGAACATCAGGAACGTCGACGAACTCTGGTCTTTTCTTTGCGATGAGGGAGAGGCGATTACAGATATTCCCGAGGAGCGCTGGAGCGTAAGACGCTTCTATGACGAGGAAATTGAGGCTCCTTCGAAGACCTATATGCGGCGAGGCAGTTTCCTAAAGCAGAACATACACGAGTTCGAACCTCTCTTCTTCGGTATCTCCCCCAGAGAGGCACAGATCCTCGACCCCCAACAGAAATTGTTGCTCGAAGTAACTTGGGAGGCGATGGAAAATGCCCGGGTTGTTCCCGCTAGGCTATCGGGACAGAAAACAGGTGTTTTCATCGGTATCTTTGCTGTCGATGCGCATGTGCACACATCCAGTCCCTATAACTTGCCAACTGTGCGTGATCATTTCGCAGCGACGGCAACGCCCTCAACCATGCTTTCAGCCCGTTTGGCCCATGTTTTTGATTTTCAGGGGCCGTGTATGTCGATTGACACGGCCTGTTCCTCGTCACTCGTTGCTTTGCATCAGGCTTGCCGTAGCCTGAATGAGGGTGAGATAGACGTTGCTGTTACAGGCGGCGTCAGTCTTATGATCTGTCCCCAGACCTCTATCATCATGTCCAAAGGACATTTTATAGCGCGTGATGGGCGTTCGAAGAGTTTCGATGCTGCTGCTGACGGTTATGGCCGTGGCGAGGGCGGGGTGGTTTTTATTCTCAAACGCCTGGAAGATGCCGAACGCGACGGTGACACGATTCATGCCATTGTCAGCGCTACCGGGGTGAATTCGGACGGACGTACCCAGTTTCTGACTTCGCCTGATGCCGGAGCGCAGTCACGTCTCATGACTGAGGTTCTTGAGATAGCCCAGGTCGAACCCAATGATGTCGCTTATGTCGAGACCCATGGCACGGGAACACCGGCAGGTGATCCGATTGAGACCTATGCTTTGTCGCAATCTATTGCCCGGTTCAAAGACGAGAAACTGGTCATCGGTGCGATCAAGGCCAATCTTGGTCATACAGAAGCAGCGGCTGGAGCACTTGGCACGCTCAAGGCTGCGCTGTGCCTGCGTCATCAGATGGCTCCACCCCAACCGCGTTTGCAAACGATCAATCCTTCCATTCATCTTGATGAATGGAATCTTGATGTTCCTCGAGGAGAGATGCGGTCAATCGCTACAAAGGGCGTAGCGCGTTATGCCGGGGTAAACTCGTTTGGCTATGGCGGCACGAATGCTATTGCCCTGCTCCGTCGTCCGGAACCAGGTAAGGCAATTTCCAGCAAGGCTGTCAGGGCAAAGCGGATCAATGACAAAATTCCGTTCCTGCTGACGGCTTTCTCCAAGCCCTCATTGCCTCTCATGGCGGCAGCCTATCGTGACCGTCTCTCTGATGAGTCCTCTCCGCGATTGGGAGATCTCGCGTTCAGTCTTGCTACGTCGCGGACCCTGTTTCGACACCGTCTTCTTGTCCTGGCTCGTGATGAACAGGATCTGGGTGAAAAACTCGACGCGTATCTGCAGGATCAGCGTCATGAGGATATGTTTCAGGCAACCGTCGAAGCACAATCCGGTCTGGGCATCGTTTTTGTCTATTCTGGTGTGGGCCCGCAGTGGTGGGGGATGGGGCGTTATCTGTTAAGTCATGCGCCTGAGCCGGTTTTGGCCAAGGCAAGACGTTGCGATACGCTTTTCAGGGCATTGTCCGGATTTTCCATCTGCGACGAAATCCTGAAGGAAGAAGACTCTTCCCGTATCAACAATACTGCTATTCTTCAGCCTGCAATTTTTGTCATTCAGATTCTGGTGACCGAATATCTGGCCCAGCAGGGCATCATGCCTGACGCTGTTCTGGGACATAGCATGGGGGAGGTCGCGGCAGCCTATATTGCCGGCGCGCTCAGTCTTGATGACGCCGTAAAAGTCATTTACCACCGAAGCGCCTTGCAAGGCAGCCTTGATGGTACGGGGCGTATGCTCGCTGTTGGCCTGTCTGCCGAGGCTGTTCAGGAGATTATTGACACGCAAGCACCCGAACTCTGCGTGGCAGCGGTCAATGCTCCCAATACCTGCACTGTGGCCGGACCGGAAGCTGGTATAAAGATCCTCTCGGCATATCTGTCGGAAAAAGGCCTGTTCAATCGTATTCTCAATGTTGAGGTGCCTTTTCATAGTCCGGTTATGGATCGTATTGAATCCGATCTGAAAGCCGCTCTTGAGTCGCTTGCTCCCAAGGCGGCCAGCATACCCTTCTACTCTACTGTTTCAGGGACGCTCACGGCAGAAGATCATCGTGTGGATTCCGGATACTGGTTCAGTAATGCCCGACAGCCAGTCCTTTTTGCTTCGGCTGCCGAAGCCTGTCTGAATGATGGTTTCACTCAATTTGTTGAGATAAGTCCGCACCCGGTTATAGGGCGTTCACTCAAATCGGTTGCAGACAAGCATCAAGCCAAGCTGAGCGTGATCAGTACGCTAAATCGCCAGGAGAAAGAGGAGAAATGCCTCGAGAATGCAGTCGCCGCGATCATCTTGCAGACGGCACGTCTTGACTGGCGGTCCATCACAGGCGGTGAGCTGATTGATCTCCCGGCGTATCGCTGGTCACGCGAAGAGTTCTGGGTCGAGAATGAGCGTGAGAGACGTTTCCGCCAGGGTGGTGACAGCCATCCTCTGATTGGCTTTGGAGCCATGACACCGGGCAAGTCATGGGTCGTCGATCTGACCGGGCTTAATGTGCCGTGGCTCAAGGATCACTGCATTGATAACGTGGTTCTGCTGCCTGCAGCAGGCTTTGTTGAAGCAGCCCTGGCAGTTGGGCATGAGGTCGAGGGCCAGACAGGAATTATCCTCGAGAATTTCGAGATTACTGCGCCGCTGGTAGTGCAGACTGGCGATAACCCGGTCATGCATCTTGATTATGACGAAGCGAAAAAGACCCTGCGCTTTTTCAGCGCAAAGGAAGAATACAGCGAGATGTGGCTCGACCATGGCAGGGTCGATATTCTGTCAGCTGCACCGTGGCCCATGCCGGTGCTGGACAAAGACGAGGCACATGATTGCCTTGCCAAAGGGCTTGAAGGTGCAGGGCTTTACGAGAAGGTTCGCGCTTTTGGTTTCCATTATGGACCACGCTTCCAGACTTTGCAGCGCTTTGCCGTACAGGGAGAAGTCGCCTATGCCCGTATTGCACTGACTGAGGCCGAGCTGGACGCTGCTCCTGCCTATTACCTGCATCCGGCGCTTCTGGATGGCGCCATGCATGCTTTGATCGGTCTCATTCCCGAGAGTTACAACGATCATATGTATGTGCCGGTCGGTTTTGAGCGCCTGAGCTGTTTTGGCAAGGGCGTTACTGAAATTGTTGCCCGGGTGGAGATTACCTCGATCAGTCAGAGCCAGATCGAGGCGAATATGCGTCTTTATACCATAGAGGGCATGCCAGTTGCCGAAGTAAGGGGGATGCGTTTTGCTGAAGTGCCGCGTGTTCGCAAGGATACGGCACAGGTAGCAGAAAAGCAGGAATATTTCACGAAATGGACCGAGACCGAGCCGTCTATCCTTTTCGCTGAGCCCAAGACCATTCTGGTTACCGGACCCAGGACTGCACCTCTCAAAAAGCTTGTTGCACTTCTTGAAGACAATGGTGTGACCGTTCTCTCAGTCCCGCGGTCCGGCGATATTACCGCAGAGACGATTGGTCTGGAGCCAGGCCTCTCTCTCGATGCCATCCTGTATCACGCAGGATCTTCTCCCGATGGCGCATTCGACACAATTGTCGATCAGGTCAATGCATTGGTGAAATTTGGCAAACGCCTTCTCATCGATGGAGGCGAACAGCAGCCTCAATTCATCTTCGTTTCTGAAAATGCACTGTTTTTCGATCCGGAAGAAATGCTTGCAAAACCGGCCGTAGTGTCTCCCGATGGCGCTGCCTTGGTCGGATTCTTCAAGGGTTTTGTTGATGAGCGTCCGGAATTCCGCGGCAAGGTGATCGACATCGATACACTGGCCACACCGGATTCCCTGACGGCTCTTGCAGGGGAAATCCTGCATGATGATTCCGAAGCCGAGGTTGCCTTGCGCGAGGGGCGCCGCTTTGTGCCGCGCTTTATGCCAATTGAAGGTCAGCCAGACAGGAAGCTCGCACAATTGCCGGGCTCGCCTGGCATCAAGCTTCAGAAAAGCCGTACTGGTACGCTGGATGGACTTTACTACACGGCCTTTGATGTGCGTCCACCAGGGCGTGGCGAAATCACAATCCGGATTCTGGCGACCTCACTCAACTTCAAGGATATGCTGAAAGGCATTTCCGTCCTGCCGGAGAAATTCCTTCTCGATACCTATCACACGACTGAAATGGGCATGGAATGCTGCTTGGAGGTTGTTGCGGTTGGCAAGGGAGTGAAGAGATTTGAGGTCGGCAAGCGTTATCTGACCTCCCATCCGGGATGTTTTGCCTCGCATATGACCCTGCCGGCCAAGGACCTTCGTGTAATGCCGCTGGATCTGTTCGAAACGGCAGGTCGTCCTCTCACAGTCATCGAAGCAGCGGGACTCCCTATCGCCATCGGGACTGCACTGTATTGCCTGCATGATCTGGCTCACCTCAAGAAGGGTGAAATCCTGCTTGTGCATTCTGCTGCCGGTGGTGTTGGACTGGCTGCGATCGAGATTGCCAAGATTATTGGTGCGCGTATTTTTGCCACGGCAAGCAGTGACGAGAAACGGCAGATTCTTCTTGATCGTGGTTGTGAAGCTGTCTGGGATTCACGCAGTCTTGCTTTTTATGAAGGCATTCTTGACGCGACTGACGGCAAGGGTGTCGATGTTGTGCTGAACAGCCTGCCAGGCGAAATGCAGGCTCACAGCCTTGCCTTGCTCTGCAACACGGGACGTTTTGTCGAGATCGGTAAGAAGGATATCTGGGAAAAGCGTGATCTGTCCCAGTTCAGCTTCAACGGGAATGTCTCGTTCCACAGCTTCGATCTTGATCTCATGATGGCCAGAGACCGTCGCAGAGCCGTGGCGCTTTTTGGTCGTATTCCCTACCTGTCGCGGAGATTCGATACGGTCATCCTGCCTCATAAGGTCTTTCCGGCATCCGAGGTACGCGAAGCCTTCAAATTCATGTCTTCGGCGAAACATATCGGTAAAATCATTGTATCTTACGAGGATCTTTCGGATGTGCGCGCCCAGCGTCAGCCTGTGAGACCAGTTGATCCGGAAGCCGCCTATCTTGTGACAGGCGGTCAGGGCGGGTTGGGACTTGCGACTGCGGCATGGCTTGCAGGCAACGGCGCGCGTCATCTCCATTTGATGGGGCGTAGCAAACGTAATGACGCCGAGACCGTAGCGAAGATCAAGGCGCTGAAAAAGGCCGGTGCACGGATCACTCTGCACTATGGCGACGTGAGTGTGCGGGACGATGTGGCTCGTATCAAAGCGGCTATTCTTGAGGCTGGCCGCCCATTGAAGGGTGTTTTCCATGCTGCAGGCGTCCTTGATGACAGATTGATCTCGAAATTCACCGAGGAAAGCCTGCGCAAGGTTATGACTCCCAAAATCCTTGGTGGACGTCATCTTGATGAGCTTACGCGAGACTGCCCGCTTGATTACTTTGTGCTTTACTCGTCAATCGTGACTGTTACCGGTAATATTGGCCAGAGCAGTTATCTCGCAGCAAATGCTTGGCTTGATGCCCTTGCCAGTGCGCGCCGCAAGGAAGGTTTCCCGGCCATTTCAGTGCAATGGGGGCCAATTGCTGAAGTGGGCATGCTGGCTCAGGAAGCCGGTGTCGTACAGCTCTTTGAAAATGCCGGTTTCAGGCTCCTGCCTGGCGACGAGGCTTTGTCGCTCTTGCCGGATCTTCTCAACCGGGATCGCGATACGGTCGCGGCGATGGCTATCGACTGGGAAACCTGTTTTGCCCATCACGGTGCGTTGGAGCGCAATCCCAAATTTGCACTCATTCGTCGTGAGAAGAATGTGCGGAACTCTTCAGCGCAGAAGCTGGCTCACCTTCAGGCACTGTCTCCGGAAGAGCGCTATGATTTCATACTGGAGAACGTCAAGACGATCCTTGGTGGTGTTCTGAAGATGGCGCCTGACAGTATTGATCCGGGTGCCCGTCCGAATGAGCTTGGTGTCGACTCTCTTGCTGGCGTCGAAATCCAGACAGCGATCAAGACGGAATTCAATGTCGAGATTTCGCTGCTCGTGCTTTCGAGGAACGAACCGGTTCGTGAGATTGCCAAAAATGTTCTGCGTCAGATCAGCCTGAATGCCCTCGCTTCTGCTTGAGGAAAGGGTAATTTTCTGCAGAAAAAAGGCCGGAAGAGGTTTCCTCTTCCGGCCTTTTTTATTCGAAGAAAAAGCCTGTGCAGATCAGTCCTGTTCGATCTCCATGGTTTCTCCAGGTAGTTCCTTCGGTTCAATAAGGGCAATTGCCCCCACAATTACGCTCGATCCGATTACAAAGAGCTGCGCCGACAACGGTAACCCCAGAGAGCGACCGCAAACCGGCACGAGCTTGCCCGCCAGACCCTGACCCAATGAACCAATCGCATAGCTCAATCCCATACCAAAGCTACGCGTATCTGACGGAAAGCGTTTTGCGAGATAATGCGGCACCAGAGCGAACACGCCTGAGGCTGCAAGCCCCATGATCACAGCGGCAATCAGTAGGACAGGATAGGAACTGGCGCTCAGGAACGGGTAAATGGTCAATACGACGACAATAAGCGTCCCGATAATGACGCGAAGATCGCCAAAACGGCTTGCCAGCGCGCCGCAACCAAGCTTGCCGACGAGAGAGCCGATACAAAAACAGCTGATTGGCCAGAAAATGAGAGCCGGGCTCAGATGGTGAACGTTGCGCAAAATTGTTGGATAGAGACTGTAGATGGCAGCTTTCTGAAATTCCAGAAAGGACATAAGGGCAATGGCCTGTATGGCAGCTATGGTCAGTACGAATTTTGCCTTGGCTACCGGTGCCTCTTCGGTCGCGTTCCGGCGTTCTTCCTGCTTGAGCTTCCAGACCGGACTTTCCTGGACGCCGATGCGGATAAACAGGGCGAGCAGGGCAGGGGCGAGCCCGATAAAAAAGAGAAGGCGCCATGAGTAGTGCGGCAGGATGATTGCTTGTGCAGCCGTTGCAGCCAGAAAGCCCAGTTCATAGCCCGACATCATGATGGCAGACGCCATGGCACGACTGCGACCGGGGACGCTCTCCATCAGCAATGCAGCAGATGCAGTCCATTCCCCTCCAAAACCGATACCAAAGAGAAATTGTATGACGATCATGCTGATCAGACCGTTCGAGAATCCTGTCGCTGCCGAGAAAATCCCGAACCAGAGCACGCCGAGCAAAAAGGCAAGGCGGCGTCCGTAACGGTCAGCCAGCCAGCCCCAGCCTGTGTTGCCAATGGCTCGCCCGATGCTTTGTGCAAGCAGAACCGTACCCATGGCACTGATAGTCACGCCGAAATCATGAGAGATATCAGGCAGGGTCAGAAGCAGGGCTGTCTGATCGAAGGCATCGAGAAACCAGCCAAGAAAGGCAGCGATTGTTACGCGCCAATAGGGTTTGAGGGCGACCAGCGGGGGGTAGGAGAGCAGTTGTGACAGGGGTGAAGGGCGGGCGGAGGCCGACATGGTCTCGTCCTTGAACAGAATGGAAAGTGAAGAAGGAGCGTAACTAGCGCATCAGATAGGGGACTGTTTCACTCCCTATTCTGCCTTGCCCCTGTGCAAAAATCGAGTCCTGTCTCGGGAAAGATGGAGAATGCTCCAGATCATCCGGCAATGCATTATGGGAAGCTCAGACCTGTCTTTCACGCAGGGCAGAAGGAATGAGACCGCATTGATGCTGATTGACGTGTTCAGGCTGCACAACCGGACGGCGTCCATAACGTGAGTTTAACTTGCCCTGCAACGTCTTAAGCTGTTCTGCGCTAGGTGCTGAAGAGAAGGAGAAGAGATGGCGCAGGCAGATGCGGTCTATGACCGGTTTTTCCAGACAGCCCTTGACGGGCTCAAGGCTGACGGCAGCTATCGGCATTTTGCCGAGCTGGAGCGTCATGCCGGTCAGTTTCCCCACGCCTATCATCATGGGCTCAAACGCGACATCACGGTCTGGTGCTCCAATGATTATCTGGGGATGGGGCAGCATCCCGACGTGTTGAAGGCCATGCATGAAAGCCTGGAACGTAGCGGTGCCGGCGCCGGAGGAACACGCAACATCTCAGGTACCAATCACGAACATGTGGCGCTTGAGGCCGAGCTGGCCTCTCTGCATGGCAAGGAAGCTGCCTTGCTCTTCAACTCCGGCTATCTGTCCAACTGGGCGACGCTGGGTACAATCGCCGCACGCCTGAAGGGCTGTGTCGTGCTGTCGGATGCTGCCAATCATGCTTCGATGATTGAGGGCATTCGTCACTCCCGTGCCGAGAAGATGATCTTCCGTCACAATGATGTTGCCGATCTCGAAGAGAAGCTGAAGGCACTTCCACTCGATACGCCCAAGATCATTGCTTTCGAATCCGTCTATTCCATGGATGGGGATATTGCTCCGATCGAAGCATTCTGTGATCTGGCGGATCGTTATAATGCCCTGACCTATCTTGATGAGGTCCATGCTGTCGGGCTTTATGGCCATCAGGGCGGTGGCGTGGCAGAGGAGCTGGGTATTGCACACCGGCTTTCGGTCATTGAAGGAACACTCGGTAAGGGGTTTGGTGTCGTTGGCGGCTATATTACCGGCACGGCAGCCCTGTGTGATTTCGTTCGGTCCTTTGCATCGGGTTTCATTTTCTCGACAGCTTTGCCACCCATGATCGCCGCAGGTGCCCTGGCCAGTATCCGCCATCTGCGCCAGAGCCAAGCAGAACGTCAGGCGCATAGACAGGCTGTTGCCTGGCTGCGTGAGAGCCTTGATCGGGCCAACATACCGCATCTGGCCAACCCATCGCATATCGTGCCTGTGATGGTGGGAGATGCCACGCAATGCCGGGCTCTGTCAGATGCGTTGCTTCAGCGCTTCGGCCATTATATCCAGCCCATCAATTATCCTACTGTTCCCCGTGGAACAGAACGTCTGCGCATTACACCAGGCCCGCTCCATCGTCGGGAAGATATCGCCTCTCTTGTCTCGGCGCTTGCAATCCTGTGGCGTGAACATCGTCTGTCAGAAGCGGCCTGATTGCTCCCCGGGAGTGTCTGGCGCTTTTTCTGACGCTGCAGATCTCCCGGCCTACCCTTCCCGGATTGCTCTGACTGCGCCCCTCGTCATAGGTAGGGGCGTTTGTCGTGTCCTGTTTCCTGCAAGGAATTTCCTGATGCTGCCCCGTTCCCGAGCGTTATCGTGTCGTGCCCTGTTTCCGGCATTCATGACGCTGCTGTTTGGTATCCTGCTATGCGTCACCCAGCCTGTGCAGGCGCAAACGGTCTCTACCGGCAATGATGTGCCACGCATCACGACCGAACAGGCCAGACAGCTTGCTTCTGTTCTGAATGACGAGACCAAGCGTCGCGAATTTCTGACGACGCTGCAAAATCTGACCCAGGCGCAAAAGGGGAGTACCCACGGTACTCAGGCAAAACTGAAGCCTGACGGACTTGGTGCAGAGATACTGGGGAGTGCGACTGACTGGAGCCGCGCTGTCAGTGGCCAGGCGCACACGCTTTTGCGGACGGTTGTCGATGTGCGCGCCATTGAGCCCTGGTGGCGCCATATGAGTAACAGTGAGACCGATCGGAAAAAAACGCTCAAGCTGCTTCTGAGAGCTGTCATTCTGGCCGGGAGCAGTACGGCCCTGTTCTATGCACTTCGTTTCCTGCTCCGTGGTCCGCGTGGCCGGATCGAGGCGATGGCGCGCCGGAAGGGTCATGCAGCGTTTATCAAGGGAAGAGGCGATCGGCAAGCCGCTCAGGAGGCAGTCGAGAGAGAGGCGTCGACCGTTTCCCCTAATAAGGTGACGGTCGAGGAAGAAGAGAGCAAGGACAAGGAACGCCTTTCACGCCTGCGCCATCAGGGAGCTCTTTTTCGCCTGCTTCTAGTACTCAAGCGTCTGCCCTACAGTATTTTTTGTCTGCTGCTTGACTGTCTGCCCGTACTTGTCGTGCCGCTTATTGCCCTGCTGATGGTCATGTTTGATCCAGATGGTGATGACACAACCGAGGCCCTGCTCCGGGCCTTGAGTCTGACAGCGCTGATTGCCGGCGGGCTGATCGTGGCTGCCAGGACCATTCTTGCGCCCAAGCGCCCGTGGCTGCGTCTGGCCATGCTTTCTGATTCCGCCTCGGTCTTTCTGTTCGACTGGATCCGGTTGCTGGTGATTACCACAGGTATTTCCGCCGCCGCGCTTGAAACACTGGATGATTGCGGTCTGCCGGACAATGTCGTCGAGGCGCTTCTCAAGATTGTGACCCTGGTATTGCATCTCATGGTTGCTGTCATGATCATGCGGAGCCGCGGACGTGTAATGCGTTTTTGCGATCGGGGTGAGAAGAAGGGGTTGGCTGCTGGCTCGCTTCATCTGTTCGGACGGGTCTGGTGGATTGCAGCCTTGTTCTTCGATATGGGCCTGTGGCTGGTCTGGGCTGCAGAGATCCATCATGGCTATGCTGCGATCTGGAAGCTGTTCCTGCGCAGTGCGATTGCGCTTGTCATCATGCGGTTTGTCAGCATTGTGCTTTACGGATTGCTGGAACGGGTGTTTCGTACCGCGCCGGGGTGGGTGGCTCTGGGTGAGGATACCCAGACACGTTTTACCCGGTATTACGCGCCTGCACAGCGCGTGACGTCTGTGGTCATCATTGCCTTGACCGTCCTCGCTCTTGCCAGTGCATGGGGCGCGCCCATCAAAGCACTGTTTGGCGTGGGCGGTCTTGGATACAGGCTGATTTCCTCTTCGATGACAGTGCTGATCGCCCTGTTTCTGGGTGTACTCGTTTGGGAGGGCAGTAACATCACTCTGGAGCGTTATGCGCGCAAGGTAGGGGCGCAGGACGACGGCGCGGCGCGGCTTGCTCGTGTGCGCACACTTCAGCCCATGATCCGTATTGTATTGCTGGTCGTTCTGGTAACGGTAATCGGGTTGACGATTCTTAGCGAGATCGGGGTGAATGTGGCGCCATTGCTGGCTGGTGCATCAATTTTTGGTGTGGCGCTGGGCTTCGGCTCCCAGAAACTGGTGCAGGATTTTATCAATGGTATCTTCCTGCTCATGGAAAATGCGCTGACGGTTGGCGATGCGGTCACCCTGAACGGCACTTATGGTATCGTTGAGCATCTCTCGCTGCGTACAGTGCACGTGCGTGCCAATGACGGCTCCATGAATATTTTCCCCTTCAGCTCGCTGGGCCAGATCATCAATTACAATCGTGATTTCGCCAGGGCGATGATCGTGACCGAGACAGGGTATGAAACCGATACGGATGAGGTTGTGGCAGTGATCAATGAGATCACGGCCGAGATGCGGGCCGAAGAGCGTTTCGGTGCCCTGATCATCGATAATTTCCAGTTGTGGGGAGTTGATTCCCTCAACCAGACTTCGGTAACAGTACGTGGAACGCTACCCACCACGACCGCAGGGCGTTGGCCGGTTCAGCGCGAATTCTATCGTCGTCTCAAGAAGGCCTTTGAAGCTCGCGGTATTCATCTGCCCTATCCGACCCGTTTTGTTGAAGTGACAGGGCTGGCCGGGTTGCAGCCAGGGGGTGAGAAGCCGGAAAGTTCGGGAAAGAGCGAGACACTGACAGTATCTTGAGAGCCGTGATGCAGAAACTCAGCGACCACCAAGCGTGGCTCTGAGTTTCTCTTCCAGATGGGCGGTCGAGAAGGGCTTCGGCAGAATATGAATTTTCTCGTCCGAACCATCGCGATTGAAAAGGGCCTGCTCGGCGTAGCCCGTGATGAACAGGACTGGTAATCCGGAGCGCAATTCGCGCGCTGCGTCGGCCAGCTGTCTTCCGTTCAACCCCCCCGGCAAGCCAACATCAGTGATCATGACATCAAAAAGACGCTCCTGATCGTTGAGCAGAGCGAGGGCTGCTGCGCCATCACCAACCTCCTGGACCATAGCTCCCCATTCTTCCAGAGTTTCACGAATGGTAAAGCGCAGGGTCTCTTCGTCATCGACGAGCAGAACCCTGAGATTGCGCAGAGAAGCGCCGCCGGCCTCACGTTCTGGTAACGCCGAAGTCTCGAGCAGGGCCGCCACATGACTGGGAAGCCAGATATGAACAGATGTCCCGGCGCCGGGTATGGAACTGATGCTGACCCTGCCGCCTGACTGACGGGCGAAACCGTAAATCATGCTCAGTCCCAGACCGGTTCCCTTGCCAAGCGGTTTGGTCGTGAAGAAGGGATCAAAAGCACGCGCCATGACATCGGCGCTCATGCCGACACCGGTATCGGTGATTGAAAGCAGCAGATAAAGGCCGGGACGTATCCCCCATTCCTTGGCCTGAACCGTGTCGAGCTGTGTGTGTGTCGTTGCGATACGCAGGGTGCCGCCATCGGGCATGGCATCGCGCGCATTGATCGCAAGATTGAGCAGGGCGTTCTCGAGCTGATTCGTATCCACCAGCGCAGGACCAATGACATCACTGAGATTCAGGTCGAGAACAATCCCGGGCCCGACCGTACCACCTATCAGGTCCTGCATGCCGAAAATAAGCGCATTGATATCGGCAGGTTGCGGATCCAGTGTCTGCCGACGGGAAAAGGCGAGCAGACGGTGGGTCAGCGCCGCAGCGCGGTCTGTTGCGCCTCTTGCGGCAACAATATAACGGTCGAGACCGTCGGTACGTCCCTGCTCCAGGCGTCGGCTGAGCAGGTCAAGGGCTCCGCCAATTCCAGCCAGAATATTGTTGAAATCATGGGCCAAACCGCCGGTCAGCTGTCCGACAGCCTCCATTTTCTGAGATTGACGCAGCTGATCCTCAAGGGCGATCCGATCGGTAACATCGCGTCCGGTCAGGTAGATGTCATCGCTCTCGATTGACCCCGACCAGTTGAAAGTGTGCCAGGCGCCGTCATGACAGAGAAAACGCAGATCTACCCCATGATCGAGTTGTCCTTCGCTCAGAAGTGCCACAACTTCGGTGGCGCGGAGGATATCATCAGGGTGAACGAGCTGTTCCAGCTTGCTCCCCAGCCAGTCACGCGCCTTGTCGCCGAAACAGTTCTGCCAGCTGGGATTGAGATAGCGCAGTCGGCCATCACGATCCATCAAGGCAAGGAGGTCCGTGCTGATAGCCCAGAGGCGGTCGCGTTCGCGGGTGCGGCGTAGCACCTGTTCTTCGAGCGTTTCGTTCAGGCGCCGCAGTGCTTCCTGGGCGCGTACCTGACGTATGGCGGCCCAGCTGCGATCGGCTATGGTCCGGACAAAGGCGAGAGTGATCTCGTCCCAGCAGTGCGGATGAGCGAAATGGACGATGGCAACTGCCTGCAGAATGCCTTTTTCCATGATCGGCACATTAAGCAGGGCACGGATCTGAAGCGGCATGAACGAGTCAGCCTGGTCTGTCGTCAGAGGGCTGGTTCTGACGTCGTCGATCGCGACGACCTCACCACGTTTGAGAAGATCGATATAAGTGCCGAACGCACGAAAGGCGTAGAGCCCAGAAGCATCCGGCACCGAGGAATCACGTCGCCAGCTATCGGCGACCTGGGCTAGTTCCCGTTCATGATCGACATCGGCAAAGCCTGAACGATCGGCTTCAATCGTGATACCGATCGTGCGCGCGGTCAGTTCAAGGATATCGTCGGCGGTAGAAAGCGTTCTGAGCTCGTCCCCGAAAAGGACGAGGGCATCGCGTTTGAGTGTCTGTCGTTTGGGGGTATCGATATCGAGCAGGATACCGGGGAAATGACAGAGTTCACCATGCTGGTCATAGCGAGGTGCTCCATTCGCCTCGACCCAGCGGCTGGTCCGCAAGCCTTTGTCACGCAGTCTGAATTCGCAGCGGAAACGTGTCTTTTCATGAAGAGCCATTTCGAGGGCAGCTCTCACAGCAGGGCGGTCCTCGGATAATATCTCTTTCATCAACCGTACAAGCGAGAGACCGGTTGCAAGCTGCTCCGGGGGCAGATCAAGTGTCTCTGCCATTCTCGTATCGCCTGTTACGAGCTGGTATCTGGCGTTCCAGAGCCACATACCGATGATCGTCCCTGCTTCGAGGGCAAGCTCCAGGCGTTCATGCTCCTGGTTGGCGACTGTCATGTCGCGCGAGACACCCAGAATACGTTCAGTACGACCATCGGCACCCAGAATGGGGGCGACGACCACATCCCACAGACGGGTGCGGCCATCCGAGGTCTCCACATATTCCTGAAAATGACTCGTTTCGCCTCTTCGGGCTGCGTCAATGGCCTCAAGGGTCAGATAACGGCCGCGCTCCTGCCAGACGTCAGGCCAGTATAGTCCGATCATATCTGACGGTGCACAAAGATTGAGCACGCGTACTGCACCGTGATTGACGAAGGTGATGACGCCATCAAGATCAAGAATCTTGATGCAGTCATTGGCACTGACCAGTATCGAATTGATGAAAGACTGGCTGGTTCTGAGTGCAAGACGATCTTCGTGGGTGATATCTATGGCGGTTCCGGTGCATTCCTCTCCATGGCGTTGGGCACTTATATGAACGCGGGAAAACCGCTCCCGAGCGGTAAACAGACGAATACCCTCTCTGGTGGAATCGATCATCCACCTGACTGGTTGCTCATGCGGTGCGGGACGATCATGCTCATGAATACAGGCACAGAATTCGGCCCACGTAATGCCATGCCTGAGCCTTTCTGCATCCAGTCCACACAAGGCTGCCATGCGTGGATCCCCGGTCAGTCTGTTTCTCTTGCTGCTCCACAAGAAGAAGCCAAGCTGGATCAGAGGGGGGTGATCCTGCGCATTCCCTGGTACAGGGTCGGTTTTCTGGGGGGAGGCTGAAGGTGCATGATGCCTTCCGGACACAAGAGTGCCCAGAAGGCTGGCCTGGGCCTGAATGGCGCGGTCCTGATGCGGCTGGAGCATTGCGCGTTTTACATCAATGGCGATCGCCCCGCAGGCAGGAATGCCGAATGGGTAGAAAGACCAGCCGGAAAAGGAAAGGGTACCCTCTTCAGGCAGGGTTTTTCCCCAATCGTGATCGGTCCAATCTGCAAGATCGGGCTGATCGGTGCGGCTTGGGTCAGCATGGCTGGGTTGCCCGCTATTGATATACAGAAGCGAAAACCGGATCTCGGGGAACAACGCCCGCAGGGGTTTCAGCACATGATCATGAAAGTCGTGGTGTTCCCAAGGCGGGTATGAAGTTTCTTGCTTTGCCAGCATCACAATGACCACCCTGCTGTTGTATGATCCGGTTTTCAGAGGGAGGCCGGGTGTCTTCAGGATGGAAGCCGATGAGCCTGCGCAACTGACTGTGATGATAGCGTCAGGAGCGTAAAGTAGTAAACAGTGAATGAAAATGAGCTCCTTACGCCTGACTAACAAGGGTCTTTGGCAATCAGATATCGTAACGCTCTTAAAGTGATCCACCAATAATAATGAAAATAGCCAATGTAAATAAAGAAATTAATAAAATAAGTCATATGATATATTCGATATTTATTTATTAAATAGAAATTATGCAATTATGTATCACGAATTACAGAGGGCATTGATATTTACAATATCTCATCGAGCCCGATAGTCTGGGCTGGATGAGATATCTGTCAATCCTTATTCCGGGTTGTTCTATAGAACCTCTATCGCAATAATATTAAAATTATCTTTCTTACTTATGATACCTTCAAGCTTACCACTCCCTGACGTCCAGCGACTATGAGTGTTTTCTTTGGAGTGCCAGCCTACGACCGCATCTTCTTGTAAATGCTTATCGTAGGTATGGGAATCTTGACCAGAAAAGACTGTAATTTTCCCGATAAGCGCCCCTAGGTTGCGACGATCATCAATGAAAGGGCCAATATCGTCACATGGAACGAACACATTGGATTGGATGGCCATATCATGGCTGTCAGTTTGAACATGGAAGATATGTATATTGCCGTTTTTTCGTGAACACTCAAAAACCTGACCACTTTGGTCCAGCAGGGAAATATCATTTTTTATAGAGGTCTTATCTTCCATTCTGCCTTTGTCAGATCCTTGTTCAATGGAGATTCGCTCTATTATTCTGAAATATATTGGCTTAACGAATTCCGCAGATGTATTCAGATTTGCGGCTGAGTGAATGTTCCACTCATGTTTTATATTATTCTGATAAAGAACATTTTCTTCGAGGAATCCTGAATTGTCATTCAGATAGCTTTCAGTACGAAGGCCATTAGCCTCGATAATAGAATGATTTTTTAGGTAAATATGGTAATATTCATAATCTGTTTTCGATTTGTCATAGTAGATGCTGTTCCCGTTAACCAGCATCCTGACAGGAACGAAAAAATCATCTATAAAAATACAATGTTCTGGTGTGACAGTAAGGTCAGAATTCGGAATGCCGTCAGCAAGTGCATTTTCTTTTATTATTACAGGGCATGATTCAGTATTCAAATCCGGGAACCAGTTCTGATTTTTTCCATTATAGACATAATCTATAATGGACACGGATTTGTTTCCTTCGCAATCAAAGCATAGTATTTCGTCACCAGCGCTCAGTTCTTCTACGGGAACCTGCCCTTTGGGTGTCGCAATCAATGCCCCGGCAAGAAAACATTTGCCTGTCCATCCTGCAACGCCTGCATACATGCCGCGAGAGTATGTGCTCTTCTCGGCTGCTGTTGCGTTGGGGGCATTGTAAGACATGCTAACCGTAGTCTGAAAACTTCCCATGGTTGGCATGACAAATATCCATTTGGACAAATCAAAGCCTGGTGCAGCAAGCAGAATATTCGCGCCTCCAGTCGCCTTTATCATCATAACCGGATAAGACGGGCTATAGGGGCCAATTGATGTCTTCAGTATGTACTGCACAGAACGCGTGACGCCATCGATTGTAAATGTTCCATCTGCATTGTAAGTTATCTTGGTTAGTTTCGCGTTTGCGGCACTCTGATTATATGGAGCATCAGCGAGTATTGTATACTGTATTTCGTAGGTTCCGCTTGTTGGCAAGCCTACAGCTTGTTCGTCGAGTTGAGGAAGAGCCATTATATTAACCTCATTATTTTTTATAAATCTATATTATGGTTTTATCTTTATTGAGGGAAAAAACTAATATGTTATATGATAACAAAGTTTGAATGAGTAAGAGATATTGTTTCCGCAAAAGAATGAAAGTGGGCTTACCCCTGTACTCAGAAACCATTGCTCTGGATGGAGAATTCTGGTTCAGATCCCGTGAGGAAATGAGGGTAAATGACCCGAGCTAGGTGATGTATAGGCTGATGGCTTTTCGGGAGCTGTTTTCCTGAAAAGCCGCAACAGACTGCGTACAATGAGTCTTGACCAACAGATATGGATGATATGTTGCGGCTCGTAGTTCTCTATATTTTACGCAGCATTCTTCCTTGTAATTGCGGTTCTCTGTCGATGGGCAACGTCGCTAGACCGAGGCCGTCAGACCTCCGTCAACAGTCAGAATATGGCCATTGACAAAGCTTGAGGCATCCGAGGCTAGGAACACGGCGGCGCCAATCAGCTCCTCACTTTTGCCCCACCGGGCGGCAGGGGTACGTTGGCACAACCAGGATGAGAACGCCTGGTCGGCGACAAGAGCTGCGTTCATCTCGGTTTCAAAATACCCCGGGGCGAGACCATTAATTTGCAGCCCGTGCCGCGCCCAGTCGGTTGCCATCCCTTTTGTCAGCATCTTCACAGCCCCTTTCGTGGCCGTATAGGGCGCAATTCCAGGGCGGGCGAGTTCACTTTGAACCGAGCAGATATTGATGATCTTGCCACGATTGCGTGCGATCATGTGGCGTGAAACCGCCTGGGCGACGAAAAACACAGAGCTGAGATTGGTCGAGATCAACCGGTCCCATTCATTGCGGGGAAACTGGTCAAGCGGCGAACGGAACTGGATGCCGGCATTATTGATCAGGATATCAATCGGTCCATCCTTTTCTACAGCCTCGATTCCTGCCATGACCTGATCCTGATCCGTGACGTCGAATACGCTGCCGCGCGTCGCAATGCCTTCCTGTTCAAGTCGGGCACGCGCTGCATCCAGAGCCCCAGCCTGACGACCGTTCAGAATGATCTCGGCGCCGAAACTTCCCAGACCCTGCGCCAGGGTAAAGCCGATTCCGCGTGATGCACCGGTGATCAGGGCGCGCCGCCCTTTGAGAGAAAACAGGACAGGGTCGGACATTGCGAATTCCTTCTCATCGCGGCTCATTTTGTGGGTATGCTAACAGGCTTGCCGAAGCTGCCCAGCCGACATTTTCGTGTGGTTTCTTACAAGTGAGCCCGAAGTATCTGTCTCCGGATGCTGCTGTATCTTGGCGATTGCGGGAGGGCACGCCATAGATGGGTTATGATCAAGGAAGCGACCTATCTCCCTATTGCCATGCGTCTGGATGACGCGCGCACTCTCGTCATCGGGGGCGGACAAGTAGCCGCAAACAAGTTACGCCTTCTTCTCGGGCGCTGTCCGGACATTGCGGTTCTGGGGCAGATCGACGATCACGAGATCGCACAGGAAGTGGCATCCGGACGGGTTACCCATCTTGGTGACGAGATTTCGCCTGATACGCTTGCAGGCCTTCTGCCCGGAATGCGGCTGGTTTTTGCCGCAACTGGTGATTTTGCGCTCAACCGGACGATTGCGGCGATGGCACAATCATTGCGCGCAGCTATCTGCGTTGTCGATGATCCCGAGCCTTCCAGCTTCATCACCCCGGCTATAATTGACCGCACCCCTGTGCAGATTGCCATCTCAACCAATGGGGCCGCACCGGTTCTTGCGCGTCGCCTTCGAACCCAGATCGAAGCGCTCTTGCCTGATGGGCTGTCCCGTCTCGCTCGTTTCATGCAGGCCCAGCGCGCCTGGATCAAACAGGCCCAGCCTGACACGCTGATCCGTCGTCGGGCATGGGAGAATTTCGTTGATGGCCGTGGAGCCGAGCAGGCTTTGCAAGGCGATGACATGGCTGCCCGCCAGAGTCTGGAAGACGCTCTCACAGGCGTCCCCATGCAAGGAGAGGTCTGGCTTGTGGGGGCAGGGCCGGGTGACCCGGACCTGCTCACACTGGCTGCCTTGCGCCTGATGTCAAATGCGGATTCCGTGCTGTATGATCAGCTGATCCCTCCGGCGATCATGGATCGTGTGCGTCGTGACGCCGAGCGTGTGTTTGTGGGCAAAAAGCGCAGCAAGCACACCCTGCCTCAGGACGGGATCAATGAGGAGCTGATCAGGCGTGCCAAAGCGGGTGAGCGGGTGCTGCGTCTCAAGGGTGGCGATCCGTTCATTTTCGGGCGTGGCGGCGAGGAGATGGAGGCGCTGGTCGATGCGGGCGTGACGGTGCGCGTCATCCCTGGCATCACGGCGGCCAGTGGCTGCGGGGCCGCTGCGGGAATCCCGCTGACCCATCGTGATTGTGCGCAGAGCTGCATTTTTGTGACCGGCCATGCACGTGCCGATGGAACGCTTAATCTCGACTGGACCAGTCTGGCGAAGAAGGGTCAGACCCTTGCTATCTATATGGGGCTTGCCCCCATGGCTGATCTTTGCGCCCAGCTGATGGCCCATGGCCTGCCGCCTGAATGGCCAGCTGCTGTTATCGAGCAGGGCACAAGGCACGACCAGCGCGTTCATGTCGCAACATTGGCTACCCTGCCGACGTTGGTCGTTGAGCGTGGGATCGTCAGTCCGGCGCTCACACTGGTGGGAGAGGTGGTCAATCACCGCCGCCCAATTCACCATCAAGAAACGTGAAGTTCGTAGATTACCCATTGCACGTCGCGGTCTGAGCTATTATGTCGGGCATATTGTCGCAATAAGCGATCAATTAGTGTGGATTTATTCAGTCATGGCCCTGACCCGGACAGAACGGCAGATCCTCGAAGAGATTCCTGAAGACAGGCTGCTGGCGCATGCCATGGAACTGCTTCACGGGCGCGTTGCGCTCGTCTCGTCTTTTGGTGCCGAATCCGCACTGCTTCTGGCAATGATTGCCGAAATTGACGCAGATTTCCCTGTTTTCTTTCTGGAAACGCGACGTCATTTCCCTGAGACATTAGCTTATCGTGACGAGCTGGCCGACTTTCTGGGCCTGACCAATCTGCGTTCCGTCGGGCCTAGCGACAAGGCCCTGCATGATCGCGACCCACAGGATATGCTGGCCGATTTCGACCCCGATGCCTGCTGCGCCCTGCGCAAGGTGGAGCCGATGGACGCCGCTTTGAACGATTTCGATGCGTGGATTACGGGGCGCAAGCGCGGTCAGGCTGCGACCCGTGCCGCCATGCCAGTATTCGAACCGCTCGATGACGGACGGGCCAAGATCAATCCTCTCGCAGCCTGGACGGGTGCGCAGATCGAGGCGGAAATGACTCGCCGAGCCCTGCCACGCCACCCTTTGACCGCCCTCGGCTTCCGTTCCATCGGCTGTGCGCCGTGCACACGTGCCGTGGCGGAAGGCGAGGATCCCAGAGCCGGTCGCTGGGCCGGTCAGACCAAAACCGAATGCGGCATTCACCTGCCTGCGCGATAACGGAGCATAACATGAGTTTGGCGTCCCCCCGCGTCATGGACGATCTCGATCAGCTCGAGGCGCAGAGCATTTTCGTGCTGCGTGAAGCCTATCGCAAGCTTCGTCCGCTTTCGCTGCTCTGGTCTCTGGGCAAGGACAGCAATGTCATGGTCTGGCTGGCACGCAAGGCCTTTATGGGTCGTGTGCCCTTTCCGGTCATGCATGTCGATACCGGCAAGAAATTTCCCGAGATGTATGCCTTTCGTGAGGAATACACGAAGAAATGGAACCTCGATCTGATGCTGGGTGATTGCCCGCCGGTTGAGGAAATCGATCCCTCCCTGCCGCCCGCAGCACGCTCTGCTGCACGCAAGACGGCTGGTCTGGCGAGTCTGATCGAAAAGCACAAGCTGCGCGGCGTGATTGCCGGCATCCGTCGCGACGAGCAGGCAACGCGCGCCAAGGAGCGTGTGTTCAGTCCTCGCGGTGCGGGTCATCGATGGGATGTGCGCAACCAGCCCCCTGAATTCTGGGACCAGTACGCTACGCCTTATGAAGACGGCATGCATATCCGCGTGCATCCGCTGCTCTCCTGGCGTGAGATCGATATCTGGCGCTATATCGAGCGCGAGAACATTCCGCTGGTTGATCTGTATTTTGCCAGAAACGGCAAGCGGTATCGTTCTCTGGGTGATCAGGACATCACGAGCCCGATCGAGAGCAATGCCTCGACCCTGGCTGAAGTCATTGCCGAGCTGGAAAACAGCAAGACCTCCGAGCGCGCCGGGCGCGCCATGGACCATGAATCCGAAGACGCTTTCGAGCGTCTGCGCGTTGCGGGCTATCTCTGAGCTATGGGCGACACCATGACAACCAACGACCTTCCCGCTTCGCTGCGGGCCGCCGCTACGCCGATCGTCATCGTCGGCCATGTCGATCACGGCAAATCCACTCTGATCGGGCGTTTGCTTTACGACACCGATAGCTTGCAGGATGGCAAGCTGGCCCAGATTGTCGAGAGCAGTCGCAAGCGCGGCCTCGCCGTCGAATGGAGCTTTCTGCTCGACTCCCTCCAGATCGAGCGCGATCAGGGCGTGACCGTAGACTCCACGCGTATCCCGTTCCATCTGGGCGGGCGTGAATTCGTGATTGTCGATGCGCCGGGCCACCGTCAGTTCCTGCGCAACATGATTACAGGTGCTGCCGATGCCGAAGCTGCCGTTCTCGTGGTTGATGCGCTTGAAGGCGCGCAGGAGCAGACGCGTCGTCATGCCATGCTGCTGCGCCTGATCGGCATTCGTCATGTCATCGTTCTGCTAAACAAGTCCGATCTGCTTGATTTCGACCAGACGAAGATCGCTCAGGCTGAGCGTGATGTGCGCGATCTTCTGGGGCGTCTTGAAATCACGGTAGAGGCCTTTGTTCCGGCCTCGGCCCGCGATGGTGATAACATTGCCAGCCGCTCCGAGCGCGCGCCCTGGTATACTGGCCCGACGCTGGTAGAGGCACTTGCAGCGGTGCCAGCCCCAGCCTCGCGTCTTGCACTCGATTTCCGTATGCCAGTGCAGGATGTCTATCGCTTCGATGATGTGCGCTATGTTGCCGGGCGCATTGAGCGTGGTGTGATCCGAGCAGGGGACCGCATCATGATCGGATTGCAGGGTCAGCAGGCGACGGTAGCCGAGATCTGCCGCTGGCATGCGCCTGAAAATCCTGTTGCGGGTGCGGGTGAATCGATTGCCCTGCGTCTTGAACCCGATCTCGTTCCTGATCGTGGTGATCTGCTTTTCCATGCGCATGAGGCTGGCAAGGCGCCGATCCGTGCTGCCCGCATTCGTACTCGTCTGTTCTGGTTGCGCGGCGATCCGCTGCGTGTAGGTGAGAGCTTTGTCCTTCGACTGGCGACCGCCGAGCATGATGTGACGGTAGCCTCTATTGATGCTGTGGTGAATCTCGACGATCTGACGCTCTCTCCGGGGGGCGAAGTGCCGCCGGATGGTTTTGCCGAGATCACGCTGACAACGTCTCACGCCATTCTGTTTGACCCGTTTGCTCCGGGCTATAATGATGGTCGTGGCGTGCTGGTCGATCGTTTCCAGCGTATTGTAGGCGGCGCGCCGCTGCTCGGTGCTGCGGAACTTCCCGAAGGCGCGCATGCTATTCACCCGACCGCCAGCAAGGTAACAGCAAGCGAGCGTCGTGATCTGCATGGTCACGAAGGGGCTGTCTTCTGGCTGACGGGCCTGCCTGGCTCGGGCAAGAGCACCATTGCACGCGCGGCAGAAGCGGAACTGGTCAAGAAGGGGCTACGCACCACGGTTCTCGATGGTGATACGTTGCGTGCCGGATTATGCAGCGATCTCGGGTTTTCTGCAGCTGATCGTCGTGAAAACATTCGCCGTACGGCACATGTCGCCCGAATTCTGGCCGAGAGCGGGCAGGTTGTGATTGTTGCGCTGGTTTCGCCTCTGGCTGAGGATCGCGCCCAGGCGGCGCAGATCATAGGGCAGGGCTTCCACGAAGTTCACATCGATGCAGCGCTTGAATTATGTGAGACCCGGGACCCCAAGGGGCTTTACGCAGCGGCTCGTGCTGGCAGGATTGCGGAATTTACAGGTATCTCTGCACCGTATGAATCGCCTGTGGCTCCGGCGCTGCGTCTGGCGACCGAAGGGGAGATTGGTGCAAGCGTGAATGTCCTGCATCACTTCATTCAGGGTATTGTGGCAATTTGATTCTGACGAGGGGTCTCTGATAGCCGGCAGGCATTGTCAGAATCCCTGTCCTGACGGAATGGTCGGTCCCAGAGCGATTCTCCAATCGTTCCGAGACCATGTGATCAGCCAGTTCCGGAAAACTCCTGATCCTCTAAAGACTAGGCGTCAGGCTGTCCCTCGCTGATGATCGTGGCAAATTGTGCTCCGATGTGAGGTGAGGCGCCTGTCATTGGCTGAGGCGCTTTTATCTCGCCAGACAACAGGGACAGAATGATCTGAGCTCTGTGTTTTTCCAGCGATGAGGCAAAATCATAGATAACTTCGCGCGCTGAGCGTTTTGCTGCGACTATACCGGCCCGCCTCAGCTCTCCCAGTTGCTGTGACAGTGCCGGCTGACCAATCTGGGTCTCCCGTTCGATTTCAGAAACCGATCGGGGCTGTGCACAGAGACAGGAGAGGATGGTCAGGCGTTGTGCCTGATTATAAAGACGCAGCCGTTCCAGAAGGGAAGCGAAGCTTTCTTTGCTGTTGTTCTTCATTTTCTATCCTCCTTGAGCCGATAAAACCAGAGTGCCGAATCCTGCATCGAGACTTTGTCAAAAGTGCAGGATGACGGTTCGAAGAGAGGCTTGCCGGGCTCCCAGCTTTCAGGGGTCAGCATGCTGCTTTCAGCCGAGTGTTTCAGGGCTTTGACCGTACGCAGGATTTCTTTAACCGATCGTCCCACAGAAAGCGGATAAACCAGAATGGACTGGATGTTGCCTGCAGGATCAATAATGAAGCTCGATCGTACCGTACTGCTGTTTTCCGCAGACTGATCAAGCATGCCATAAGCGCGCGCGATTGCCATGGACGGGTCTTCGATCACCGGAAAGCGTATGGTCACGCCCAGTTCCCGTCTGATGGCATCAAGCCAGGCAAGATGTGAAGGCAGGCTATCAACAGAAAGACCGAGCAGCTGACAGTCGAGGGCGTCAAAATCGTCCTGTGCATTGGCGAAAGCAATAAATTCACTGGTGCATACAGGGGTAAAATCTGCCGGATGAGAGAAAAGCACAATCCAGCGCCCGCGAAAATCGCCCAGAGTCACGACGCCCTGTGTTGTGCGGGCGCGAAAATTTGGCGCTTTCGATCCGAGTTGAAGAGGCAAGATAGGCAACGCGTCCTGCACGGGATGTCCTCTCTTTAAGAAAGCAGTTCTTGACCCAGGACATTATCATTTTTACATAAAGAGAGAAATGTCATATTATGAAAATATGAAATTGTGAGGAGCGCGACATGGATGACGTCCATATAGGCCAGGCCACAAAGCTGATAGGTGACACACATGATGGCGTGTTGCGCAGGCCGATGGTCAGAAGCTTCTTTGACGAGGCTACGTTTACGGCTTCTCATGTTGTGTATGATCCTGAATGTCGTGAGGCGGCTGTCATTGACAGCGTGCTCGATTACGATCCGGCCTCGGGTCGTACCTCATCGGAGAGCGCGCAGGCGCTTGTTGATTTCATAAAAAATGAAAATCTGACGGTTGTCTGGCAACTTGAGACACATGCTCATGCCGATCATCTGTCAGCAGCGCCCTGGTTGCAGGAGCAGCTTGGTGGCAGGCTGGCAATTGGTGCGGAAATCACGCGTGTACAGGAGGTTTTCGGCAAGATCTTCAATGCTGGTACACGTTTTGCCCGGGATGGCTCGCAATTCGATCATCTGTTCAGGGATGGTGACGTTTTCAGAATTGGTGAAATCGAGGCGATGGCCCTTCACGTGCCAGGTCATACTCCGGCGGATATGGCTTTCGTGATCGGTGATGCCGCCTTTATCGGCGACACATTGTTTATGCCTGATTTCGGTACAGCACGCGCTGATTTTCCTGGTGGCGATGCAAGACAGCTCTATCGTTCGATCAGGCGTCTTCTCTCTTTGCCACGTGAAACAAGGTTGTTCCTTTGTCATGATTACAAGGCGCCGGGACGCGATTTCTACGCCTGGGAAACAACGATTGGTGCCCAGCGCGACAGCAATCTGCATGTTCATGACGGGGTGAGTGAAGACGAATTCGTGGCGATGCGTACGAAACGTGATGCGACATTGTCCTTGCCTAATCTCATCATGCCGTCAGTTCAGATCAATATGCGAGGTGGGCGTCTGCCGGAACCGGAAGAGAACGGTACGCGCTACATAAAAATACCACTGGACACGCTTTAGGCCCGGCCACGCTCATCAATAAAACAGTCTGACAAGAGAGAGTCATGCTCATGTCCCATCGCTTCCTTACGGCACACTTCGCCGTTTCGCCCCAGATTCAGGTAGAAGACCTGCCAGCGCTCAAGGAGCAGGGGTTTACCGCCATCATCTCCGTTCGTCCTGATGACGAGGAAAAGGATCAGCCGGGTGTAGCGGCTCTGGGCGTCGCTGCAGAAAAAAGCGGGCTCGCTTTTGCCTATATTCCGGTACGCATGGGTACGACGCCCGATGCCCATAGTGTTACAGTCATGCGGCAGACACTGGCCGAAATGATCGGACCAGACAATACCGGAAAAATTCTGGCTTACTGCCGTTCAGGTCGTCGTGCGTCCGATCTGTTCGAACTGGCCTCCGCCCAGTCTGAAGAACCTGCACACAAAAACCAGCGTTTTGATGTGGTGGTTGTCGGGGGTGGGGCTGGTGGCCTGGCCTGTGCCGCGAGCCTGCTGCGTCGCCGACCCGAATTGCTGGTAGCTGTGATAGAGCCCTCTACCGAGCATTATTATCAGCCGGGCTGGACGCTGGTCGGTGGTGGGGTATTCGAGGCAAAGGATACGCGCCGCTCAGAAGTGGGGCTTATCCCGGCGCGTGCGAGCTGGATCCGTCAGGCCGTGACGGCGTTCAATCCCGAGCAGAGCCGGGTCGCGCTCGGTGACGGCAGTGAAATCCTGTATGACGCACTTATTGTTGCTACGGGGCTGAAGCTTGATTGGGCTGCGATCCCGGGTCTGACCGAAACACTTGGCAGGAATGGTGTAACCTCCAATTACCGCTACGACCTGGCCCCCTATACCTGGGAACTGGTTAGCGGGCTTGATGAGGGAACTGCTCTCTTTACCCAGCCGCCCATGCCGATCAAATGTGCCGGTGCGCCCCAGAAAGCGATGTATCTGGCCTGCGATGCCTGGCGTCGCCGGGGCGTACTTGGACGTGTTCAGGTTGCATTCGACACGGCCACGCCAAGTCTGTTCGGCGTGGCTGATTTCGTGCCGGCGCTGATGGATTACATCAAGGGATACAGTATCGATCTGACACTCAGATCACGCCTTGTCGCGGTCGATGGCGACAGGAAGATTGCTACATTCGAGCGTACGACCGATAACGGAGTCGAACGTGTTGAGCGCAGTTTCGACATGCTGCATGTTGTGCCGCCCCAGACCGCGCCCGATGTGATCAAGTCGTCTTCCCTGGCCGGCCAGGACGGGTTCGTTTCCGTTCATCCCGATACGCTGCAGCACACCGTGTTCCCGAATGTTTTCGCTGTTGGTGATGTCGCCGGGACAAGCAATGCCAAAACCGCCGCTGCAGCGCGCAAGCAGGCCCCTGTGGTGGTCGAAAACCTCATTGCCCAGCTTTCAGGTCGCAAGCTGGATTATGCTTATGATGGCTATGGTGGATGCCCGTTGACCGTCGAGCGTGGCAAGATCGTACTTGCCGAATTCGGTTATGGCGGCAAGCTGTTGCCGACTCTGCCGGGCTGGATTCTGGACGGCAAGAAACCCACCCGTCTTGCGTGGTTCCTGAAAGAGAAGGTTATGCCTCGTCTTTACTGGGATTTCATGCTGCGCGGGCGTGAGCTGTTCGTGCGTCCTGCCAGAAAGAGCAAAGGCTGATCACGTTTCATGATCGAGACTCCTCTTCTGCCTGCCCTTGCGTCAGGCAGTCTTGTCGGGTTGGTTCTCGGCCTGATCGGTGGAGGAGGCTCGATCCTTGCCGTGCCCTTGCTGATTTATGCTGTAGGGGTGCGTAATCCGCATGTCGCCATCGGGACCAGTGCCTTTGCCGTAGCAGTAAATGCGCTTGCTGGCCTGGTGAGTCATGCGAAGGAGCATACCGTCAAATGGCGTTGTGCAGGGTTTTTCGCCCCGGCAGGAATGATGGGGGCGGCGCTGGGCGCGCAGTTGGGCAAGGCGGTAGACGGGCAGCGTCTGTTGCTGCTTTTTTCCGTTTTGATGGTACTGGTTGGCGTTGCCATGATCAGGGGGCGCCATGACGAGGGCATACCTGGTGCGGCGTGCAATCGTGATAATGTCTGGAAGGTCGGGCTGTTCGGTCTCTGTACGGGAGGACTTTCCGGCTTCTTCGGTATTGGTGGTGGTTTTCTGATCGTGCCCGCGCTGATGGCTGCCACCCATATGCCGGTGCTTAATGCGGTTGGTACCTCGCTGGTGGCGGTAGCAGCATTTGGTGTTACGACTGCGGTCAGTTACGCGTTCTCAGGTCTCGTTGACTGGCCGCTCGCCGGATGGTTCATCACAGGTGGTGTGGCTGGTTCCTTGGCGGGTACCTGGTTGGCGCGAAAGCTTGGCAAAGGTTCCGGTTCCACTTTGAAACTGGTTTTTGCAGGTCTCATTTTTCTCGTGGCAGGGTATATTGTCTTTCAGAACCTCTGAAAGTGAAATGCCATGAGTGCCTCGGACCATAAACTGACCCAGGATGATATTCTTTCCGCTGTTGAAGGCCTCGTCGCTGTCGAGAGCGATCTGATTGCCAATATGGCCAACATCGCGGCGGTATTGTTTGAGGCTTTGCCACGGATCAACTGGGCAGGGTTCTATCTCTATAAGAATGGCGAGCTGGTGCTTGGACCGTTTCAGGGACGGGTGGCTTGCACGCGTATCGCTATGGGGCGTGGTGTCTGCGGCACGGCAGCCGCGGAGCGCCGCATCCAGCGCATTGACGATGTACACAGCTTTCCGGGGCATATCGCCTGTGATGCTGCTTCTGCCTCTGAAATTGTCCTGCCGCTGATCCGCGATGGTGAATTGCTGGGTGTGCTCGACATTGACAGCCCGGAACCCGCGCGGTTCGGCGCAGAAGAAGAAACCTTGCTGAGCAAGCTAGTTGTCCTTCTCCTGAACGCCTGAACCAGAAGCGTCTCAGCTGGCCAATGTGTTTTGACAAAACCCTGTTCCGTCCTTGCCGCAGGCGTTATTTCTGCCAGACGATAATCGAAACCGGAAAGAAGAAACGTATACCTTCTTCGGCATGCCAGGCACCCATCCCCAGCCGGTTGGTGCCGCTGGCAATATCCTCGGCAAACAGATCATGCAGGGCAGCCTGATCTTCGGGGGCGACCTGATCGTTCAGACAGGCCTCGAGGCGATAATGATGGGTCCGGATTGTAGTCAGGTCGAGTTCTTCTCCCAAAGACAGGAGCTGTGTCCGGGTCAGGGCATTTATATGGGAGGGGTCACGTACTCTTTCTGCCTGATCATAGGCCTGCTGGCACTCGGGAGCCGGGGTGGCATCGATAACGACAATGCGACCGCCCGTGCAGCAGACGCGGACCATTTCCTTCAGGCAGTCAAGGGGACGGATCATGTGGTGGAAGCTGTATCGCGTGACCACTCTGTCGAATGTACCGTTCCCGTAAGGCAGGTGGTAGGCGTTGCCTGGATCGAACGTGACAGGGAGGGCACGCCGTGCGGCCAGTTCGCGCCCTTGGATGAGCATGGCCGGGGTCATATCCAGAGCGGTTACATTGGCACCTTCCGCAGCCAGCGCGCAGGAGACAATACCTGGCCCGCAGGCCACATCGAGTACACGTGTTCCTGATCTGACGTCGCAGGCAGCAACAGTCATGGCCATGCTCTCGGCCTCAGCATGGATCGGCAGTGCGGCAAAACATGCTGCCCAGCGGGTGAACTGTGTGATGATCCGGTTATCATGGGTAGACGTCATGCTCATTCCTTTCCTGATACGCGCAGGATAGGAGGGAAAGAGATGGCCGTCTGACGCGGGGCGGTCAAAAAAGAGCGGATAACGGCCAGATGAGAATTCTGACAGTCGAGGAAACGAAGGTGGCTCTCGAGGACCATGGCCTTGACCGCCTGCAGGGCATCGGAATGGCTCGCAGGGAGTCGCATGAGGCCCTGTTCTATGCGTGGCACGACCACCAGCATCATCAGATTCTTTTTGCCAGAAAAGGTACGACGCAGGTGGAGGGGCAGGACGGGCGTCATCTTCTTCCTGCCGGGCATGCGTTATGGATTCCGGCCAGAACACGTCATCGCACCATGATCCGTGATCTCGACGGATTGTCGCTGTTCCTGGATGCCGAGGTGGTTGTCGGGAGCTGTGAGACTATTCGCGTTTTTCCGGTGTCACCGGTTCTTCAGGAAATGCTGTTTCACGTTGTGCGTTGGTCAGAGGGATCGCTTGATCCTGATCCTCTGGCCAGAAGTTGTTTCCAGACCCTTGCCCTGATGGTGCAGGAGGCGATCGGTAATGCGCAAAAACAGGCATTCGTGCTGCCGAAAGCAACGCGTCCTTCGCTCCAACGCGCAATGGATGCCGCCTTGCTGGATCCCGGCAGGGCCAGTCTTGCAATGGCACTACGGGAGGCAGGTATGTCGGAACGAAGTTTCCGGCGGCATTTTGACCGGGAGACCGGCATGAGCTGGCAGCAATGGATCAGCCAGGCGCGGCTTTTTCATGCCGCGACGCTTCTTGCCCAGGGAGAAAGCGTGACCCGTGTTGCGGCCGAGACCGGTTATGTGTCTCTCAGTGCCTTTGCTAAGGCATTTACACGATTGCTCGGTGTGCCCCCGGCCCGCTTCCGCGGCCAGTCCCGCTAGGCTGGTCTGGATTGGAACGGAAAGGAGACGGGGAACGAAGCTCTGTTGTTGCTATTTTCCGGTGGAAGGAATCACCTTCTCGTAGCGGTCCCAGTGTGTTGCCAGTTCGCGCACGACGACGCTGCCGACCTGATAGGCAGCGTTGACCGAGGGAATGAAGGCTGAATAGCCTTTTTCATTGGCTTCATCAGCAAGGAGCTGCGCGGCAGTCTGGCCCGGCGGTGGCATGTCGAAATTGCTCGAAGTCCGCAGTACGAGGGCACGATCAGGATCCACACGTCCGGCCTTGGCCTGGAGGGCGAGGGCCTGGCAGAATGCAACATCCTCTTCGGCAGTGGTGGCCATGACACCCTGATTGTCAGTCCAGTAGCGCACCCAGCGTTCAGCCCAGCGATTCATGAGCTTGCCAACCCAGAAGGTCTCACCTGAAATGGTATCCCCCATCATGACAACAGGAGGCTTCAGCGCCGGGGCGTAGCCACGGTAGCGCGCCCGGCTCTGTTTCATGCCTTCGCTGTCAGGCAGGGTGATGGATCTGGTAAGATCGAAGGCCCAGCGTGTCAGTCCGGGGTTGAGCGTATACATCATGTCACCGGAGAGCGAATGCAGAGGCGGACGTGGCGTTTCGTCGGGGCGGCTACCCTGCACAGGCGTGAAACCGTCAGGCCAGTCCTTGGGGATTTCACGTGGATCGATCAGATGGGCCAGCCCACCATTAATGACGCGTGGTGCCCAGACTGCCGCACCGATTGTCCCGAAATTGGGGTTGATCCCGGCAATGCCGGCAAGCACGAAATAGCTGTGTCGAAGGTCAAAACGTGGGTCGAGAACAAGGGCGGTCATGGCAGAAGCCATATGTTCCGGACCTTCGCCGCTGGCGATTGCCAGAACCTGCAGATCAGGATTGTAGTGCATCACGCCATGATCGGTTCCCGGAGCAGGGAGGGTCTGGGCAAGGGGAAATTTCTCGATCCAGTTCTGGTATTCACCCGGTGTGTCGCCTGTATCCTTGCCGATTTCGAAGGTCGTAACGACTACGACCCGTACCGGGATCTTGACTGCCGCAGGGGCCGTTTCAGCAGCCTGTGCCACCACAGGGGGGGTGAGAGGAATACCGACAAGTGAGAGTGTGGTGAGAGCGAGAAGGCTTTTCATCATGGGTGAGGGGATTTTCACTGGAAAAGGGGTTCGTGGCTGATCGTGTTCTCGAAGGTAGCAAAATTCTGTTCGAGCTGAAGCTGAAGCCGGGCTCTCTCGCTCTTTCTCAGGAAATCCGCGCAGGCAAAGCTCTGGGGGGCTTTGCAAAGCGTGGTGATATGATCGCCGTCCCACAGGCTGGTGCCTGGAATAAAGGCATAGGTCAGGCTGTTGCGCGAGAGGGTCTTGAGATCGGCATAGGTCAGGCTGGTGGTAGACAGCGCTCTCAGATAATCGAGTGTGAGATTACTGCGTGATACGCCTTCATCATCGGTCGAGAGAACGACCGGGACATGGGCACGGCGGTAGAGATTCAGGGGGTGGGCGCTACCACTTACCCCTAAAATCTGGGCGTTGCTGGTCAGGTTGATCTCGACTGCAATGCGTCGCTGGGCCATTTCATTGAGCAGGCGAATGGAATCTTTCTCCCATACGATATCAACCCCGTGGCCAATGCGCTCCGCTCCTGCGATTTCAACAGCGTCGCGTATATGGCTCTGCAATCCGCTGGACGGAACGAGGGCAGGGGTCAGTTCTCCTGCGTGAAGACTGAGCTTTACATCGGGATAGAGAGCGCCCAGCTTGGCGAACATCTGCATGTGCAGACTGTAATCGGCCATGGCAACGGGGTTGTCTTCAGGAGCGACGAAGTTCAGCCCCACAAAACGTTTATCGTCATGGACGAGCTGGTAGCCCGCATCCAGCTGGGTGAAGACCTGCGCAGGCGTCATGGTACGTATGGCCTGAAACAGATAACGTACGGTCACGGCACAGCCGGGATGAGCGGCGGGTGTGTCGCATTGCAGGATGTCCCGTGCATCATGTTCCATCTCGTCCGTGTCATGTCTGGCTTCGGCAACAAGGCGCGGACGATCATCAGCCAGGGCCTCATGGGCCGCCGAGAGGTCAAGATCGTGCAAGGGGTGCTGATCTCCGGCCTTCACCATGGCGCCAAGTCCCGGCGAGATCATGAGTTCGAGATAGACAATGTGATCGGCAGCGGCCTGATCACGTGCCTGAGCCAGCATGGCCCCCTGATGGGCAGCCAGAACCGGTGCAAACCGTCCAAAAGTCGAGAAAAAGTGATCGTGGCCGGAACGATCTGTCGCTGTGGGAACGAAATCATGCATCGACAGGGAATCGATCATGACCGCGCGCGCGTCGTCATGTGCCCGTAGCTGGGCAGCGGGGATATCGCCCGGTGTGGCAAGTCGGCATTTGGTAGAAAGAAGGCGCCCCTGGGAGAGAGACACACAAAGTCCGTCCTCAGCCGCCCAGTCGAGAAAGCTCTCAGCCGGGATGGCGCCTGCCAGATGATTGTGCAGATCGCCCCCTTTCGGGAAGCTGCGCATGAACAGGGTGAGGCGGGTCGGATCGTTGCGGAGATGATCGAACACGCGTGCAGTAGCCTGTGCTTCAGGCGTTTCGGCCTGGGCAGAGACGAGTGGGAAAGCGATGAGGAGAATGGGTAGAAAGCGGGGCAGCATGCCGCGGAACGTGACGAAACCAGTCTGCTTTTGCAAGCATCCCGGACAGGACAAAGTAACTTTTACGTCCAATTATTATTCGCACCTCAGCCCGTGAAGGGACCATGGAGGGGCAAAAGGGAAGGGTAAGGCCCTGTTTTCGAGAAAAACGTGGTTTTCAGGAAGAACAGGGGCCTGACCCGATCCGGGCTGTCAGGGCGGGGCGGAAACCACCCTCAACCGACTGAGGCCCTGAGCGGCTTACTTGCCGGCGAGCGCGTCCTTGACGTTCTTGGCCGGGGAGTAGCTGAGCTTCTTGGAAGCAGCAATTTCGATTGTCTCACCCGTCTTCGGGTTGCGGCCCTGACGGGCAGCCGTCGAGCGGACCTGGAACTTGCCAAAGCCCGGAATGGAAACTTCGTCGCCCTTGGTGGCGGCGTCGATGATGCTGGCCCAGACCGTGTCGAGGGCGGTCTTGGCGTCGGCCTTGGTGCCACCGGTAGCGGCAGCGATGCGGTCGATCAGATCAGTGGATTTCATTGTGATCCTCTTGCGTTTGGAATGGCCGTGGAGCCTTAGGCGCAGTTCGAAGCGAGAACAAGGCAGGAAATGCAATATTCCTGATTGTTCTCTGACGTCGAATCTCACAATCATACAAGAGTTTCAGGAAATGGCGAAGGGGCAGCCCCCTCTCATTCATCTGCTTTCCGCTTTTTGAAGGGGGTCTTCATGCGTCATTCAATACGGTTCTATCTGGGAGAGCGTCTCGTCAGTCTGAACGATGTAGCCCCTGACCAGACCCTGCTCGACTGGCTGCGTCATGAGGGCCGCACAGGGACCAAAGAAGGCTGTAATGAAGGTGATTGCGGTGCCTGCACGGTGATTGTCGCGCGTTTGCGCCAAAATCGCGTGATCCTGAAGGCTGTCAATGCCTGTATCCAGCTTTTGCCCATGCTTGATGGTGCGGTCCTGTTTACCATTGAGGATATCGGCAGTGCTGCTGCCCTGCATCCGGTTCAGGAGGCGATGGTCAGTCTCAACGGGACGCAATGCGGCTTCTGCACGCCGGGATTTGTGATGTCGATGGTGGCCTATCGCAATGCCGAACAGCGTCCGAACGACGATGCGGCGATTGATTCGGCCCTTTCAGGCAATCTCTGCCGTTGCACAGGCTACGCCCCCATCGTGCGCGCCATGAAGCAGGCGCTTGCAGCACCCGACAGTGCCTTTGAAGAAACGCTTTCAGGCCTTGTCCCAAGGCTGGAGGCGCTTGAGGATCATGCGGATGTGGTCATCCAGACTGCAACCGGGACGGTTTTTCTACCCAGCACTGCCGACGCGCTCGCACAATATCTGCTCGATTACCCGGATACGCTGATTGTGGCCGGAGCGACCGATGTAGGGCTATGGGTTACAAAGGCCATGCGCCCTCTGCCACGTGTGGCCTTTATCGGCCAGTGCCGCGAGCTGATGAGGCTCGAACACAGGGAAGATGGGCTCTATATCGGCGCAGCCATCACCTATGATGCTGCACGTGAAGCACTCTCTGCGCACCTGCCTGATTTTGGCACGCTTGTCGGACGGATCGGCTCGACCCCGATACGCAACAGCGCAACGCTTTGCGGCAATATTGCCAATGGTTCGCCCATAGGTGATGGACCGCCCGCGCTGATTGCGGCCGGAGCCATGCTGCATCTGCGTTACGGCAGCGAAAAACGTGTCATCCCGCTTGAGCGCTATTTTCTGGGCTATGGCAGGCAGGATCGGCGCCCAGGGGAGTTTATCGAGGCGGTTCATATTCCACCTCTGACCAAAGGCACATTCTATCGCAGTTACAAGATTTCCAAGCGTTTTGATCAGGATATCTCGGCAGTTCTGGCTGCTTTCGCCATATGTGTGGACGAAACCGGTCATGTTGTGGAAGCCCGTCTGGCCTTTGGAGGCATGGCGGCTACGCCCTGCCGGGCGCCTCGTGCGGAAGCTGTGCTAACGGGCGCATCATGGAACGAGGCCACGCTTGAGGCTGCCCACCTGGCCCTGGCTGAAGATTTCACCCCACTGAGCGACATGCGTGCCAGCGCCTGGTATCGACAGACTGTGGCGGCCAATCTGCTGACGCGTTTCTACGAGGAAAGCCGCGGCGAGACCATACGTCTGGCCAGAGCGGGAGGGCTGCTCCATGCCTGATCCAAGCGCGCTCGCCGCATCCCCTCGAAACGTATCGGTCACCGAAGCCGCAGCCGCCCCGGGACCTGCCACCAGCGATACCCGTGACATGAAACACGAAAGCGCGATGCTGCATGTAACCGGACGGGCGCTCTATATCGATGATCTGCCCGAGCCGAAGGGATTGTTGCATGTGGTACCGGGCCTGAGCGAGAAAGCGCATGCGCGGCTCATATCCGTCGATCTCTCGGCTGTACGCGCCGTACCGGGTGTCGTGCGTGTGCTGACAGCTGAGGATATCCCGGGTGAAAACCAGACCAGCCCGGTTCATGCCAATGATGAGCCGCTACTGGCGCAGGATCTGGTGCAGCATGTCGGTCAGCCCATTTTCGCCGTGGTGGCAACCGACCGTGCCATTGCACGTCGTGCGGTCAGACTGGCGCGTATCGTCTATGATGAGCTCCCGGCCATTCTCGATATCGACAGCGCGAAGGAAAATGGCAGCACCGTTGTCTGGCGCCCGCTCACCATGGCGCGGGGGGATGTGGCGCCGGCTCTCGACAGGGCTCCACGGCGGCTCAGGGGTACCCTGACGATAGGCGGGCAGGAGCATTTTTATCTCGAAGGGCAGGTAGCCCTTGCCCAGCCTGGCGAAGCCGGTGAAATGCGTCTTTGGTCCTCGACGCAGCACCCTTCTGAAACGCAGCACCTTGTCGCGAGTGTTCTGGGACGGCCGCACCACCTCGTCACCACTGAAATCAGGCGTATGGGAGGAGGTTTCGGCGGTAAGGAATCCCAAGCCAACGGGTGCGCCTGTCTTGCCGCTCTTGCCGCCGAACTGACAGGGCAGGCTGCCAAGATGCGCCTTGATAGGGATGACGACATGGTCATCACCGGCAAGCGACATGATTTCAAGGTTGGTTATGAGGTCGGCTTTACCGATCAGGGCGATATCCTGGCCGTGGATATGGAGCTTGCGGCCCGATGTGGATGGTCGGCCGATCTTTCAGGCCCGGTAACCGATCGCGCCCTGTTTCATGCCGATAACGCCTATTACTACCCCGATGTGCGGTTTCGCTCTCTGGCACTCAAGACCAACACGCAGTCCAATACCGCGTTTCGCGGCTTTGGCGGCCCTCAGGGCATCATCGCTGCCGAACGGGTGATTGAGGAGATTGCCTATGCCACGGGCATGGACCCGCTCGATGTGCGTCTGCGGAATGTCTATGGCACGGGTGAACGCAATGTAACGCCCTATCACATGGTGGTTGAGGACTCGATTACCGATCTGGTTCTGAGCCAGCTTGCCGAACGCTGTGATTATCGCGCGCGTCGCGAGGCCTTGCGCGTGTTCAACAGCACAAGCCGCAGCCTGAAAAAGGGCATTGCCATTGTGCCGGTGAAATTTGGCATTTCCTTCACCGCTACCCATTACAATCAGGCGGGCGCGCTGGTTCATGTCTATACAGATGGTTCTGTGCAGGTGAACCATGGTGGCACGGAAATGGGGCAGGGGCTGCATACCAAGATGGTCCAGATCGTCCGGCATGAATTCGCCCTGCCAGCCGCGAGCGTCCGCATTACCGCTACAACAACGGGCAAGGTGCCGAATACTTCTGCCACGGCGGCTTCTTCCGGGGCTGATCTCAATGGCATGGCGGTGCTTGATGCGGTTACCCAGATCAAGGGGCGCATGATCGGTTTTGCTGCAGAGAAATGGCAGGTGGCCCCTGAGCAGATAAGCTTCGAGACCGAAGGCGTGCGCATCGGGGATGAGCGCATTTCGTTCCGCGATTTCGTCTGGCAGGTCTATTTTGCGCGCATCTCACTTTCGGCCAGCGGATTCTACAAGACCCCCAAGATTTCGTGGGATGCAGCGACCGGGCGTGGTCGGCCTTTCTATTATTTTGCCTATGGTGCCGCTTGTGCCGAAGTGACGCTCGATCTGCTGACCGGCGAAAACACGATCGATCGCGTCGATATTCTTCATGATGCCGGGGAGTCCCTCAATCCGTCGATTGATATCGGTCAGATCGAAGGTGCTTTTGTCCAGGGGGCGGGCTGGCTGACAACCGAGGAACTCGTTTGGGACGCGCAGGGCAGGCTGCGTACTCATGCCCCGAGCACCTATAAAATCCCGGCCTGCTCTGACCGCCCGCGTGTTTTCAATGTTACCCTGCTCGAGAATGCTCCCAATCGTGAGGCAACCATCTACCGGTCCAAGGCCGTTGGCGAACCCCCTTTATGCCATGGCGTAGCCGTACTGCATGCCTTGTCGGATGCCATTGCAAGCCTTGACTCCTATCGTTCCTGTCCGTCGCTCGATGCGCCTGCTACGCCTGAAACGCTTTTGCGTACAATCATGCGCGTCAAGGCGCAGAACCAGCAGGGAGAATCCGGCTGATCGATCTGGCTCTCATCCAGGCATGGCAGCGTCAGGCTGTGGCCGTATTGCGTGTGGTAGTTGCTGAAACGCGTGGTTCGACCCCGCGTGAGGCAGGAGCTTTCATGCTAGTGACCGAAACCGCCCAGACGGGTACAATTGGCGGCGGTGCGCTCGAATGGGAGTCGTTGATGCGGGCGCGGCAGATCCTGCGTGGCGAGGCCGGGCGTGAGGAAAACCGCTTCGTGCTTGGACCACAGGCCAATCAGTGCTGTGGTGGCGTAGTGGTGATCCGTTATGAACCGGTCTTTGATCTTGACGCTGAACTGTGCGCCCTGGATGCGCAGCGTCAGGCTTGGCCCGTTCTGTCCGTATTCGGGGCAGGACATGTGGGAAGAGCACTCATGCAGGCCGCAGTATTGCTTCCCATCTCCCTGCGCTGGATCGACCAGCGAGCGGACGAGTTCGGGACGGTGCCGCACGGAGTGAGTGTCTGTGTAACCGATGATTGGGAGCACGAGATTGCCCGCCTGAGGCCGGGAGACGGGATTCTGGTCATGACACACAGCCACAGGCTTGATGCCATGATTGTGGCGATGGCGCTTGAGCGTGACGATCTTGCCTATGTCGGGCTTATCGGATCGCGTAGCAAGAGAAAACGCTTTGAGGCAGGTTTCCGTGATATCGGTCTCCCCCAGACGAAGATTGACCGGCTTGTCTGCCCTGTAGGTGCTCAGGGACTGGGCGACAAGCGCCCTCAGATTATTGCGGCTTTCGTTGCGGCTGAGCTGGCGGCGCGGTTGGTCTGTCATCCCGGATAGGGCAAGATAAAGTGTCGTCTGGAACCGGGTTGCCATTTTGCGCTCGTGGCCAGACGGCGTGAGGAGAGATTCGATGACAGGACCCGGCCCGATACGGGGTGTTTTGTTCGATATGGATGGCGTGCTGCTCGATAGTGAGACACTCGCGCTTGAGGCCTTTGTTACCGCAGCGCGAGATCTCGGTCATGACATTCCTGTCGAGTTTGCCCGGCAGATGATTGGTCTGCCAGGTGACGCCTGCGCGCGTCTTGTAATCGACACTTATGGATCAGGCGTTGATCTTGATGCCCTGTTTCGTACGCAGGACAAGCGTATGCATGAACTGGTCGAGGCTGGCAGGCTGATCCTGAAGCAGGGGGTTATACCGCTTCTGGATGATCTGGACAGACTTGGTTTGCCGCGAGCGATTGCTACGTCATCGAGCCGTGCACGTACCGATACCCATCTTCGGCATGTCGGGATTCATGAGCGTTTCGATGCCATCATCACGCGTGACGATGTCACGCACGGCAAGCCTGATCCGGAACCCTATCTCAAGGCGGCTCATGCCCTTGGCATCGAGCCTGCCTATTGTCTGGCGATAGAAGATTCCCACAATGGCGCGCGCGCGGCGCATGCAGCTGGCATTAGGGTAATTGTGGTACCGGATCTTATGGCACCGAATGAGGAAATCATCGGCAAGGCCCATGCCATTATGGAAAATCTGCATGAGGTTCGCGAGTTCATCACGCGGGCTGAAAGCAGCATATGATGTCTGGCCGGCTGCTTAGTGACACCCCCCGCCCTTGCAGCGATCACAGCTGTTGCAGCCTTTTTTCTGTGTTTGAGGCGCTGTCTGTCGGGCAATGCCGAGTTGTGTCCTGAGGCGCGCTGCCTGAAGCGGAAAAAGTCTGTTCAGCCAGAAAGCCAGCGCTATGCCTACGAGAACAATAACGATGATGCTTTGTGTCATGAGGAAGCTCCAGTCAGGGCGCGTGTCACGTGATACGTAAGCAGCGACGCTACGTAAGCAAGGCCGAACAGATAGGCAGCAGCGCCGAGAACAACCTTGAGTGAGCGTGTTTCGCGACGCATCACAGCAAGAGTTGAGATGCATTGCGGGGCATAGACATACCAGGCAAGCAGGGAGAAGGCAGTTGCCATGCTCCAGTGCGCACTGAGCAGGGGCGTGAGCTGGCTTGCCGCCGCATCGTCACTCGCGCCCAGTGCATAAACGGTAGCCAGCGCACTGACCGCGACCTCACGAGCGGCAAGGCCAGGAATCAGTGAAACACAGATCTGCCAGTTGAATCCGAGTGGCGCAAAGACCGGTAGCATCCAGTGGCCTATCATACCTGCCAGACTGTAATCGATAGCGGCTCCTGGGGCACCTGCTGGTGGGGACGGGAAACTCGACAAGGCCCAGAGCAGGACATTTAGGGAAACAATGATCGTGCCAACACGCGATAGAAACATGGTGGCACGTTGCCACAGACCAAGCGCTATGCTTTTCAGATTGGGTGTACGGTAGGGGGGCAGTTCGAGCATCAGGGGATGCTCGTCTGACGCTACGCCGTGCGTCATGAGGCGTGCCGCAAGGATGCCGCTGATGATGGCGACGAAATAAAGCCCGAACAGTACAAGCCCCTGCAGTCCGAGAAAGCCGAATACCGTGCGATGCGGCACGAAGGCGCCAATCAAAAGCGTATAGACAGGCAGTCGCGCGGAGCAGGTCATGAGCGGTGCGATCAGGATGGTCACCAGCCGGTCACGCGGATTCTGGATGGTACGCGCTGCCATGATGCCCGGAATGGCGCAGGCAAAGCTTGAGAGCAACGGTATGAAAGAACGTCCGCTTAATCCGGCAAGTGCCATGATCCTGTCGAGCAGAAAGGCCGCACGGGGCAGATAGCCGGTTTCCTCAAGGCACAATATCCACAGGAACAGGATCAGGATCTGTGGAAGAAAAACAATAACCGTTCCCGCCCCGGCAATAACGCCATCGGCGATCAGGCTGCGAAGCAATCCCTGAGGCAAAGGTGAGACAATCATCTGGCCAAGCGAAGCAATACCCGCTTCAAGCGCATCCATGATTGGTTGTGCCCAGGCAAAAACTGTCTGGAACATGAAAAACAGCACGACCAGAAGGATGACTGGCCCCCAGACGGGGTGGAGAAACCAGCGATCTAGCCTGTCGGCCAGCCTGTCACTCCTGAGCGACGATTCATTGGTAAAGCGCGCGATCAGTGTCCCGACCTGGGCATGCAGATCGATCCCCTCAGGTAATGCGGGTGGCAGGGGGAATTCAGGTTTGTCGAGCGCTTCGAGCAGATGGCTGATTCCGCTTTTGCGCAGGCTTATGGTGGGGATGATCGGTACACCGATTGCGGCGGCGAGTGCCGGGACATCAATTGTGAGGCCGATACGTGCTGCCTCGTCCATCATGTTCAGCACGACCAGCATTGGCCTGCCGAGCTGAACAAGTTCGAGCAGAAAGCGCAGATGAAGCCGGAGATTGCTGGCCGAGATGACACAGATGATCAGGTCAGGTTGTTTCTCAACCGGATGAAGCCCCATGCATACATCACGAGTGACATCTTCATCGGGGCTGGTTGCGCTCAGGCTGTACGTGCCGGGGAGATCGAGCAGTCTGACAGAACGGCCAAGAGGTGTGGTCAGTCGTCCTTCCTTGCGCTCGACCGTTACACCGGCGTAGTTGGCTACCTTCTGCCGGCTGCCGGTAAGCTGATTGAACAGCGAGGTCTTGCCGCAATTCGGATTGCCGACAAGAGCGGCTCTCAACGGCTTTGTGGCCGTTTCCGGCAGGGTAACAGCATCCATAAGGGATCAGAGATCGTGCTGAAGCGCGATGCGCGAAGCCTCACCACGGCGAAGGGCAAAGCAGGTGGAGCCAAGACGAACGGCAATCGGGTCATGCCCCACAGGGCCTGTGGCCACGATCTCGACCGGGGCCCCGGGTATGAAACCAAGCTCGCCAAGACGGGTGGCGATCGGATCGTCTTTCATGCGGGCAACGACCTGACTGACGATCGCGTGGGCGCCTTTGGGCAGGGTGTCGAGTGTCATGGCTAGACCCATCCGAACAAGAATTACGGCGTCCTGTGAGAACGCGTCTCAATTGCCTAGATAGGCTGTCGCGGATTGTTAGGAAAGAGGAAAGGGTACAAAACGTGAGCAGAGGCCAGATTGCACCCTTACTTCAATCGGTCTCTCTACACTTGTTGGCGCCTGCGAACGCTCGGGCGATTGTGATGGCCATGGTAACAGCTGAACGCGCCTGTGGACTGTTCCGCCAGCAGGAAGCTCCAAGCCTCACACTGATCTGATGACATAGCTCATCAGCAATCTGCCGGGACAGCTCTTCAAGGCTATGGATACCACTTTCTTCAAGACGTTGTATGACAACCGGTCCTATGCCCTTGCAATCCAGAAGAATCTGACGTTCTTGATCGGAAAAAGGCATAGTATAAACAGCCTCGAAATCTTATGACGACAAGCGTCGCGATAATGGTGTTGAAAAAACGCATTGCTGTTCATCACCCGCAAACGGGTACGTCGCATCTGTATACCGGGAAGAACATTCTGTTTTGAAGCAGGAAGTTATCACGACATGTTTTAGGTGTTAAACAAAATATAATTCCATGGCGATGCACATATCGTGTAAAGTACAGAGTGCTTGTGTCTTTATAACAAAGAAAAAGTGGACTGGTCTATTCCGTTTGCGGACTTGTAGGAACTTTCAAAGTTCGCATCTTTGGATTCATCGGTTTTTTTGAAAACAATGACGCTAATCGAGGGAAGTGCGTTGTCTGATAGAGAGTCGAATACGTTTCATGATGTCCTGATCATAGGCGGTGGCCTGGCAGGGCTGACCCTTGCGCGTCAATTGCTGATGGCAGATCCTGATCTGGACATCTGCATCGTACATAACCGGAAATTTCCAAATCCCGAGCGTATTCACAAGGTGGGTGAATCTACCGTGGAAATAGGCGCTCATTATCTTGCCCAGACCCTCGGTTGTGTACAACACCTGAACACTCAGCATTACAAGAAGATGGGACTTCGCTTTATCCAGACCAGCGGTGTCTCAGAAGAGGATCCTTATCGTGAGCTTGGCCTGAGCTTTTATCCCCGACACAACACCTATCAGATTGATCGTGGCAAACTTGAAAACCATCTCCTTGATCTTGTTCAGCCATCGATCACCGTAATCGAGAACAACAAGGTTATCGACTTCGAGAAGAAAGGCGATCTGAACCAGGTTACTATCAGAGATCACGATGGCGCGTGCAAAACGACTTCTGCACGCTGGGTCATCGATGCCTCCGGACGCAGCCGCGTATTAATGAAGAAATTTGGTCTCCAGAAAGAAGCAGGGATCGATCATTCGGCTGTCTGGTTTCGTGTGGGAGGAAGGGTCGATATCAACGAGTTTCTCGCCTCGCGTGATCCGGCCAATTCATTTCTGGACGCAGATGATAGATGGCACAGCACTACCCATCTCGTAGGGCGTGGCTACTGGGTATGGATTATCCCGATCAACGAACAAACGACGAGCATCGGGATCGTTTTCGATAACAGCATTCACAAGCTCTCATCGATGAGTGCTTATCCTCTGGCTATGAGCTGGCTGAAACAGCATGAGCCCCGTTTCCATAGCTATATGGAGGCGAAAAATTTCGATGTGCTTGATTTCGCCATGCTGCGAAAATACTCGTATCTTTCCAAGCAGTATATTTCTGCAGATGGCTGGGCATTGACGGGCGAGGCTGCGGGTTTTGTCGACCCTCTGTATTCGAACGGTACCGATCTGATCGGTCTTGCCAACACAATGATCACAAATGCCATAACCAAAGCTGACGGTCTGTCACTGATCGATCAGATGAATGACTTTCTTGAAGAAACCTATGGGGTTTTTGCCGAGACGCATCGGTCGTCCTATGGTTATTTCGATGACTGGAATTATGTCTTCGTCAAGACAAACTGGGATACAGTCTTTTATTTCCTGTTGATGTGCGTTCTTTTCATGAACAATAAATCAGAGAACGTCTCATATGTTGATTCCATTCATGGGAAAATATACGATTTCATCAACCTCCATAAAGAAGTTATGGAGTTTCTGAAACGGCCTGGTGCGGTAACGGAAGATTACGTGCTCTCCGATTTTATCAATCTTGCAGGATCCATACAGGATTATGCAAGCGGAGCTATTATTTCTCTTGATAAAAGCGACGAGGGAATATCGGAATTACTTGATCGCCATATGGAAATCCTCAAAGAGCTTGCTGCGTCGATTATGGAAACCAGAACCTTCGACCGGAATTTCTACGAGATGGGAGGACGTCTCATGGCCAAACCGGATCAAGACGCTCTGATCTGACCATATAGAATGCCTGTTTGAAAGCTCCGGTGGCTTTACCTATATAGTGGGACTGGGTCACCGGAGAGTATGGAATGCGTCATGTAATCGAGCAAAGAATTCAGCAAGGCAGTGGCAACATGCCTGCTGATCTGGTCATACGCAATGTCGGTTTGTTCGATCTGGTAACCGGTGACATTCTTGATGGTGATATCGCCATCTGCGGCGATCGCATCATTGGCACCCTGGAGCGTTATGAAGGGGTGCATGAGATCGATGGTACAGGCAAGATTGCTGTGCCAGGTTTTATCGATACGCATCTCCACGTCGAATCTTCCCTGATCACGCCCTATGAGTTTGATCGCTGTGTATTACCACACGGGGTGACAACTGCGATCTGTGATCCTCATGAAATGGCCAACGTCATGGGAGAGGCAGCGTTCGATTATTTTCTGAACTGTGCCAATCGCACCATCATGGATTTGCGGGTCAATCTCTCGAGTTGCGTTCCGGCAACTCCAGTCGAAACTTCCGGAGCTATTCTTGATGCGTCGGCGCTGGGTACTTACCGCGATCACCCCAAGGTCATTGGCCTGGCTGAATTCATGAATTTCCCGGGTGTGTTGTCCTGCCAGCCGGATTGTCTCGATAAGCTGGCTCTGTTTGCTGACAGTCATATCGACGGCCACTCCCCTTTGCTGCGTGGCAAAAGACTGAATGGTTATCTGTCAGCAGGGATATCCACCGATCACGAGGCGACTACGGCAGAGGAAGCGCTCGAAAAGATACGCAAGGGCATGACGATCCTGATCCGCGAAGGATCAGTCTGCAAGGATCTTGAGGCGTTGGCTCCGCTCCTTACCCCTGAAACATCGCAGTTCTTTGCATTCTGTACTGATGATCGTAATCCGCTGGAAATTGCTCATGAAGGGCATATCGATTTTCTTATTCGCAAGGCGATCAGCCTTGGGGTTAAACCTCTTGCGGCTTACCGGGCAGCATCTCTTTCGGCAGCACGTGCTTTCGGCCTGAAAGATCGAGGACAGATCGCACCGGGATTGAGAGCTGATATCGTTCTTCTCGATGATCTTGAAACCTGCAAAGTGGCGGAAGTAATTTCTGCAGGTCGCCGAGTCAGCGAGGCGCTTTTTGACGGTCGTGATATCGTCCCTCCAATCGGCTATGGCTCTATCCGTCTGGCCGCGCCAGTTACCGAGCCTGATTTTGCAGTGCGTGGATCCGGAAAGAACCAAGCTGTAATCGGTATCATTCCAGGACAGATCATCACCGAGTTCAGGCGCTTTGACCTGCCGGAGGTAGAGGGGCTGGTTTGCCCCGATATAGCTCAGGATATTGCCAAGATCTGTGTCATTGCCCGCCATGGCAAGAATGGCAATATTGGTCGTGGCTTCGTGCAGGGGTTCGGGCTCAAAGAGGGTGCATTGGCCTCATCTGTCGGGCATGACAGTCATAATCTTTGCGTTGTCGGAATGAGTGACGCTGATATGAGGCTGGCTGTGGCGCGTCTGGCAGAGATCGGTGGCGGTTTTATTGCTGTGAAGGGCGGGGAGGTCATTGCCGAACTCAGCCTCCCCATCGCTGGCTTGATGAGTGATTGTCCCTTCGAGAAAGTGCGTGACGATCTCGAGGCCCTTCGTCATGCCGTGGGCCATATGGGGGGAACGCTAGAGGAGCCCTTCCTGCAACTGGCCTTTCTGCCTCTGCCGGTTATTCCCCATCTCAAGATCACTGATCTTGGCCTTATCGATGTGGATACGATGACGCTGGTGTCCTGAAACCCGGCAAGACGACCGGGCAAGTCAGGGGTGACGGTATTCAGAAATTGGTGGTGAGCTGACCTCCCAGTATCGCGGCATCCTTGAAGGTAGTGGTGGCGCCGGGATGTTGCAGGTACTGGAAATCAAACTGAAGCGATGTGGCAGGCAGGAGATGCAGGCTGTAGAAAGCCTCATAAACCTGCTCCCAGTTCTGCACTCCGTAGACATTGCCCCATTGATTGGCGACATAAGGCAGGCCAAGCGCCAGAGAAGATTGCTGCTGCAAGCGTATCGAGCGGCTCATATCCATGTGCTGGAACATGATGCCGACTTCATCCAGAGGGCGGTGCCACGGTGTACCGCTTTGCAACAGGCCAATCCATTCATGATCGCGCATGGCAACAACATTGCCCTGAGCATAGCCGACACCGCCAATCACGATCAGCCCGTCAGCAATACCCTTGCCGCTTCTCATCAGCATCTGATCGAACATGAGCCAGCTTGACCACATCCCTGACTGGTTACGTGCTCCCAGCCCACTGGCCTGATACGAGCCGCCATACCGGTCTTCGTAAAGATGGGGATAGCGCGAATTGTCGTAATAGAAACCTATCTTGTAATGACCAAGAAGCTTGTCCTTGCCAAAAGCAGGGTCCCAGCCGGCTTCGAATTGCGAGCTGAGCTTGCCGAGACCGTCCTGAGCCAGAGCCCAGCCCGAGATGCCGCCATTGAAGGCGTGAGGGCTGACGGCAAATAATCCGCCCATGAGATAGGTACGTTCCGTCGGGCGCACACGCAGAACGGCGCCGATATTGGCAGACGGCCAGTCCCTGCCACCGGGGGCATATTTGCCTGGGGCAAAATTGCCGCAAACGCTGACATTCATGAAATTACAGGCCAAGGCGTCAAAATCGAAGAAGGTGCCTGTCGGAATGACACCGGCAGAAAGAATAACGCGATCATTCAGGAATGTCTTGTCGGCATACATTGAGACGAGATGAGCCACGACATTGCCACGCGAACCGTAGATCTGTTCGGGATTGGAGACGTAATCGCCCAGGGTAGAACTGAAATTACGTCCATGGCCATTGACGACGAGAAGGTGGGTCCAGAAACCACGAAATCCTGCAAGCTTCTGCCAGTCGATGTCCAGTTCGGCAGCAACCTGTCCTGCCAGTACATTGTCGCGTGTACGTCCACCAGTTACGTTGCCCATATATTCTTCGTTGAGGGCAACGTTGAGAAAGATGCCCCTTTTCTGCATCCAGCTCTGGGCTCCCCCCCAATCCCCGAAAAGATGGGGGTTGCCATAGAGCGAGGGAACGAGCGGTCCGATCGGTACAGCACCCTGTCCGGCTATCGGAAAGCCGATGGCCGTATAATTGTCATTATCGAGGGTTTTGGCGGTTTCCGATTGCGCATATGCGGGAATGGAAAGCAAACCGGTGAACAGTGCGGTGATGGCCAGTGCTGCGCTTGCCCTGCGTCGTGTTTTTCTGCTCGATCGGGTGAAAAATGCAAGAGGACGAAGCACGCTTTTTCTTCGGGTCGAGTTAAATTCACTCGTCATGTTTCTCAATTCAGACATCTAGAAAGCCATATATCTATCGGTGCGGCGCCGCGCTGGCAGGGTTTTCCGGAAGGTGTACCTGTCATGCGGGCGTCAGCAACAGAACGTCATAAATGAGAAGGGAAAGTTATATAGTACAAAAATACGTGTTCAGTTGTTATGATGCAGTGAAAATGTTGTTAAAAAATGAACACATCAGACGCACTGATGCGTTTTTTGCCCGTTTACCCAGACTTCCCTGATCATCAGATCCCGATCGAGAATGACAAAATCCGACAATCTGCCAACTTCCAGAGCACCCCGATCAGTCAGGCCCAGATAGGTGGCGGCGTTGCTGCTTACGAGGTGGCTTGCTTCCGGCAGAGAGGCGCCATGGGTAACGGCATTACGCAAAGCCTGATCCAGAGTAAGTACACTCCCGGCAAGCGAACCGTTGGGCAGACGTACAACCCCTTCACTGATCAGGACATCCTGTCCTCCCAATGTGCTCGGTCCATCAGGCTGACCAGCACCACGCATGGCATCGGTCACGAATAGCAGGCGGTTGCGCATAAGACGCGAGGCCAGGCGAAAGCTGGCGGGATGCACATGATGCGTATCAAAGATCATCTCAGCATAGCTGGCATCATGGCACATCAGCGCTGTCACCGGTCCGGGCTTGCGTCCTTCAACGGGAGACATGGCGTTGAATAAATGCGTACCTCCGGCAATGCCGCCACAGGTGCAGATTGCTGAAATGGCGCCCAGCGTGGTCTCATAATCTGCTATCGTATGACCGATGCTGATACGTACACCTGCCTTGGCAAGGCTTTCAATCGCGCTTTCTGCATGATCGAGTTCCGGTGCCAGGGTGACAACCCGTACGCAGTCCAGAGCCAGTACCTCTGCTATTTTGTCAGGTGAGGGAGGGATGGCAAAAGGAGGCTGTGCACCAAGTTTGTGGGGGCTGACAAAGGGCCCCTCAAGATGGGCGCCATGGATACGTGGACCGATGGGGTCTGGTGTTTTCATGACCTCCGCAACGGCTTTTAATGCCAGAATGACATCTTCCCATGGTCGTGTGATTGTGGTGGGAAGAATGGTCGTTGTACCATGGCGCATGTGGTATTGTGCGAGCTGCCGGATAGCCGCGACGCCATCCATTGTATCGGCGCCATCGCCACCATGAATGTGACCATCTATAAAACCAGGCAGGATATAGAGCGGCTCTTTCGTGGTTACCCCTTCGATCTCCCTTATGCGCGAATCAAAGCGGATCGTCCCGGGAAGCAGACGATCAGGCAGAACAATCTGACCAGTCAATGTATGTGTCATGAGTTCACTCCTGTTCGGTCAGACCGACGCGACCATAACGACGGGCATAGGCCATAATGATCAGATAAGCGGGGATGACAATCATGGCGAACATGCCCTGGAACCCGAAGACAGGTTTGAGCCATACATAGATCTGCGGCACGATGGCACCGCCGCTATAGGACATGACCATGATCGCGGAAGCCATGGCTGTCATGGGGCCTGCGCCGCGGATGGCGATGGGGAAGATGGTGGGCATGATCATGGCATTCGTGATGCCAAGCAGGGCCACACAGAAGACCGAAGGATAACCCTGGGTCAGCACGGCAAGAATTGTGAGAAGACAGCCAACGGCACAGGAGAGCTGTATATAGACCTCCTGCCGGATGAAGCGGGGTACGATTACAAACCCCATGATATAGCCGATGAGCATGCCGGTCAGGGTAAGTGAGGTAAAGAATTTTGTCTCATCCAGCGGAAGACCGAAACTCTGACCATAGGTGCCGATAGCGTCGGCAGCCATCACCTCCACACCGACGTAGAGAAACATGGCGATGAAACCGGTCACAAGATGAGGTTTGAAGAGACGGCGTTGTGATCCTTCGCCGGAGACGATGACAGGGGCTTCGAGATTGGGCAGGGGAGCAAGTGCTACGCCCGCCGCAATCAGGACCAGAATCCCGGCCATGCCCAGATAGGGCGCATAGATAGCCTGCACAAAATTGTTCAGCAGTGCTTCGCGTATTGCTGGATCCGTTGCCGTTTGGACTTTTTCAGCCACCGCGCCGATATCACGCATTACCAGCAATCCCAGAACCAGAGGCGCAAGGATCCCGGCTGTCTTGGCGCAGATGCCCATGATGGCAATGCGCTGGGCAGCGCGAGCCGGTGGACCGAGAAGGCTGACAAGCGGATTGATCACAACCTGCATCAGGGAAATACCAGCCCCAAGAATGAGAAGCCCTGTCAGAGCACCCGCATAAAGGCGCCAGGCGACGAATTGACCAAAAGCGGCCACACCCAGAGCCGAGATCAGAAGTGACAGGGTCAGTCCGGTCTTCAATCCGAGTTTGCGTGCGATGAGTGATGTCGGAACAGAGAACAGGAAGAAGGAAAAATAGAACGTCAGAGGAATAAAGAAAGCACTGAACTCGCTCAGCGAGAAGGCAACACGAACAAAGGAGATCAGCGGACCATTCAGCCAGGTGACGAAACCCATGGCAGAAAAGATCAGCGCCGCAACGGCCAGCGGAGTGTAGCCATAGGGGCCAACCAGGCTGTCTTGGGAAGAGGGTACCTTGATCATGACCGGAAATCCTCAAGGAAACGAGAGGTATTTATTTTAAAAAATAAACTAACCGGATTATAGGTAAGAAGCGAGGCGCAGGCCAGTATCATTTCGGTTGTTCAGTTTCACAATCATCGGAGAGACTGCCTGAAACCCGCTCATATCAGGTGTGATGACCGGAAACGGCTGCGGTCCGGTTTGTGGCATGTGTAGTCATTGCAACAGGATTTCCGGCATGGCTTGCCCGGGTTGTTCTGGTGAGTTGCAGATATTGTTGAGTAAAGTGTTACATGGACGGATTTGGAACAGACAGCTTCAGGAAAGGACAGGGAAAGTAATTCGTAATTTATGAGGCAGTGATTTATAATGATTTCATTATCTCATTTTATCATGATTTTAATGATATGGAACAGGATTGGTTCAAACAAATGATTATTTTAGCATAATATATTAAATGTTCTTATTTTCAAGGTTTATGTAATGTCATCAATTTCTTTTTGATCTTATAGACAGATTAAGTCTTCTGTCGCTACTATGAATTCTGACTTTGGGGCCAAGTCGCACCACGATCTCTGCAGGGCGCAAGCTTCTTAATATGTGGGATGACAGCACAAGGTTCCGTAATTATTTTAGCGAACGAAGTAAGTATGTTCTCGACAGGCCATCATCGCATTCTGAGTGTGCTCAGTCGTTCCGGGCCCCAAAGCCGTACCGACCTTGCCCGTATTCTAAATCTGAGCAAGGCAAGCGTCACGGCACTGGTACGCGAGCTGATAGAGCGTAACATCCTTGATGAGAGGGAGCGTGTCTTCGGTTTCGGACGACCGGCCGTCATGCTTGGGCTTCGCCGGGACGCGGCAAGTTTTATCGGAATCTCTCTCCAGTCCGATCCGGTTCATATTGTCCTTACCGATCCGCATGGACGGACTCATGTTCACAAGACCATGCCTCTCGTTACAGACGTCGAGGCTTGTCTCGAGGCAATGGTAGGCGCCGTCAGGGCAGTTGCTGCGGAGGCGCCTGAAGGTGTGGGCGCGCTTGCAGGTATCGGTATTGTAATCGCCGGGATCGTGTCGAGCGACAGTCATGTCTGTCGTATCTCTGCAACGCTGGGATGGAAGGATGTCGATATCGGGCAGCGTCTCTCTGCCCAGACCGGTTTGCCTGTCTTTGTCGAAAACGACGCAAATGCCCTGATTATTGGCGAGCAGCTCTTCGGCGAGTCTGGTGATCTGCCCGATTTCAGTCTTGTCTTTGTCAGTGAGGGTATTGGCGGCGCCCATATAATCGGTGGCCGTCTGCATCGTGGCCGTCATGGGGGGGCGGGGGAAATATCCCATTCTCCTATCGCCATCGATGGCAATGCGCTTCCCTGTCGATGTGGTAATCGTGGCTGTCTTGAGACTCTGGCCGCGTTACCGGCTATCCTGGGGGCAGCCCGTCGTAATGGTCTTCCCGGAGATATCGCAACTATCAAGGCGCTTGCCGCTGATGGTCAGCCTGAGGCTCTTTCAATCCTTCATCAGGCCGGTACGGCGTTGGGTATTGCGCTTTCACAGATTATCCAGTTCATCGATCCGGCACGTATCATTATACGTCTCGATCCTGACCTCCTGGAAAGTGTATTTGCCCGGGCGTTGAGGCAGTCTGTTGAGGCTCATGTTCTGCGGCGCGAAAGCTACGAAACTGATCTGGTGCTGACTGCATTGCATCCTCGGGATTTCGCAACAGGTGCTTCCAGTCTTGCCGCCCAACATTTTCTTTTCGGGAATACCAGTCTCTGAAAGCATTTCGGTAAGATCATGAGGGGGTGTTTCAGGTGGTTCTGGTGAGGAACATGGACAAGGCGCTTAGGTCATTGGCGGAACTCCCCACCAGTCTTGAGATCTGTGTTGATGATGCCCGGGGATTGGCGGCGGCGCAGCTCGATTGTGTGTCACGCATTGAGCTCTGCTCGGCTCTGTCTCTTGGTGGTCTCTCTCCCACACCGGGACTGATCGCTCTGGCCCGTCAGTCACGTATTCCTGTTTTTGCTCTGATCAGGCCTCGTGCCGGAGATTTCGTGTTTTCTCATGAAGAGGAGGCGCAGATGCTCGATGATATTGCGGCTGTACGGGCAGCCGGACTCTCTGGTGTCGTTCTGGGGGCGGCATTGCCGGACTCTTCGCTTGATCTTGCCATGCTTGAGCGTCTCTCGGCTGCCTGTGGCCCATTGCGACGGCAGCTTCATCGCGTTTTCGATCTTGTACCTGACCCTCTCCAGGCACTTGAAGAGGCGGTTTCGCTTGGCTTTGAGCGTATCCTGACGTCCGGTCAGACGCCACACGCCTTTGACGGGGCGCAAATCCTGCGCTTGCTGCGTGAGCGCGCTGCTGGACGTATTGATATCATGGCGGGAGGAGGTGTTCGGCCGGAAACACTCTCAGTACTTTTCAGACAATCCGGGATAAGATCTTTCCACGCCTCTTGTCGTCGCAGGGCGTCGGTGCAGGATGAACGGCTGCTTCTTTTTGGATTCGCTGCAGAAAACGTCGTGACCTCTGCTGAGGAAATCATGAGGCTGGATCATGCGATACGATTAGCGTTGCACTGAGGAATGACCCGGAGAAAAGGATTGGGCTCCATGTTTTCTGGCCGGATGGCATTTTGTCGTGGATTGGGCTTGAGTGCGCTCCTGCTATCCTGTGTGTCAACGTCTGGCGTCAGGGCGGCGCCTCTGACGCCGGCATTCATGCCTCAACCGGCGAAATCAACAGTGAGCGGACGTATCACTGTGTTTTCTGTCCGTCCGCAAGTGATCTGGGCTCAGCCGCCTACACCTTTGCTCAAGCGGGCTCTCCTCCGTTTCGAGGCGAGGCTGAACCAGATTGGTATCGTCTCCGACCCAGCTGCCAACAGGAACGTTCTGCTACTGAAGATCAATGCCGGTACAGATCCGGATTATCTCTCGCTCAACATGCGTGAGGCCTATACGCTTGAGGCAGGTGAGAAAGAAATCGTGCTGAATGCCGATGGCCCGGCAGGGGTCATCCATGGTTTTGCCACGCTTCTGCAGATGATTGATACGCATGGTGCGGTACCTGGTCTGTTGCAGGGACGTATTGTGGATGCCCCACGTTTCAGATGGCGGGGTATAATGCTCGACGCGTCACGCCATTTCCAGTCGCTTGATACGTTGAAGCGGCAACTGGACGCCATGGAGCTGACCAAGTTCAACGTACTGCATTGGCATCTGAGCGACGGGACAGGTTTCCGGGTAGAAAGCAAACGTTTGCCACTTCTCCATCGGTCTGGCAGTCACAGCCAATATTATACCCAGGATCAGGTGAGGGAAATCATCGCTTATGCTGCTGATCGCGGGATAAGGATCGTACCGGAATTCGATGTGCCAGGGCATACCCTGTCTATGCTTGCGGCCTATCCTGAACTTGCGGCGCAACAGCCGGTGCCGACGGTCCAAGACTGGCAACAGGATTGTCAGGTGAAATCGGGTAATGATGATATCACCACGCTGTGCACAAGGCGTTCTGATCTCAACCTGCCAGCCATGAACCCGACCAGTGACAAGGTTATTTCGTTTGCCAGAACGCTTTTTGGCGAGATGGCAGCGCTGTTTCCGGACCGGTATTTCCATACCGGGGGTGATGAGGTTGTCGCTCGTCAGTGGAATGATAATCCGCAGATTGTCGCTTATATGAAGACGCACGGTTTTGCTGACGCTTCCGCCCTGCAGGCGGCATTCACAGCAAAAATCGAAAAGCTGTTAAGCGCTGATGGCAAGATCATGATGGGATGGGATGAAGTGAGTGAAGCCCTTATCCCTCACAATGTAGTGGTCGAGGCATGGCGCGGGTCCAAATGGATCGGTACGGCTACCAGGCTTGGGCACCCTGTGGTTGTATCATCAGGCTATTATCTCGATCTGCTCACTGATTCTGCCAGACATTATGGTGTTGACCCATATGATACACGGGCGGATGGGCTTGCGCCTGGGGTGTTGAGGGCGGGTGCAAAGCCGGTTCCCCGGGCATTCATGCTCGATCCGAAGGCACCTCCTCTGGATGAGGCGCAGAAGAAACTTGTGCTTGGTGGTGAGGCGCCACTCTGGACCGAGGTTGTATCGGATGAAATGGTTGACGCCAGGCTGTGGCCACGAGCGGCAGTCATTGCAGAGCGGTACTGGTCGCCACAGACAGTAACTGACAGGGACGCACTCATCGGGCGTCTGCCCGAAGTGCTGAATTTTCTGGAGTGTTTCGGTCTCCAGGCCTCAGATCATCAGGCCAGAATGATTGCACGACTTACCCCCCAGAATATCGTCCCGCTGACACAGCTTGTGGCTCTTACTGTGCCGGTACGCAATTATGCACTCAATCGCCTGGCCGACCGCAAGGGGGAGAGAATTCTCCTCAGTCCCGCTGCAATCGCGTCGCCAGACAGTTTTGAGGGAAATGAATTCAATACGCTCGCGGCCCGTTATGCGGCCGGTGAACGTGATGTTGCGGGGGCATTGCGGGAAAAGCTCCTGCGATACCGGTCGAATGACGTGGCTTTCCAAGCCCTGACGGGTCCCGATTCCGTGAATGAGGTCAAGCCGCTCTCATCCCAGATTGCAGCTCTTTCAGACCTCGGGATCGAGGCTTTGCAACCGGGCAAAAAGGGAAAGGCATGGCAGGATCACGCTGCGGCGCTCCTGGCTGATCAGGACAGGGCCTATGCAGCAAGTCGTGATCATCAGGCTGCCAATCATCTGCCTCAACCTGCAGGGGGTTTGCTGATTGCAATCGTGCCTGGGATCAAGGTGCTTGTTGCCAGCACAAAGTGACCCACTATTCTTGCAGAACGGTCTTTTGGACTATGAGTGCCGGTTATGATCACTTCCGATCGAGGGCGCCAGATCGTGCTGTATAGCTGGTCATGCCTGCAACAAATCGCCTCGCATCAATCACTTCCTCAGATAATCTGCCTTCTTTCTTGTCTGAGGCGTGAGCTGGGACGCGCTTTCCATGTCCAGAATGACCGTACAGTTTGTGTGTAACCTGACAGCAGAGGCGCTGACCTGAGGGTCTATTTTCCCTTCAAGAGCTTCTGCAACAATTTCAGCTTTGGATGAGCCTAGGGCAACCAGAAGAAGTTGACGCGCCTCCAGAATGGTACCGACCCCCATGGTCAGGGCCTGGGATGGAACGTCCTCAGGATTACCGCCGAACATTGGCGCATTCTGCTCGCGCGTCCTGGCGTTCAGGGTGACACATCGGGTACGCGTGTCGAATGGGGAAGGAGGTTCGTTGAATCCGATATGCCCCGTATCGCCTATACCCAGAAGTTGCAGATCAATTCCGCCGTGGTCGATGATGACTTGCTCATAAGCAGCACATTCAGCATTCAGATCGGTAGCCATGCCGTTTGGAAGATGAACGGCGTGCGTGCTGATATTGACGTGGCGAAAAAGAAGATCGTTCATATAGTGGTGATAGGAATGCGTGTCTGAAGCGGGAACGCCTACATATTCATCTAGATTGAAGCTGCTCGTATGTGAGAAATCGAGCCCGAGTTCGTGATGAAAAGTGCTTAAATGGCGGTAAACGCCTTCCATTGTCCGGCCTGTTGCGAGGCCCAGGACGGGTTTGGTGCGTGAATTGATTACTGAGGCGATCTCGCCTGCCGCCAGGCGCGTAGCGGAATGTTGATCCGGCATAATGATGAGGCGCATGGGCAGACATGATCCAGTAGATTGTTGGTACGAAAAATTCGCGAGTAGGAGCTCAGATGATCTAGGTAGCCTTACTTTGTTTATCCATAAAAATTAAACAAAATCACAAATATATGAAAAAACCCTTTCAGATCATTGGTTTATTCATAAATCGCATTATTTTATCCTAGAGAGAGTTAATTTAATTTGCAAATAATCTTGAGGTGCATAATTGTTTCTACAATAGAGCTTAGAGGTCCGTTTTCTGAGGGCTCAGAGCTGATTCATCCTGTTTTTTGGCTTCATACGGTGGGTCTGTCCAACTGGAGGTGATCATGCGATCTGCACAATATGGTCTCGCCCGCCTGGGAAGCTGGACAGAAGTAATTCATGGAAGTCTGTCACATCTGATTGGGTGTGGTCTCGCAAAAACGGCTGAACAAATATTTCTGCCGTTACGTCGGAAAGTTTTATGGGCTATCACGGCCCATGATTGACTCGTCTCTCCTTGCCAAGGAAATAACGGCCCCGTTTCAACGGATTGAAAACGGAACCGACGTGCAGAATACAGAAGTCATCGCAATGGATGGCGGCGGAACAAAAACACTGCTTTTGCGCGTGCGTCGCGATGCCACCATTGCAGATTGCCGCAAGGCAGGCGGGTCGAACCCTTTCAACGTGCCTGAATGGCGCAGTGTGATCAGTGGTCTGATGGTCGGGCAGCAGGAGGGGCTTGCTTCTGCGGCTTTCGGTCTAGCGGGGTTTGGTGAGAGTGCTCGTATAAGTATGGAGCTTAGCGAGACTGTCTCTGTATTATGTCCGGCTCCACACTGTATTCACAATGACGTCGATATGGCCTGTCGTGGCGCCTTTCTGAACGGGCCTGGCATTCTGCTTTTGTCAGGTACCGGATCGATGGGATGGGGATTGGGTACAAACGGTCAGACGGTCCGTGTCGGTGGCTGGGGAAGCCTGTTTGGGGATGAAGGAAGTGCCTATTGGATCGGGCGCATGGCACTGATCCGCCTGGCTCATTGTCTCGATGGACGTGAAACTGCAGGCAACGACTACGTATCGCGTATTGCGTTTCTTCAGGGATGGCCGGACGACAAGGCACTATGTACTGCGGCTCTTCAGGACTGGTATGCCAGTCTTGATGACGTGCGTCCGAAGGTGGCAGCGCTTGCTGTCGGGATCGGGCGTCTCGCCGAGCAAGGCTGTGTGGTCGCCCGTGAAATCTTCGAGCAGGCTGCTGCTTTACTTGCTGCGCATGTCCACGCTTTGCGTCGCAGTCTTGGAGAGCCGCATCTGCGTTGGAGTTATGCTGGCGGGACCATGCAGAGCGTTGTTTTGCGCGAAGCCCTCATTCGGGAATGCGGCGTACCGCAATCGCCTGGCCTGCCCCCTATCGGAGGCGCTGTACTCGTCGCGGCAGAACGGGCGGGCTGGTCTATCGATGCAGCTTTTGTCGCACGTCTTGCAGAATCACTCAAAGCTGCCCGGCTTATGTGAGTGGCGTTGAGGCGACGGACAATCATCCGAGAAAGGCAGATTCTCCCGGTGATTTTCCGGGTAGACTCTGCAGCATCCGCAAGTCTGCTTCAATCCGATGGGTTCTCAGTGCCATCAAATGTAGCGTCTTTTAAAAGAATGGCAGTTTTCAGCCCTTCATCAGCTGCCGAATGCGCCATGCGTAGCTGATAGTTCCCTGGCGTGACGTGCCAGCGATTGTCGCCCGGAGAAAAGTGCGCAATAGTCTGCAGATCAACAGGAATGCTGACTGCCTGACTTTGATGGGCGGGTATGGTGACGCGCTGCCAGCCTACCAGACGTTTTCCGATGCCCTGTCCTTCCGCATAAAGCTGGACCACATCGCATCCATCCCGATCGCTTTCATTATGAACAGTCGCTTTTGCAATGGGGGTGCTGTCGGGCTTCACAGTGAAATGGTCGTAGGTAAAACGGGCATAGGACAGGCCGTAACCAAAAGGAAAAAGCAGTTTCTTTTTGGTGCGGGCAAACCAGCGATAGCCGACATCGGCGCCTTCATTATAGGTCACCCTGAAACTGGCCGGGCGTCCTTTTGTCAAAGGTGGTGCCACCGGCAGGGAGGGGCGAGGCAGATCGTCTACCGAGAGTGGAAAGCTCAGGGGAAGATGGCCGGACGGATTGATGTCGCCGAACAGGATCTGGGCAATGGCTTCACCGCCCGCAACACCGGGATACCATGCCTGTATCACGGCCTGTACCTTGTCGAGCCATGGCATGAGCACGGGCCCTTCGGTTTCGAGCACAACCGTTACATTCGCATTGGTGTGGGCTATGGCGGCGATCAGTCTGTTTTGTGCTTCCGTAAGGGAGAGGTTGGCACGGTCACGCCCTTCTGTTGACCACTGAGCGATAAAAATGATGACGGCGTCGGCTTTTCTGGCAGCGGACTGAGCCTGTTTCAGATCATCTTCATCGGTGTAGGAAATGGCGGCCTGTGGCGCCAGCCGACGCATGAAGGCAAGGGGAGGTGAGGGGATCCAGACCGGCTGGGACATGATGCCGGTGCCTGTCTGAGGAATGGCATTGCCTCCGAAGGGCAGAACGGTGGGAGAGCCACCACCTGAAATGACGCCCTTATCCGCGTGACCGCCAATGACGGCAATCGATTTGATCGTTTTTGCGAGAGGCAGTGCGGCTCTGTCATTCTTCAGCAGGACAATTCCCTGCTGAGCGGCGCTCAGAGCTGTTTTGTAGCCGGCGGCTCGATCAACAGGCCGTTTTTCTGCAGGCTGATCTGCACCATTTGTGAGAAGAGCGTAGAGAATGGGTCGTGCAAGGGCTCTGAGTTCGTCGTCAGATACATTCCCGCCAAGCTGTGCTGGGGCATAGAAGGCCTGCCTGAAAAGTGTGCCGTCCCTGGTTGCCGCAGCAATACGCTGCTGTGTCTCTGCGGAGATGGGCGTATCCTGCAACAGACCGGTGCCGCCAAGACCGATCGCCGTATCAAATTCCGCGCCTGATTCCTGGTTTAATCCTGCTGCGAGCGAATTCTTCGTGTTGTGTACTGCTCCCCAGTCGGACATGACGTATCCGGGATAGTGCCATTGTTGACGGAGGATATCATTGAGCAGCGCTTTGCTTTCGCAGCTGTAATACCCCCAGACCATATTATAGGCACACATCACGGCGCCAGGCCTGCCAATGCGCAGGGCAATGTTGAAGGCAAGCAGATCAGATTCCATGGCCGCGTCCCGGGGGATGGAAACGTCATATTGCGTACGGCCTGTCTCATATGCGTTGAATGCAAAATGCTTGATCGTTGCCACAATATGGTTGGACTGGGCACCTTTCGCATAGAAACCGGCAAGACGACCGGCGAGAAGCGGGTCTTCACCAAGATATTCGAAATTGCGGCCACCACGCGGATCGCGTGTCAGATTGGTGCCCCCTGAAAGGAGAATGTTGAACCCGCTATCCCGCGCATCACGTCCGACAGAGCGCCCAAGCTCTTCAAGCAGAGACGTGTTCCAGGACGCTGCGCTGGCAAGGGCGGCAGGGTAGGCGGTATTTTCATAGCGTGCGTCCTGAATGCGGGCACCGACACCGATCGTACCATCTGTTTCGGTAATGATGGGAATTCCGTATTCCGGCATGGCTGGTGACCAGCCTGCAGCGTGCCGGGCAGTGCCCGCAGCATCCGGATTTTGCATCATTTCCGGAATATGGGTGATGATCAGGGCTTCAAGCTGAGCGCGGCCAAGTCGGGTGAGAGTGGCATCGACACGTTGGTCGAGTGCAGAACGGCTCTCGGCCAGGACAGAGAGGGGAAGGGAGCAGAGCGCTGTAGCGAGGAGGCCTGCTTTCAGAAGCGGGGACATGATCATTTCTCCTGATGTGCTGGGAGAAGGCGATGCTTTTCCAGCCTACGGACCAGACCTCGGGCTCGTCTCAAGACAGGATAGAAGAGAAAGGCACTGGTCAATCTGGTATTTCAATCGAAATTTATTCAACTGGTTCCGGTCATCACGGTTATTTTCACAAAATAACGTGTGATTATATCTGAATATAAAAAATATATGCAATAATTTTCTGTTATTGTTTATGTGATAGAGAAATTCTTGTACGTTTTATTCTTGCGAATTTGTCTGAAGGTTTTCCAGGGGATGATCAGGCTTGGTTTGTCTGAAAGTGCAGCCGAAACAAGCGCTGACGGAAACTCTCCGATTATGGAGCAGATTCCTTACCGTCTTTTGCGATTTTAGCGGGATTTTGCGTTCCGGGCTTTCTGAGGGAATGTTTTTTTAGCGTTCCAGTCAGGATGAGATATACAAACTGGCCGTAACGGGGTCAGATATTGTCATGGGCAGAGGTGGGAAGGGCCATTCATGCGTGTAGCACTCGGACAATTTGCCGTATCGCCTTTATGGGAAAACAACCTCTCTTCCTGCAATTCTCTGATCTCCGAGGCGAAACAGGAGGGTGCACGTCTCGTCGTGCTGCCGGAAGGCATACTGGCTCGAGATCCCTCGGATCCGGATCATATATTACGGACCGCGCAGCCTCTGGATGGTCCCTTTATTGACGGTCTTCTCGCGGCCAGTATGGGCATCATGCTGGTTTTCTGTGTCAACGTACCTGACGGGAGCGGCCGTTTCTACAACACGCTCGTGGTGATGCGCGATGGCGCGATCACCGCCTGTTATCGGAAACTGCATCTCTATGATGCGTTTGCCATGCAGGAATCGCGTCTGATTGCGCCGGGTCATGAACTTCCACCAGTGCTTGAGTTCGATGGCGTGAAGATCGGGTTCATGACATGTTATGACGTCCGTTTTCCGGAGCTTGCGCGACATCTCGCTTTGTCTGAGGCTGAAATCCTGGTCGTTCCAGCTGCCTGGTTGCGTGGGCCGGGGAAGGAACGTCATTGGGAAGTGATGCTGGCAGCGCGCGCGCTCGACAATACCTGTTTCGTGCTGGGGGCTGGTGAATGTGGCCCGCAGAACATCGGCAACAGCATGATCATTGATCCTTTGGGCACGATCGTGGCAGCACGTGGTATTCTGCCGGGACTGGTAAGCGCAACGCTCGATCTGGCGTTCTTGCACAGAGTTCGCCAGGATCTGCCAGTCCTGAAAAATCGTCGTTTTGCCGCGCCGCGTCTGATGAATACGCCATGATCATGCAGCGCACTGGAAAAATCAGATGTTTCCGGTGACGCGCTCCCAGTCGAGCCCGAAGCGGGCGAGATATTTTCGCAGCCTGTCGGCGTCGTTCTGACTGGTTTTTCCCTGTCGGGACACGGCAAAAAGCTGGCGTCCGGCAGCAGAAAGGGAAGAAGAGGCACGACAGGTGCGGATGACGACGGCAAGCTGCGTCCGATCAAACTGATCGATGGCCTCTGGTGTCTCGCAAAGCGCTTCCAGCAAGGCCTGATCCGGGTCCTGGGCCATGGCCCGCCATTGTTCTTGCAGCAGGGCAATTTCAGTTTCTACCATTGCCAGGGTAATGCGCCCGCGCTCTGCCAGTGTACAAAGACGGGTGATCGAGGCGCCAAGGTCGCGATAATTGCCAGGCCAGGGTGAGCCCGGATCACGTGCGAACCGTAAATAGCGGGTATAGGCATCCTTGTTAATGCCTGGCTTGCAGGACAGATGTTGTTCTGCCTCGCTCAGCTCATGGGCGATCTCGGCCTCCATGTCTTCGGGGCGGGTACGCAGGGGAGGGAGAGCAAAGACCCATAGCCTTAGGCTGGCGAGAAGATCGGGGCGGAGTCCTCCGGTCTGTGCCAGTTCGGCTACCGGGCGTCTGGTTGCGGCAACGAGATGAAATCGACTGCTGGAAGCATGATCGGAGCCCAGGGGGTAAAAAGCGCCGCTTTCCAGAACATCAAGGAGCAACCCCTGCTCGGCATCCGGCAGGCAGTCGATATTGTCGAGAAACAGCATTCCGCCATTTGCTTCACTGATGAAGCCTGCGCGTTCTGTCCCGGCCAGTCCTGTCACATTCCGCCTCTGACCAAACAGGGCTGCCATGGCATGTGGGCCTTGCAATCCTGCACAGTTTATACTGACAAGCCTTCCCTTGAGACGTCTGCGTTGTAATTTGAGTTCATGAAGTCGTGTGGCGAGGGTCGTCTTCCCGGTGCCGGTTTCACCAGTGATCAGGACAGGAGCGTCGGAGAGTGAAACGACCTGTTCGAGTTTTTCGATCATTGCGCTGTAGGACCGGTTTTTTGTGTCGATATTCCCGCGCAAGCGTCCCGAATGGATGCGGGCTGTCGCCTCGAACCGGCGCTGTAACGCGTTATAGCGGGTCAGATCGAGATCAATGATGTCGATTCCGCCACGTGACGTATCCGTCTTGTAAGGCGGTATGCTCTGCAAAAGCGCAGCAGGGATATGGCGGCTTTCTGTCAGCAGGAACCAGCAGATCTGTGCTACATGTGTGCCTGTTGTCAGATGGACATGATAGCGTTCGCGCTCTTCGTCAAATCCGTAATTTTCTGCGAAATCATACAGTTTTCCGTAAACCTCCTGAAAATCCCAGGGATTGTCGAGTGCGAATTCGACAAGCAGGACCTCTGTATCAGGAGATACTGTCGCAATATCGCAGGCAAGATTGCGGGCAAGGCTGTCATGGTGCGGGTCGTAAAGCAGCTCGAAGCGGGACACAGGAAAATCAGGCTGCGCGCAGAGCTGCAGGCTTGGTCGCCAGCTGCGACGCGTCTGATCGAGAGAAGTGCCCAGAAAACCGATGACAATATTTTTCATGGACGATCTCACAGGATAAAAAGCGATACCAACAGATAGTATAATCAATTGATGAATTCTGTAAAACAGCTATTTCCTTTTCTGAATCAATAACTTGTCGCGATTTTTCTTTTCTGTTTCTGCCCTGTCCGCCGGGCAGTAAAACAAGGGGGTGAACGAGAAAGGAAATCATGTCATGGCAAACAGATCATTGTTTGCGTCTTCGCGGGGGCGGCTGGTGCCGCAAAGCGACTGTCTGAACCAGTCGGGTGCTCCCGCCTATGATCTGGCTGCGCCCCACAAGCTGGCACAGCTTGCCATGACCGGAAGTTTCGGGGGTGGCTATTACAAGGACGCCGCGTCGCAGATGCAGGAGCTGATTGCTCTTGCCGGGGAGGTCAGTCCCGGTTTTCTGGCCCGGGCTGCCATTCATGTGCGTGAGAGAGGGCATATGAAAGACACGCCATGCGTGCTGCTGGCGGTGCTCTCGCTGCGTGATCCTGCTCTTTTTGCCAGGGCATTCCCGCGGATTGTAACCAATGGCAAGATGCTGCGCAATTTTGTACAGGTTATGCGTTCTGGTCAGGTCGGTCGTAAATCGCTGGGTTCACGGCCCAAGGCATTGGTGCAGGACTGGCTGAATGCTGCGACAGAGGCCCAGCTTCTGTCGGCTTCGATTGGTCAGTCACCTTCTCTGGCTGATGTGATCCGCATGGTGCATCCGTGCCCGCGCGACAAAAGGCGCGAGGCGTTTTATGCTTGGTTGATTGATCGCCCTGCAGAAGTTGTGCTTCTGCCAGAGCCTGTACAGACGTTGATTGCGTTTCGCAGTGGTCAGAGTGATGTCCTGCCAGAAGTGCCTTTTCAGCTTCTGGGTAGTCTGCCTCTGACGCCTGCGCATTGGGAAAGCGTTGCCCGACGGGCTTCCTGGCAGATGCTGCGCCAGAGTCTGAATATGCTGACGCGCTTTGGGGCCTTCAGTGACGCAGGGACGGTTGCTCATGTGGCGGCGGTTTTGCGTGATCCGGAGCGTATTCGTGCAGCCAGGGCCATGCCTTATCAGCTGATGGCAACGTTGCGTGCTCTCTCGCCGGATGTCGATGGCGCATTGGCCGATGCATTGCATGATGCCATGGAACTGGCGGTGGCCAATGTACCGCATGTCGCCGGGCGCGTGGTGATCTGTCCTGACGTTTCGGGCTCCATGGCGTCACCTGTCACGGGCTTTCGGCGCGGAGCAACGAGCACGGTGCGCTGCATCGACGTGGCGGCTCTGGTGGCAGCAGCCATCAAGCGTGCCAATCGTGATGCGCTGGTTCTGCCTTTCGAGCAGCATGTCTGTGATGTTGTGCTTGAGCCGCGCGATACGATCATGACCAATGCCACGCGTCTCGCTGCGATTGGAGGGGGTGGAACGGATTGTGCGGCACCGATTGTGCGGTTGAATGAACGGAAGGAGCAGGCTGATCTGGTGATTTTTATCTCGGATAATGAATCCTGGATGAGTGTCGATGGGAATGCCCGAGGCACGGCGCTGATGCGTGAATGGGAATGTCTGAAACAGCGTTGTCCTGCTGCGCGTCTGGTCTGTGTCGACATACAGCCTTACGGGTCGAGCCAGGCCAGCGAACGGGATGATATTCTGAATATCGGAGGATTTTCCGATGCCGTGTTTGATCAGATTGCTGCGTTCGCCTCAGGAGAGGCAGGAGCCTCCTACTGGGTGAGAGAAATAGAAAAGGAAAGGATATAGACCATCCTGGCGAATGCCGGAGAGACTACATTCACGGCGGCTTCCCGTTCGGCTGGGTCCGTCCCCGTCTTTCAACCCCTTTGTCGCCAGGGATTTTAATCATGCCACGAGAATATGCGGTGAAACACAGTTGCCAGGTGGATTTCCGTCATTCTCTGCTCTTGCAGTAACCCTTCATAGCAGCTGGTCTCTTATGGGAAGCAGGAATGCCAGACGGACTACATGTCCCTGTCCGTCGTTTCCTTGTCCTGCTTTGCCGCAATGCCGTGTTGTGGGGACTTCAGGTAATCAGGTGAAAATATCTTCTGTTAGAGGAATCAACTGAGGTTCAGGAGGAATGCATGTCGGATTACATTGCAAAAATCCGACACATCCTTGTCCTCCTGGTCAGGCGTCAGCACTGGAGAAATGCCTACAGAACTACAGGTAGAGTGCCCGTTTATCGGGAGGGCGCAGGTTCAAATCCTGCTCTGCTCCGGCAGATAGCTCAGATAGAAATGTTCTGTATCTTCTTGTTCTCCGGTGCTGGCGTCCCGGACGCGGCATGTGTGCCAGTATGGCAGGTTATTGTTTCACGAAGCGGTGACCTCGCGTGAGGGTGAGCAACGCTCCCCGATTTTTCGTGCTTTTCTCAGGGAGAGTGTTGTTTTTAACGCCTCTCTTGTTGCGTTGCGGCATCTGGCCATTCCTTCGGGTTCGCCCGTGGATATGGTTCGTAAGAGCCCGTACGTTGCCGTGAGAGAAAGGATTGTTGCTATGTCCGCTTCCAGCTCCGCTCTTCCATTCCGTGAACGTTATGGCAATTTTATCGGGGGGCAGTGGCGTGAACCCGTAGGAGGGCGATACGTCGATAATCACTCTCCGGTTGATGGCAGAGTACTTTGCCAGGTGCCACATTCCACACCTGCCGATGTCGAACTGGCGCTGGATGCGGCAGAGCAGGCACGTGACGCATGGGGGCGAACCTCGGTTGCCGACCGTGCATTGCTCCTGCTGAAAGCCGCCGATCGCATGGAGGCCAATCTCGATCTGATCGCGCGTGCAGAGACCTGGGATAACGGCAAGCCAATCCGGGAGACGCTGAATGCGGATATTCCGCTTGCCATTGATCACTTCCGTTATTTTGCGGGCTGCATCCGTGCACAGGAAGGGAGCATTGGCGAGATCAATGACAGCACGGTAGCCTATCACTTCCATGAGCCGCTGGGCGTGGTGGCACAGATTATTCCCTGGAATTTTCCGATCCTGATGGCTGCGTGGAAGCTGGCTCCGGCGTTGGCAGCAGGGAATTGTGTGGTCATGAAGCCGGCGCAGACAACACCCGCCAGTATTCTTGTTGTGCTGGATATCATCGGCGACCTGTTTCCGCCCGGTGTTCTGAATATCATCAACGGCACGGGGCGTGATGTCGGTGATGCTTTGGCCAGGAGCCCGCGTATAGCCAAGGTGGCGTTCACGGGATCGACCGGCGTGGGCAGGAGCATTGCGCATGCTGCTGCGGAGAGTCTTATCCCGGCAACACTGGAGCTCGGCGGTAAATCCCCGAATATCTTCTTTGCCGATGTGATGGATCAGGATGATGCCTATCTTGATAAGGCCATCGAAGGCTTCACCATGTTTGCCCTCAACCAGGGCCAGATCTGTTCCTGTCCGAGCCGTGCCCTGGTCCATGAGTCGATTTTCGAGCGCTTTATGGAAAAGGTGCTGCCTCGTGTGCGCGCCATCAAGCAGGGGGATCCTCTCGATCCTGCCACCATGATGGGCGCACAGAACTCGCAGATGCAGCAGGACAAGATCCTTTCCTACATCCAGATCGGCAAGGATGAGGGCGCACAGCTCCTGACAGGCGGCTCGGCTGCCAAACTGGGCAAGGGGCTGGAAAACGGGTTTTACATCGAGCCGACTGTTTTTCGTGGCAACAACAAGATGCGTATCTTCCAGGAAGAGATCTTTGGCCCAGTTCTGGCGGTAACCACGTTCAGGACGGAAGAAGAGGCGCTTGCGATTGCCAATGATACCGAGTTTGGGCTCGGTGCCGGTGTGTGGAGCCGTAACGCGAACACCTGTTATCGCATGGGGCGCGGTATTCAGGCCGGGCGCGTCTGGATCAACTGTTATCATGCCTACCCGGCCCATGCTGCTTTTGGAGGCTACAAGAAATCGGGTATCGGACGAGAAACGCACAAGATGCTGCTCGATCACTATCAGCAGACCAAGAACCTGCTTGTCAGCTACAGCGAAGAGAAGCTCGGGTTTTTCTGATATCCGGTCAGAAATTCCGGCGTGGCAATCCCGTAACGCATTTCTGTAAATGCGTTACGGGGAGACAAGGTTATCTGGATGTGTCGTTATAGAAAGTGCTGACGTCGCGTGTGAGTGCTGCACGGCTGGCAGGGCGGGTATAAAGCATATGGCCGCCCTCGTAGAGATGCAGCGAGATACGGTCAGCTCCTACAGGAATATGGTCTTTCGTCCAGCGCGTTGTGCCAAAAGGGCAGGCCATGTCGAAATAGCCATTGGCGATAAAGATATGAAGGCTGGGGTCGAGTGCCAGCATCTTGCGCAGAATGCCTACCTGATCGGTCAGCTGTGAACCGGAGCTGGTGAATTTCCAGGCACTGTTCACTTCCATGTTCAGAAGATCATAGGTGAGCTCGGTTTTGTAACCGAGTTCATTGGCCAGATAACCACTATAGGCACTACCGTAAGCGCGACCAAAACCCGAGAGAGTCAGTTCAGGGCTCTGGCTGTTATCAATACCATCGGCATAGGGGTCAGGGATAGACTGTGTGAAATCGTAAATGCCATACAGGCGACCATCACGGCTCCGTACGTCATGTGCAAACGGATTGGGTTCGCCCATTTCCTTGGTGATGATTTCGACTGGCAGGCCTGTGCGTGCGGCAAGGTCGGTATAGAATTTCCTAGCGTCATCGCCTTTGGGCGGGGCATTCGCGATGGTGGTCAGATACGGGCCGAGCGCATAATGATAGGCTTCATCCATCGCTTGGGGTGTCAGTTTGCCCGTTTGCGAGAGATGCGAGGCGATGAAGGTCGGCAAAGCCATGGCCGAGGCCATGGGATTGTTCGTATTGTCCAGAAACTGCATCTGGATCGCCGGCGAAATCATCACGATGCCGTTGACGATCAGGTTCTGCTGTTGCTGCAAGGCATCAGCCACCTGTACCGAGCGGATGCCGCCATAGCTTTCACCAACCAGATAATGCGGTGAGGCCTGACGTCCGTTCTCGTTGATCCAGAGTGCTATGGTCTTTGCGAAGGCGGCGCCATCCTTGGTGACACTGTAGAAGGCCTCAGCTGCTTTTTTCGGGTCAAGAGGCTGTGAATAGCCTGTTCCAACGGCATCGATAAATACCATATCGGTCGCAGGCAGCCAGCTGTCAGGATTATCCGCAAGATGGGCACGAGCACCATCTTCGGGATGGTCTGCCGGGAATTGCAGGATGCGTGGACCTGCAGCACCCAGGTTCAGATAGGCTGTTCCTGCTCCCGGACCACCATTGAAAAAGAATGATACCGGGCGCTCGCGGCTGCTGGTGCCATCTTTCGTATAAGCCACATAGAATACCTTGGCCGAAGGTTTGCCCTCCTTGTCACGCAGCGTGACCGTACCCGCATGGGCGGTATAGGCAATATTGGCTCCACCTGCAGTCAGGTGATGTTTGGTGATTGAATCGGTCGGCAGCAGAGCTGCCAGACCTTCTTTCGATACCTCGTTTTTACCCGGTTCGGCCGCCTGGACCGTAAGTGGAAGGGCGAAACAGGCCGAGGCCAGAAGCGCTGCAATGACCGTCTTGCGCGACATGGGAAATCCTTTCGAGTTTGGAACAGTATAACAGTCCCGAAAGGCTGTGCAATCAGGTCCCGTGTCCCAAAATGACGTCATTCCAGTGATGCCCGGTCGGAACAGCCTAGAGATAGTAGCCGAAAATGATGAGAAAAGATGACTTGTATCTGTTGTCACCCCCACCGGCTGCGCCATTGGTATATTGACCAGCCCCGATATAGGGGTCGTTGCGGCTGAGATAGAATTCGCTCCACACGCGAAAGCGATTGGTTGCCTTGTCTGACCAGAAAGCTCCCAAACTCAGGCGTTGCGTGTTGGGGGCATGGTAGCTGACATCTTTCCAGACATTGGCATAATTGGCGAAGAGGTCGAGCTTGAGCGGGAATTTTCCCGTATCGATTGTCCGTGCCCCTTCCACGAAAAGGATGGTCGCATGGGTCGCTATATTATACGGAGAATCGTAATCGCCTACCGTGACAATATCGTTCATTCCCGGATTTCTGAGATCCATATCCTGACGGACGCCCATCAGTTTGAAGCGCCAGGCGCCGCTGTTGCGTTTCAGACTCAGAGCGAAAGCGCGTCTCTGACCATCTTCATGTGTTGAATAATTATGGATTGTCGAAAACCAGAATGATCCTGTCAGCGTCAGATTGCGCTCTTTGCCCGGTTGCAGCTGGTAGCCGATACGTCCGACCGTCATGTAGCGTTCGTCATTATTCGACCCATTGGGCAATGACGCGCCATGTCCGGATATATTGACCGAATAACGGGCACTGTCGGCGCTGCGGCCTACAGCGTTGGGTGCTGTAGTGGGGAAAAATCCGAGATCAAACGACCATCTGTTGGTTTTATGTTCCAGAGAAACGCCAACATTATAGACTTCTTCCACGCCATAGATGAACCCGATGCTATCAAGAAACGATGATCCCCACCAGCGGTCGTCAAATGGAACTGGTGTAATGCCTAGGCTGATACGGGTCTTTTTTCCAAGTTTTGCGCCCATATAACCATAGACCGGGAAGTTCACTTCGCCGGGATAATTCTGATACCCTCCATTTTTTCCATACAGAAAGCTGCCGCCATAAAACCTGTATTGCGCGGCTCCAAATATAACCGGAGAGTCGTATTCTGCCGTCAGTATCGTCGTATCATAGGACAAATGGCTCGATCTATAGCTCTGACCATTTCTGTTGCGGTCATTGAAGCGCAGATCATAACGCCCGCGGACCGCCAATCCCAACGTAAGCGAGTGATCCGGTTTTGCCGGCAGGGGAGGTGTAATGTTCTTTTTTCTGCTGACAGGCGCCATTACCACGGGTGCGGGAGAGGCATTTTCTTCTGAGGTATGTATCGGGTCGCTCTGCGCGCCGTCAGCCTGGGCAGATACGTCCTGAAAGGATACAGGTCCCAGACTGGCGAGGAGCAGAAGAGTTGGTGCGACTGCCATATTGATAAACCGTTACCCTATCAGTGAATCGAGAATTTCTGCCCTGATAGAGACAAGCCGGATCATGCGATAGCTCTGTAAGCTCTTCTGATTTTTTTGTGAACAATGCCATCTGGTCTTTTTAGAAAGACCAGATGGCATCACAGGAGAACCAGAACATATTGTTCGTGCCATTACGCACAACCGGATCGGCGACGGTGGCACCACGATTGAAGGGATGTGTGCCATTAAGGGATTTGTCGAGACGAATTTCCGGTCTGATCGTGAATTTGCCCAGTTTGAGATGTCTGTTGACGAAATCAGGCTGATAGGTCACTCCCGCGGTCAACGCGCCGTAAGTGGTGGGTGGCGCTATGTAATAGGCAAATGGCCGGTTTCGTATGGCATTCAGATTTGATGTCGTACCTTCATAGGCTGCGATAACGGCTCCTGTATTATCCCGAAAGATCTCGCCGCGAAGATTGAGCCGCAGTGAAGGATTGAGGTCCCACGAAAAATAGGTGATGAAGCCGTAAAGATCGTCCCGGTTGGCATCGTCATGCATGTAGATTGTGTCGAGCATGACGCTCATCTTGTCGCTGAGATGATAGGTGAGCAGAAAATCGGCATTATACTGCATCAGATCATTGGCGATCCGTCCCATGCCGGCACTGGTCCAGCCCTCGGCTGACGTAACAGGCAGGCTGTTATTGGCCTGGGGACCGAAATGACCAATGAGATGCCCGTCAAGTTTTCCGTTCATGAGATGGGAGAAGGCGATACCAACTGTTCCCTTGGGGCGGTTATTATTGCCTGCATTGCCAAATGACGTCGAATTGCCAGCATCCATGCCGAGAATCCAGTCGAGCTTGTCGCTCAGATGGGTCGTTGACATGATACCGATTGTTTCAAATGGTACGATATAGTCTGCCGCATAACTGTATGTATAAAATGGCCGGGTAAGGGCAGATGTTCCTTCTGTCCCGAGCATGCCAAAAATCTGGCCTATCTGAAAATCCATCCCGCGCGGCACAAGCCAGGGTGTATGAAAATCGATATGTGTCTGCAATGGAACGAGCTGGTAAAGCCCTGTCAGAATGCCGTCCGCCATGCCGATGGTCGGGATGAAACGGGAGTCAGAACCGTACATGAGCTCAAGCATGAAACCGACCCCGTATCCTGATCCGATGTCAGTGACGGGATGGGAGATCGAGCCTACGATCTGGTTGAGGACAACCGTGTTGGCACGATCAGTATAGAACTGGGCGAAATTTCTGCCGGATTTTGTCCATGGATTGGCAGCGATACCGGCCTCTACGGTAAGATGCACGGTGATACCGTCCCAGTAAGCGGTTCCGTCCTTGCCTGATGGCACGATATCCGGATGTGTGACAGGCTTGGGAGCATGAGGGACGGGTGCCATGCCAGCATGGGGACGCGCAGGCCCGCTCTGTTTCTTGTTGAGGTCCTCCATCCGCAACGTTCTTGCGGACTCGACTGGTTCATTTCCCTGAAGGAGGTCGGGGTTAGCCAGACCTCCTTCAGGGAGGAACAGTATCCCTGCGAGCAGGGATACTCCTGAAAGCCTATTCCTGGTAAGGATATTGCTCACAGCACACGCCAGATCACTTTTCGTGTTCAGCGGCAATGTAATACGGTGCCGTGGACCGGGGAAGCGGCTTCTTCCCACGCATGAGGTCGGCAATCTTTTCTGCGATCATGATTGTCGGCGCATTCAGATTGCCGGTCGGGATGATTGGCATGATAGACGCATCGACGACACGTAATCCTTCCATCTCGTGTACCCGTCCCTGATGATCGACAACGGCCATCGGGTCGGTCCCCATCTTGTTGGAACAGGAAGGGTGGTAGGCTGTCTCGGCATGGGCGCGCACGAATGCATCAATATCCGCGTCTGATTGCAGATCCTTGCCCGGCGAGATTTCGCGACCGCGATACGGGTCGAGAGCCGACTGGGCAAAGATCTCGCGTGTGATGCGAACAGCGGAGCGGAATTCGCGCCAGTCCTGTTCATGCGCCATGTAATTGAACAGGATGCTGGGATGTTTGTTGGGATCCTGAGAGGTGACCTGAATGCGGCCACGGCTTGGCGAACGCATTGAACCGACATGCATCTGGAAGCTGTGTTCGGTTACGCCGCCCGTGCCGTTATAGCTGATCGCTACAGGCAGGAAATGATACTGGAGATTGGGCCATTCGAAACTGGGCTCGGAACGGATGAAGCCACCACCTTCGAACTGGTTGCTGGCGCCGATACCGGTTCCCAGAAAGAGCCACTCGGCCCCGATTGCGGGCTGGTTGTGAAGCTTGAGAGCCGGAGCCAGGGAAACGGGCTGCGTGCATGCATACTGGATATACATCTCCAGATGATCCTGCAGATTCTGACCAACTCCCGGCAGATCTTTTACAACAGGAATACCCAGGGCACGCAGAACAGGGGCGGGACCGACGCCTGAACGCTGCAGAAGCTGGGGCGAGGCAATGGCTCCGCTGCACACGACGACCTCGCGTCCGGCATGGGCGCTTTCTCTTTCTCCCTTGCGCAGCCAGGTCACGCCAATGGCACGGTTATTGGAGAACAGGATGCGGTCGGCGATGGCATGGGTGACAATCGTCAGATTGGGCCGTGACCGTGCCTGATCGAGATAGCCGCGTGCCGTGCTGGCACGACGTCCTCTGCGCGTCACGGTACGATCCATGGGGCCAAAACCTTCCTGGCGATAGCCATTCAGGTCATCCGTGCGGTTATAACCGGCTTGCACACCGGCCTCGATCATGGCGCGGAAGAGAATGTTGTTATCCGGCTTCGTGGTCGTTACGTGCACGGGGCCGCTATCGCCATGATAATCATTGCCGCCGATATCCCGCGTTTCAGCTTTCTTAAAATAGGGGAGGCAATCGAGATAGCTCCAGTCTGACAGACCGGGAAGATTCGCCCAGTTGTCATAATCCATGGCATTGCCGCGAATATAGCACATGCCATTGATCAGGGAGGAGCCACCAAGCCCCTTGCCACGGCCACACTCCATGCGACGATTGTTCATATGCGGCTCGGGGTCGGTCAGATAGGCCCAGTTATAGCGACGCCCCTGTAGAGGATAGGCGAGAGCGGCGGGCATCTGGGTGCGGAAATCGACCCGGTAATCCGGTCCGCCGGCTTCGAGCAGCAGGACGCTCACATTGGCGTCCTCTGTCAGGCGTGTTGCCAGCACGTTGCCGGCAGATCCGGCACCGACGATTATATAATCATATTCCTTGGCCATCATCATCGTACTCTTCTGAATGTATTTCAAAATCTGTAAGTATTGTCTGTTTTTCGATCAGAATATCGATGCATAGGGAGCAAGTTCGACCTGTATTGACTTTACCTGAGTGTATGCGAGCAGGGTCTGAATGCCGTTTTCGCGTCCGATACCGGATTGCTTGTACCCACCGACAGGCATCTGGGCAGGGCTTTCACCCCATGTATTGATCCAGCAGATACCCGCCTGGATCGCATGAATGACACGATGCGCTGCGGTGATGTCCTGGGTCACAACGCCTGCGGCAAGGCCGAATGTCGTGTCATTCGCGCGCGCAATAACCTCTTCTTCCGTTTCATAGCTCAGGATGCTCATGACCGGACCAAAAATCTCTTCGCGTACGATCTGCATCGTATCAGTGCAGTCTGTGAACACGGTGGGGGCAACATAGGCACCACGATCGAATGCAGGGCCTGTCAGGCGATGCCCGCCAGCGAGAACCGTTGCCCCTTCGGCTTTTCCGGCTTCAATATGGTTCAGCACTGTCTCCATATGAGCAAAGCTTGTCAGGGGGCCGAAATTCGTTGCCGGATCCATGGGGTCACCTGCACGAATACGGGCGACACGTTTTGCGATGGCGGCCTCGAAAGATTTTTTCAGAGATGCCGGTACGAAAACACGCGTTCCATTGGTGCAGACCTGACCGGAACTGTAGAAATTGGCCATCATGGCAATATCAGCAGCACGTTCGATATCGGCATCAGCCAGAATGATCAGCGGTGACTTGCCGCCAAGTTCCATGGTCACGTCCTTGAGGCTCGACGCCGCGGCATCGGCCATGACTTTCTTGCCGGTCTGGACGCTTCCGGTAAAGGAGACCTTGTCAATGCGCGGGTCTGACGTCAGGAGATTGCCCACTTCGCGACCCGGACCCACAATGACATTGAAGACGCCGTCAGGCAGACCCGCTTCGGTGTAGATTTCTGCCAGTTTCAGTGCCGTAAGGGGGGTGACTTCACTTGGCTTGAAAATGACGGCGTTTCCTGCGGCAAGAGCCGGGGCCGATTTCCAGAGGGCAATCTGAATGGGATAGTTCCAGGCGCCGATCGCTGCAACGATGCCAAGAGGCTCGCGCCTCGTATAGAAGAAACTCGTATCGCGAAGCGGGACCTGGATACCTTCAATGGCAGGGGCCAGCCCGGCATAATATTCCAGCACATCAGCGCCTGTGACGATGTCGACCGTGCTTGTTTCCGAATATGGCTTGCCCGTGTCGAGACTCTCCAGGCGTGCAAGTTCGTCGTTGCGCTCACGCAGGATGGCGACGGCCCGGTTGAGAATGCGTGATCTTTCGACAGCTGTCATAGCCGCCCAGATTTTCTGCCCCTTTTCGGCACTTCTTATTGCCGCATCAACCTCTTCGGCACCTGCCACCTGTACTGTGGCGATGGCCTCACCGGTCGCAGGGTTGATCGTCTTGATGGTACGCCCGGTTCTTGTCTGGACCTGGCGGCCATTGATGAAGAGTGGTTCGCTTTGTGTCGTCATGATTTTTTCCGTTTTATGCTGCTCGCGGACAGGGCGCGGTTTGAGGAAGGAAGGTGCTGGTCGATAAAATCGAAGGAGAGCCTGAGCGCCTGCTCGCTATCAAAGGCCTCCCCTGCAAGCGTGCCACGCAGCCACAGGCCGTCGATGAGAGCGGCAAGACCGGTCGCCGCATCGAGAGCGTTTTTCCGTTCCAGCTCGCGACCGAATTGATAGGCGAGATTGGAGTGCAACCGCCTGTCATTGGCACGTTGCAGTCTTTTGAACTGGGGATTGTTCAGACTGGCGGACCAGAAAGCCAGCCAGCTGCGCATGGCCGCAGGGCTGGTCTGGCTGGGAGCGAAGTTCCCATGAACAATAGCTCTGAGCTGGGTTCTCGGACTTTGATCCCGTGCATGAATGCAGTGAAAAAGCACAGCCTCGCGCAAATCCCTGAGAATTTGTCTCATGGCTGCTTCGAGTAATCCATCTTTATTGCCGAAGTAGTGTGAAACTATGCCCGCCGACATCCCCGCCTCTGTTGCGACGGAGGAAAGTGTGACGTCACTTAAACCGCTATCCTCGATTACCCTGAATGTGGCGTCGATTAGCTGTTGATGTCTGACAGGCTGCATTCCAACTTTCGGCATGTAAGCTCCACCTCCCGAAAGATTTAATTTGATTGATCGCTCAATAAAGATAACCAAGATGTAATTCAACCCTGCGTTGGAGTCTGCCCGGTCACAACTGGCGTGATGAGAACAGCAGGAGCGTTGATAGGGAGAACTCGGGACGGCGGTCTGTATCCAGTCAGGGGACTGGCAGCTTGATCTGAGCAGAATAGAGATGGAGCACTCAGATGACGTCCCAGGTTGCGTCATGTATGAGATCAAGAAAAATGAGTGTTAACAGGCCGGTATTCTGGATTTCGGCGGTTATCACAACACTGGCAGGGCTGGCGTGCATGCTCTGGCCATCACAAAGCCGGACCGCGCTCGATCTGACCCAGTCTGCAGTGGTCGGGGCGTTTGGCTGGTTCTATATGGTGCTGATTGCTATTTGCATGGGGCTTGTCTGCTGGCTTGCCTTTTCACGTTATGGCGATGTGCTCCTGGGGGAGCCGGGATCGAAACCGGCGATCTCGACCCTTTCGTGGTCCACCATGCTGTTTTCAGCCGGGATCGGGATAGCACTCATCTATTACGGTGCCTACGAACCGCTCGACCATTATCTCAGGCCCCCCCAGGGGGCAGCGGCTACCGTTGAGGCCGCGCATGGTGCTATGGCCCTGACATTTCTGCACTGGGGTGTGCATGGCTGGACACTTTATGCAATGGTCGCCACGACCCTGGCCTATTTTGCCTATTGCAAGGGTATGCCGCTTGCCTTGCGCTCACCACTGGTTGCGATTTTCGGTGATCGTATCAATGGTGGCCTCGGTGATCTGGTTGATTGTCTGGGCGTACTCGCCACGATGGTGTCAATGGTCACGAATGTCGGTATCGGAGCACTTCTGGTGCATTCGGGCCTGCATCATCTTTTCGGCATACCGATGACCATGCCGGTGGAAATTACCATTACGGTCGTCATGATGATGGCAGTCGCCGTGACGGTCGTGGCGGGGGTGGACAAGGGGATTGCCCTGCTCTCCAACGTCAATCTGGCCATTCTTTGCGGTATTCTGCTTTTCGTTCTGAGTACTGGCCCTACAGAACATATCTTTCAGGGTATCGTGCAGAACACAGGGGATTATCTGTCTTCGTTCATTCCCTCGACGTTCAATATGTATCTCTATGGTCATGCTGAAAAATGGATGGCGACCTGGACGCTTTTCTTCTGGGCGTGGTGGATTGCCTGGACACCTTTTGTCGGCCTGTTTATCGCGCGTATCTCGAAGGGGCGGACCATCAGGCAGCTTGTGCTTGGTGTAACCTTCATCCCTCTTGGCTTCACCCTCGTATGGCTTGCAATTTTCGGCAATACGGCGATCGATCTCGTCAGGAATGGCGCGGGTGCCGTACTGGTTGATGCCGTGCAGAATGATCCTCCGATGGCGCTCTACCGCCTGCTTGAAACGCTGCCTTTGAGCGGTGTCATTGCCACGGTCGCGGTGTTTGCGAGTTTCGTTCTTTTTCTGACGCCGGTGAATTCCGGTGCCTTCATGATTGCAAGCCTTTCAATGCGTGACAGCGCGCCAGATGAGGACGCGCCGGTCTGGATGCGTCTTGTCTGGGTTGCGGCAATTGCAGTGATCAGTCTCGGGCTTCTGATTGCCGGAAATTTTGACGCCATGCAGATGGCTGTGGTTCTTTGCGGCTTGCCCTTCTCCATTGTTCTATCATTCTACATGATCGGACTTGTCCGGGCGCTTCGTTCGGACAACACAGCCGATGGTATGATATCAGCGCAGCTGGACCACTGAACCGGTCGTGACGATGGCCTCCGTAATCGGCGGTGGCCCTCGTCCTCTGGTGTGGCGGGTCTGCTGATCCGCAAGATCATGTTCCTGATCTCCGGCGATCCTGTTTCTGGAAAAGAGCACCTGTTACGAACGTTCCATATGCAGCGTTCTTGCTGACATGCGGAGCTGGGTCAGGAAACGCTCCTGCAATGCGCTTGGTAGCCAGTCCCTGCGTGTGAAAACGCCGATGGTACGTATGGTGTCCGGGATTTCGGATTCGATCGGGGTGAGCAGACCTGCTGACATTTCGATAGCAATCTGATCGCGTGAGAGCAGTGTCAGAAAATCACTGCGTGTCAGCACGCCGCGTATGGTTGTGACTGATGCGCATTGTATCGGGGCCTTGGGGCGCTCGATACCGGCGCGATCGAAAATCTGCTGCCACTGATCGAGAAGATAGGATGTGCGCGGCCCGACGATCCAGGGATAGCGGGCCAGCTCGTCAAGGCTAGGCCTGTGCCCTGCGAGAGGGTGGCCAACCCTGCCGATCACTGCGATACGATCGCGCAAAAGCAGCTCCTGTCGCAGTTCGGGAGGAGGCTCTTCGCGCAGGGCACCAATAACAAGATCGAGCACACCGTTGCGCAAGGCAGAGAACAGTTCGCGGGCAGAGCCATCGACAACATTCATCTGTGCGAGTGGCGTGGTACGCGCCAGCTCCGCTAGGGCGACAGGCAGGAGCATGGAGCGAGCGAGCGCCATGGCGCCGATCGAGATATGATCTGTCTGGCGTGCGGCCTCGCGGCAGGCAATGACGAGTTCGTTGATGCCGAGCCTGAATTTTCTGGCCATGCGGTGACCGGCACGCGACAGGGTGAGAATACGCCCGTTTTTTTCCAGCAGTTCGATCTGGCTCAGCGTTTCGAGCGCCTTAAGGGGGCGCAGAATGGCGGGTTTTGACAATTCGCCCATACGGGCCGCCGCCGCGATGCCTCCTGTCTCAGAGAGCAGAAGCAGTGCCTTGACCTGCACAAGAGTCAGATGATGTTCCGGGCGAGCCTGACGGCGGGAAATCGCTGTACCGTTTTTCAGTCCTTCTCCCAGATAATCGAGGGCACGACGAAAGCGTATGACGATCTGCTCTCCTTCCCGGGTGAGTCTCAATCCGTGAGGCAGGCGATCGAAAATCCGGACGGCAAGTTTTGTTTCTATGCTGCCTATGCCCTGGGTGAGGGCGGGCTGAGAGAGATCGACTGCCAGTGCGGCTGCACTCAGGCTGTTTTCCTGCGCAGCAATAATCAGCGCACGTATATGACGTAGGTTCAGTTCCGGTATCGCCAGACCGTTTGTCACGAGACGGTGAACGGAATGCGTGTCTGAGGGCTGCTCTGCCATTTATCCCGCTCTAAAGCTTGAGAGAACACGTTCCGACAAAAAACAAAATCTTATATCGCATCAGAAATTCGAATTAGGTTTCTCTGTCAATATCGGCTTGATTTTCTTCATACAGGGAGAAAAGCAATGCATATCGATGGTAAGCGTCGAGGAAATACGCTGGCGGATACTCTGCACATTCCTGCGCATGTGCGTCTCTGGGTTGAGGAAATTGCCGCCCTTTGCGAACCTGACCGTATATACTGGTGCGACGGAACGCAAACTGAATGGGACCGGCTCGCCACGGAGCAGGTCGGGCGCGGCGCGATGGTCGCGCTTGACCCCGAACATTATCCCAATTCCTATCTGGCGCGTTCAGCCCCCAATGACGTGGCCCGAACAGAAGGCCGGACGTTTATCTGCGCCGCGTCGAAGGAAGAGGCCGGGCCAACCAATAACTGGATAGCGCCCGAAGAGGGCCGCGCCCGGATGCAGAAGATTTTCAAAGGCTGCATGCGCGGACGCACGCTTTATGTCGTGCCGTTCTGCATGGGGCCGATCGAGGCAGAAAACCGGGTTATCGGCGTTCAGGTCACTGACAGCGCCTATGCTGTTCTCTCCATGCGCATTATGACGCGCATTGGCCGAGAAGTAATTGAATCCATGAGCGAAAATGAATTTTTCGCCCGGTGCATCCATTCTGTGGGCGCGCCACGCGCCAAGGGCGAGCCGGACACGGCCTGGCCATGCAATGATGAAAAATGGATCCTCCATTTTCCGGAAAGCCGTGAGATCTGGTCATTCGGTTCGGGTTATGGCGGCAATGCCCTTCTTGGCAAGAAATGCCTTGCCCTGCGTATTGCCTCCGTCATGGCACGTGATCAGGGCTGGCTTGCCGAGCATATGCTCATTCTCAAGGTCACATCGCCGGAGAACAAGGTTCATTATATCGCGGGTGCCTTTCCGAGTGCCTGCGGCAAGACAAATCTCGCTATGCTCGATTCCACCTTGCCGGGATGGAAAGTCGAGACACTGGGTGATGATATCTGCTGGATGCGCGTCGGGGCCGATGGGTATTTCTACGCCTCCAACCCGGAAACCGGATTTTTCGGTGTGGCCCCCGGCACCAGCGACAAGACCAATCGTAATGCTATGCAGACCATGCGGGCCAACAGTATTTTCACCAACGCCGCCCTGACCGAAGACGGCACGGTATGGTGGAAAGGCATGACCGACACACCGCCTCAGGGTCTGACAGACTGGCGTGGTCGCCCATGGGATCCGGATTCCGGCCCCGCCATGCATCCGAATGCCCGTTTCACGGCGCCTATCGAGCAGTGCCCGTCTCTCGCCGAAGAATGGTGCCGCCCCGAAGGCGTCAGATTGTCAGCCATTCTGGTGGGTGGACGCAGGGCGAGTGCCGTGCCGCTGGTGACTGAAGCCTTCAGCTGGGAACATGGCGTGTATATGGGCGCGACCCTCGCCTCGGAAAGCACAGCCGCTTCTGAACACGATCTCGGAAGCCTGCGCCGTGACCCGTTCGCGATGAACCCGTTCTGCGGATACAACATGGGTGATTATTTCGCCCATTGGCTGAGCTTCGCGAAGAACGAGCGGGTCGATAAAGCCCATATGCCGCGCTTCTTCATGGTCAACTGGTTCAGAACCGATGAAAACGGCCAGTTCATCTGGCCTGGCTTTGGCGACAATATCCGCGTGCTGAAATGGATTGTCGAGAGGCTGGAAGGGACGGCGGAGGCGGTCGCCTCGCCGGTTGGCAATGTACCCGCAAAAGGTAGCCTCGATCTGGATGGTCTGGCCATGCAGGAAGACGATCTGGCTCCGCTCATGACGATCGATCGTAAAGCGTGGCGGAAGGAGGCAGAAGCGAACAGGGATTATCTGGCTGGTTTGGGCGCGCGCGTTCCAGAGCGTCTGTATGACGAGCAGAATGCTTTTGAAAATCGCTTGAGCACTTGAGAAAAGCGCGCAGCATTCAAACTAAGGTTCAGAGGTGATTAACTGACAGAACCAAACCATTGAAGAGGAACGACACTGGAGCGTCTGGGCATTCGCCCCACTCTTGATATAGGCAATACTCTACCTACCTGCGGCCAGACGATGATTGATGACGGAATCTGCTGGCCGCAGCGCCGCTAATCCCTCCTTCGGCGCCTCGCTCTTGGCAGGGTCAGCCGCTTGGGCGACTTGGGAAAAGGGGCAGGGTGAAGCAGGCCGAAGTCAGTAACGCCGCACCAAGAGTCTTGCGTGACATGCAAAGTTCTTTCGAGGTTGGAGCAGCATAACAAGCTCGGAAGAGGGAGGGGCGATGAGGGGGAAGAAGCATCATGGCGTCGCCCTGAAAACCAGCTATAGGGCCGTCGCCTTTTGGAAGCCCGCTTTGGAGTTTGGCCATCGGACGGCAGCTTTCGCCCTTTTTACGAGCATCTGGACGCTCAAATCTGTTTTTCTGAAGTATACATTGCTATTCACGTGAGAGATCTTGCGCTTTTCAGCGACACTGCTAGTAAAGGTTTCTTATTGTAAGGAGTTTTCGACATGAGCCGAGGTCACCGCTAAGCGGCCTACCCAACCGATCGGTAGCACAAGGTTGCCGTGAACATATGCTGTCGGAAACATCATGCGAAAACTTGAAAATAAAGTCTGCGTCGTCACCGGCGGCGCACGAGGAATCGGTCGAGCAATTGCCGAAAGCTTTCATGCTGAAGGTGCCTCCGTCGTCATTGCCGATATCGATGCCGACATGGGAACTAGCGCTGCTGCTCAAATCGGATGCCATTTCGAACCGCTGGACGTGAGGGACGAAAAAGGATGGGAGCACCTTTTGACCCGCTTTCCGCAATTTGACGTGCTGGTTAATAATGCCGGCATTACCGGCTTCGAAAACGGATTTGCGGTACACGATCCAGAACACGTATCGCTCGAAGACTGGCGTGCTGTCCATGCGGTTAATCTCGATGGCACGTTTCTTGGCTGCCAGGCTGCGATCCGCGCCATGAAAGCGAACTGCACTGGTTCGATCATCAACATTTCCTCCCGCTCGGGACTGGTGGGTATTCCAATGGCTGCTGCCTATGCTTCGTCGAAGGCGGCAATCCGGAACCATACGAAGACCGTCGCGCTCTACTGCGCGCAACAAGGTTGGCGCATCCGGTGCAACTCTATCCATCCTGCAGCGATCCTGACGCCTATCTGGGAGCCGATGTTGGGTAACGGCCCGGATCGAGCCGTTCGCGTGGCTGCTCTGGTGGCTGATACGCCACTTAAGCGATTTGGGGGCCCGGAGGAGGTGGCTGCTCTGGCCGTGCTGCTAGCATCGGACGAGGCCACTTACATGACAGGGGCTGAGCTGAATATCGACGGTGGGCTACTTGCAGGTTCAGCAGCGACACCAGGATAGCTTCAAGATAGGAGGAAGCGATTGTCATGCACGGCTGCTCCCGCCTCACCTCGGTCAAGAAATCTTCCGACTTGCATTTCGGGATACGGACATTTTTGTCGCAAACCTCTTCGGTAGCTTTTGTCATGTTACCCACTGAGCCTTACGCAAGTAAAAAGTCTTAAACCGGCCAAATTGGAGAAAGCGAAGCATTTGTTTTGAGTTTTTTACTTCTTCACAAGCACAACGCGGTTAGGTGTCTGCTCAACAATTTCGTAATCAGACCGAAGGCGAGTTAATATCCCGACACCTCCGGCCGTTATGGCTAGAGCAACAGACATCACCACTGCATCTAGACCAACTATTGCAACTGCAGGGGCCGCAAACATTGCAACACTCGCCCCCTCAACTGGGGCTGCGATACCTCCGGTCGCGACTGTAGCAGGCGTAGCTACAATTAGGGCTGCTACCGCCAAGCCGATAGCGCCAAACGCAATCGCCCAAGCTACCGTTCCTGTTGCCTTCAGACGAATTATTTTTTTGGCGAGATTTCCTTCGATCTCAATTGTGCTAGCACCACTATTCATCGCAGAATTTAATTCGTCATTATTTTTGACTTTAACCATAACTATAGTATTCTTTCTCAAATCACCACGTGAATATTATTTATAACGCAATTATTTTTAAATTTCATTTATGTTTGCATTTTTTCTTGATAGGAGGGATTCGAAAATTCCTATCTGAATTTTTAACTAGTAGCAATATCAATGGATCGGGTTTTTTAGACGAGTGAAGAAGAGGGTTTTTAGAACCCTCCATATCATGCGCTCGATTACAGACGGCCAGCCAAATTACATTTCATCTCCTTGAGAGCATTGAAGGTGATGCCGTTATTAGTCTGCTTTGTAATTATCGATGCCGATACCGGATGGCCCGCGTTTCTCCCAAAGCAGACTTAGGGCTATGACGATATATTGGGATGAAAGGGGCTTCTGCCCCTTTCCGGGGTGCGGGGCAGAGCCCCGCTTTCCCTTACTTCCCCTTCAAATTCGGTGCCAGCATGGTGCGCGGATCGACCAGACGGTCGAAATCGGCTTCGCTGACCGCGTTCAAGGCCAAAGCGGCCTCTTTCAGCGTGCAGTCATGGTCCATGGCGTGATGCGCGACCTTTGAGGCCGTGTCGTAGCCGATGGTGGGGGCGAGGGCCGTTACCAGCATCACGGACTCAGCCACGTAGCGCTCGATGCGGGCGAGGTTCGGCTTGGTGCCTTCAATCAGGAACGTGCGGAAATTCTCGCTGCCGTCATGTAGCAAGGTGATGCTCTGCATGATGTTCTGGATGATGAGCGGCTTGTAGACGTTCATTTCCAGCAGGCCACCGGCGCCGCCGAAACCCACCGCCACGTCATTGGACATAACCTGCACGGCCAGCATGGCCAGAGCCTCGGCCTGGGTCGGGTTGACCTTGCCCGGCATGATGGACGAGCCGGGCTCGTTTTCGGGCAGATGAAGCTCGGCAAAGCCGGCGCGCGGGCCGCAGGAGAGAAGGCGGATGTCGTTCGCGATCTTGTAGAGCGCGCCTGCCGTGGTGCGCAGCGCGCCCGAAAAATGCACGAGTGCATCATGCGCGCCTTGCAGGGCGAATTTATTCTCGCCGCTGATGAAGGCGGCATCGCTCAGGCGCGCGATTTCGGCGCAGGCGCGACCGGCAAAGGGGGCGTCGGTATTGATGCCGGTGCCGAGTGCGGTGCCGCCAAGGGCTAGGGGGTAGAGGCCCTTCTCGGCTTCCTGAATGCGGGCAATGTTCTCGCGCAGCATCCCGGCATAGCCGTGGAATTCCTGTCCCAGCGTGACCGGCACGGCATCCTGCATATGGGTGCGGCCAATCTTGACGATGTCCTTCCATTCCTCGGCCTTGGCCTCGATGGACTCCGCCAGACGGGTCAGGGCGGGAACCAGTCTGCGACGGCTGCCCAGAACCACAGCCACATGCATGGCCGTGGGGAAGTTGTCGTTGGACGATTGCGACATGTTGACGTGGTCATTGGGGTGAACCGGGCGCTTGCTGCCCAGAGCCTCGCCGGAAAGCTGGCAGGCGCGGTTCGAAATGACCTCGTTGATGTTCATGTTGAACTGGGTGCCAGAGCCGGTCATCCAGACATGAAGCGGGAACATGTCGGCGTGCTGACCGGCCAGGATTTCATCGCAGACCGTGGTGATCAGTTTGTATTGCGTCTCGCCCAGACGGCCGCTCTGATGGTTGGCACTCGCGCAGGCGCGCTTGACGATGGCATAGGCCTCGATCATTTCGCGCGGCATCAATTCGCGGCCGATGCTGAAATAATGAAGGGAGCGCTGTGTTTGCGCGCCCCAGAGCTTGTCGGCTTGAATTTCGATTTCGCCGAGGCCGTCGCTCTCGATCCGTGTGTCTGTCATGTCAGATCTTCTCATAAGCACAATATTCAGGCGTCCAGACGAGGGACTGAATGCGGTCATGCAGTTCCTCATCGCTCAGATCAGGACATACGCCATCTTCGCGCGCCTGTCTGGCAGAAGCTTCAGCAACAGCGAGTGCGACCTTTCGCAATTGCGTGACCGGGGGCAGGAGATTGCCGTCCGGGTTGCTCCGCAGGGGGGAGAGCGAAGCAAGGCCACGCGCTGCCGCCATGAACATGGACTCCGTCACCCGTGTGGCCCCGGTGGCTAGAAGACAGAGTCCCAGTCCGGGGAAGATATAGGCATTGTTCGTCTGGTCGACGCGATGGGTGTGGCCATGCAGGTCGAGTGGCGGGAAGGGGCTGCCTGTGCTGACGAGGGCGCGCTCTTCAGACCAGTTCATGATGTCTTCAGGCGTGGCTTCGGAATGCGAGGTGGGGTTGGAGAGCGGGAAGATGATCGGGCGTTTGCAGTTTCTGGCCATTTCACGCACGATTTTCTCGCTGAACAGTCCCCTGACACCCGAGACACCAATCAGGATGGTGGCCTTGGTCTCACGCATGACGCTCTCGAAATCGGTAGGGCGTTTCTCCCAGTCAGACCTGGCGAAGAGGGCCTGCCCGTCGGTAAGTCCTTCGCGGTCAGCACAGAGAAGACCGTTCTGATCGAGCATGTAAAAGCGTGACAGGGCCTCATCTTCGCTTGCGCCTTCATCCTGCATGACCTGTAGCAGTAATCTGGCGATGCCAACGCCAGCAGAACCTGCACCCAGCATGACGACAGTCTCGTCTTTGAGCTTGCCGTCATGGGCGGCATTGGCACTGAGAATGGCGGCCGTGGTGACGGCGGCCGTGCCCTGTATGTCGTCATTGAAGGTGCACAGCCGGTCGCGATAGCGTTCCAGAATGGGCGCTGCATTGACGCCGCTGAAATCTTCCCAGTGCAGCACGACATGCGGCCAGCGTGTTTGCACAGCCGTGACGAAGCGCTCGATGAAGGCGTCATATTCGGCACCGCGCACACGCTCGTGACGCCAGCCGATATAAGCAGGATTGTGCAGTAGATCCTGGTTGTCTGTGCCGGTATCGAGCAGGATCGGGAGCGTCTGGTCCGGCGAAATGCCCGCACAGGCTGTGTAAAGCGACAGCTTGCCGATAGGAATGCCCATGCCGCCAGCACCCTGGTCGCCAAGGCCCAGAATGCGCTCGCCATCGGTCACGACGATGATACGGATATCGTCATAGGCCGGGTCGGAGAGGATATCCTCGATCGCATCCCGCTCGGGATAACTCAGAAAAAGGCCGCGTGGACGCTGCCAGATCTCAGAGAAGCGCTGGCATGCCTCGCCGACGGTCGGTGTATACACCAGTGGCAACATGCTTTCGAGCTTGCGGGTCAGCAGGGCATAGAACAGCGTTTCATTCGTGTCCTGCAATTCCCGTAAATGCACATGACGAGCAAAAGGCGAGGGCAGGGCGTCGAGGAACTTCAGTGCGGCCTCAACCTGCTCATCCAGTGACAGGATAGCGCGTGGCAGATGCCCGTGCAGTTCGAATTCCTCTCGCTCATCTGCACTGAAAGCCAGTCCTTTGTTCAGGAAAGGATGATTGAGCAGCTCCTGTCCGGAAAGAGCAACAGAGAGGGTTTTGGTCATGAGAAGTCTCCCGGCAGGAATGTACCCGCAATTTTGCCAGTCATTACGGACGGAAAGAGAACCACAAGCCATCAGGCCTTGCGAGCCTCATTGACCCCAACGTGAACAACCTTACCGGGATTTATTTCAACAACTGCTCAGCGATGATGCGTGTGGCTTTCAAGATCGAAGATGCACGTCATGGCGCGCCATTTTTCGTTTTCTGCCGAGCCGGGCAGACGGCACTGATAATGGTCCATTTCCGCCTCCCATTGCTGTACGAGCGGCGGGATCTCTTTCCGTACCGGGTGAGTGGGATCGTTTTCGGTGATCATGAAAAGACGGTCGTCGCAGCGCCAGATTTCCATGCTGACAATGCCCCGGTCTTTCATGTCCGAGAGAATTTCCGGCCACACATTCCCTGGCTGATGACGTTTTTCATAAGCCGTGATGAGCTCAGCGTCATTCACCAGATCCAGCGCGTAGCAACGGCGTTCGCTGGCAGAAAAGACGGTGCCTGAAACGCGAGGAGAAAGCGACATTTTTGACTCTCCAAACAGATTGCTCGCAATTGTGTGTTACATAACATATATATCACTAAATAATAGATATATATAACATATAATAATAACGATTCGGTCTTGTCTGTCACGCGGAGTTTGATGTGGCGAAGATTATTTCCATTTCTGTGCGAGATATCCGTTTCCCGACATCTTCTGGTCTGCATGGCTCAGATGCCATGAATCCGGATCCCGATTATTCGGCAGCCTATGTCACGCTTGCGACAGATGTGGCTGGCCTGGTGGGCTATGGCCTGACCTTCACGATAGGCCGTGGGAATGATCTCTGCTGTGCGGCGGTAAAGGCGCTCGCGCCTCTGGTCGTGGGGCTCGAACTAGAGGATATCAGGCGGGATCCGGCAGCCTTCTGGCGCAATATCACATCAGACAGTCAGCTTCGTTGGGTTGGGCCCGACAAGGGAATCATGCATCTTGCAACAGGGGCTGTGGTCAATGCCGTATGGGATCTATGGGCACGCGCCGAGGGCAAGCCGCTCTGGGCATTGATCGCCGATATGTCACCCGAGCAGCTCGTTGGCACGATCGATTTCCGTTATCTCACTGATGTCATCACCAAAGACGAGGCGCTGTCTCTGCTCAAGCGGCGTGCCCGAGGCAAGGCATCACGACGCGAGATCCTGATGCAGAAGGGGTATCCCTGCTACACGACTTCGGCCGGATGGCTCGGTTATGGCGACGAGCGCTTGAGGCAGCTATGTGGCGAGGTCATCGCGCAGGGATTTTCTCATGTCAAACTGAAGGTCGGTCGCAATCTGGATGATGATATCCGCCGTGTCACTATCGCACGCGAGGTGATCGGACCGGACCGTAAACTCATGCTTGATGCCAATCAGGTCTGGGAGGTTTCCGAGGCGATAGAGTGGATGAGACATCTCGCCTTTGCACAGCCGTGGTTCATTGAGGAGCCAACCAGCCCCGATGATATTCTTGGCCATGCCAAGATCAGGCGTGGGCTGAATGGCATCAGTGTTGCCACCGGGGAGATGTGCCAGAACCGTATCCTCTTCAAGCAATTCATGGAAAGCGAAGCCATTGATATCGTGCAGATCGATGCCTGTCGCGTGGGTGGTGTGAACGAGGTGCTGGCGATTTTGCTTATGGCGGCAAAATTCGATCTGCCGGTTTGCCCTCATGCTGGGGGCGTTGGGCTGTGCGAATATGTACAGCATCTGGCAATGGTGGATTATCTTTGTTTTTCAGCAACGACCGATGGGCGTGTTGCCGAATTTGTCGATCATCTCCATGAGCATTTCAGATATCCCTGCGTTGTGCGTGACGGTGCGTATTTCCCGCCAGAAGCCCCCGGTTATTCAATCGAAATTTACGAAAAAAGTCTGGCTGCTCACGAATTTTACCAGGGAGCACCATCATGAAGCTTGGACTGAAGAACAAGACCATACTCGTGACGGGTGGAGGGCAAGGTATAGGCGGCGCCATTTCCCGTTCTCTTGCACAGGAGGGCGCACGACCGGCCATTATTGCACGTCGTCCCCCGGAAGACGCCCTGCTTGCTTCCCTTGAGGCGTTGAACGCGGAATATATCTATGTTCCTTGCGATCTGCATGATGACGCAGCCTGTCATGAGGCTGTTGAGACCGTGTTGCGGAAAACCGGCGCCATTCATGGATTGGTCAATAACGCCGGAGCCAATGACAGTGTTGGTCTGGAGGCGGGTACTGAGGCATTTCTCAGATCGGTGCATAATAATCTCGGGCATTATTATGCCATGGCCCACCATGCGCTCCCTGCTCTCAAGAAAACAGGCGGGGCAATTGTCAATATCTCGTCGAAGACAGCAGTGACAGGACAGGGGAATACCAGCGGTTATGTTGCCGCGAAAGGGGCTCAGCTTGCTCTGACACGTGAATGGGCTGTGGATCTCAAGGATCATGGCATCCGAGTAAATGCGGTTATTCCGGCGGAGGTTCTGACGCCGCTATATGAAAACTGGTTGAAGACCTGTGATGATCCCGAAGCCAGAAAACAGGCAATCACAGCGCGTATCCCACTTGGCAAACGGTTCACCGAGGCGGCTGAAATTGCTGACACGGTTGTGTTCCTTCTCTCCGATCGCGCAGCGCATACCACAGGCCAGTTCCTTTTTGTGGATGGAGGCTATGTCCATCTCGATCGAGCCATCGATTGATCTCCCGATCCGGGAAAGGAGACAGCGCAATGACGGAAAAACCAGGCAGCGGTCAGGATGGATATCATGTTGCCATAGCCTTTGTAGTGGTGCTGTTTTTTCTCTGGGGTATGGCCAACAACCTCAATGATATCCTCATAGCCCAATTCAAAAAAGCCTTTGTACTCTCGGATTTTGGCACCAGTTTCGTACAGCAGGTTTTCTATTTCGGGTATTTTCTTTTTTCCTTGCCCGCAGCCCTGCTTATGCAGGGTCGGGGTTATCGTATCGCCATCATGACAGGCCTGGGCTGCTATGGCGCAGGGGCTTTACTCTTTTATCCTGCAGCCGAATTTGGCCGTTATGAATTCTTTCTGGTCGCCCTGTTTATCATTGCAGGTGGATTGGCTTTCCTCGAAACAGCAGCCAATCCCCTCATGACGGAGATAGGAGATCCGGCAGGTGCAGCACGGCGGCTGAACTGGGCACAGGTTGCCAACCCGATTGGTACTCTCTCAGGTATACTGATCGGAAAATATTTTATTCTTTCCGGCAAGACGCTGGATCCGACGGACCCAACCCTGTCCGAAGCGGCAAAGACGTTATTTTACAGAAATGAAATTCTTTCAGTCAGAGGGCCTTATATCACTCTTGGTTTATTCGTTCTGTGTCTTGCAATACTGGCAGCTTTCATCCGTTTTCCGCCTGTGCAGCATCATGGGTCCGGAGAGGGAAAGAGAAACTCCTTGTATGGATTGTTCAGAAAGCCTCGCTTGCGCTTTGCCGTAATCGCCCAGTTTTTTTATGTCGGTGCCCAGGTGGCTGTATGGAGCTATACGATACGCTATGCAGAGGCCAATGCGCATATGACAGAGGCTTCTGGGGCCAATGCGCTTCTGATCAGTCTGATCCTGTTTGCGTGCGGGCGTTTCTGCGGCACGTCACTGATGGTGCGTTTTGCACCGAACACCATTTTACAGTTTTTTGCAGCGGCAAGCCTTTTGCTCACACTGGGCTCGTCGGCTTTGTCCGGACATGCCGGACTTTATTGTCTGGTGCTGGCAAGTTTTTTCCTTTCAATCCAGTTTCCGACCATTTTTGCGCTTGGTGTGGAAGGGTTGGGGCAGGAGCGTCGTCTTGGTGGCTCTCTCATGATCATGGCGATTATCGGGGGGGCCGTTCTGACCGGGTTCATGGGACATGTGTCTGATTTCATGGGCATCCGCCTTGCGATGTTTGTGCCGAGCCTGAGTTTTGCCGTTGTCCTGGCTTTCGCCCTTTACATCAAACGTTCAGAAGCAAGGAGTATCCCATGAAGCTTGCCCGAATTGGACAACCCGGAATGGAAAAGCCTGCTCTTATTGACAGGACGGGTCGCGCACGAGACCTGTCCTCGATTGTCAGTGATATCTCAGGCGAGGCGTTTGAGGCCGGTCTGCTGTCCAGACTGATGGCAATTGATACAGCCCGATTGCCCCTGCTCCCGGAAGGAGAGAGGCTGGGACCTGCAGTTTCAGGGGTGGGTAAATTCATATGTGTAGGATTGAATTACCGGGATCATGCCGCTGAGTCGGGAATTGTTCCGCCTGCTGAACCTGTCCTGTTCATGAAGGCCACCAGCGCAATCTGTGGTCCGAATGACGATATCATCATTCCCCTTGGTTCGGAAAAAACGGATTGGGAGGTCGAGCTTGGTGTTGTCATCGGCAAGACAGCAAGGCATGTCGCGGCTGAAAACGCACTCGATCATGTGGCTGGCTATGTCGTGATCAATGATCTGTCAGAACGGGCTTTTCAGCTGGAACAGGGTGGCCAGTGGGTGAAAGGCAAAAGCTGCGATACATTCGGACCTATAGGCCCCTGGCTGGTCACAACAGATGAAGTCCCGGATCCACAGGCCTTGTCGCTTTGGCTTGAGGTCAATGGCATCCGTCACCAGAATGGCCATACGCAGAACATGGTTTTCGATGTGGCCTTCCTTGTCAGCTATATCAGCCGGTTCATGACACTTTGCACTGGTGATATCATCTCGACTGGAACGCCGGCCGGGGTCGGACTGGGTTTCAAGCCGCCCGTTTATCTCAAGCCCGGTGATCGTATGGTTCTGGGTATCGAGAGCGATCAGGGTGTGTCGCTTGGCCGACAGACGCAGATCTGCAGGAGCTATGCGTCATGAACCGCCTTGCCGGAAAACGGACGATCGTCACAGGGGCCGGGCAGGGAATAGGACGAGCCAGCGCCATTCTTTTTGCCAGCGAGGGGGCCGAAGTCTTCGCGGTTGATCGCAAGACGGAGGCTCTTGCAACGCTGTCGGGATGTCATCCTATTACGCTCGATTTGCTGAAGCCAGACGATATCACTGCGCGTATGGCTGAGATCGGTGCTGTCGACATTCTCTTCAATTGCGCAGGTTATGTTGATTCCGGATCCTTGCTTGAAACGAGCGCGGAGGGATATCGTCTTTCTTTCGCACTGAATGTGCACGCGATGGTGGATGTCACGCGTGCCGTATTGCCGGGGATGCTTGATAGGGGTGGATCGATCATCAACATGGCGTCGGTGGCAAGCTCGGTGATTGGCGTGCCCAATCGCTTTGCCTATGGCACGACTAAAGCGGCGGTTATCGGACTGAGCAAGTCGATCGCGGTCGATTATGTTACCCGCAGGATAAGATGCAATGTGATCTGTCCTGGCACAGTGCAATCCCCGTCACTTGATGAGCGGCTCTCCTCGACGGGAGATGCCGAGGCCGCACGCAAAGCCTTCATTGCCCGTCAGCCTATGGGGCGTATCGGCACCGCCGAGGAAATAGCCGAACTTGCTCTGTATCTTGCGAGTGATGCCTCTGCCTATACGACAGGCAGTGTCCACGTGATTGACGGTGGCTGGACTGCCGCATGACCGGTAACTGGTCCTGTATAATCGACTCCCATCATCATTTATGGGCGCGTACCAACGCGTTTCATCAATGGCCGGGGTTTCAGCAAGTCAGGATTTTCCGGGACTATCTTCCCGATGATTTTGCCAAGGTCTCCCGGCCTTCGGGGGTGACGGGGAGTATTGTTGTCCAGGCACAGGAGGACATACGCGAAACATTCTGGCTTCTGTCACTCGCCGAACAGCATGACTGGATTGCCGGGGTGGTTGGTTGGGTCGATTTCTCCAGCACAGAGGCTCCTGAGCTGATCGGCCGGCTTGCCCGCTACCCCAAGCTCAAAGCTTTGCGCCCCATGCTGCAGGATATGGACGATGTGGACTGGCTGCTTTCACGTGAAGTGATGCCTGCGCTCCGGGCCTTGGCGCAAAACGGATTGCGCCTGGACGCGCTGGTGAGACCCCTTCACCTGAACATGATCCGCCGCTTTTGCCGTCTGTGGGATGAAATACCTGTCGTGATTGATCACGCAGCCAAGCCGGACATGTCGGGTGCAGGGTTTGACCACTGGTGTGAGGCTATGAATGATCTTTCTGAACACGGTGTCGCATGCAAATTTTCCGGTCTTCATACCGAGCTCCCCTTGGGAGGAAAGCAAGCTCTGCTTGTTCCTTTCGTGGAGACGCTTTTTTCCCTTTTCTCGGATCGTCTTATGTGGGGGAGCGACTGGCCTGTCTGTCTGCTGGCCCAGGATGACTATGAGGACACGCTTACCTATGCCCGCACTGTTGTTTCAGAAAATGTACCCGAGCGCGGCAGATCGATTTTCGCAGGTTCTGCCATTGCGTTCTATGGCCTCGCGCAGAAAATTCAGCCTTAAGGTAATTGAGGCCTCTTAGCCTGCCGCTGGTTAATGATGCGTCGGCAGGGTCGACCAAAGTGGAACGGTCATACCAGGCGGCAAAGAGGCATTGAATACGCCACGGGCAACAGCACGTGCCAGAACATCCGCGGCAATGCTGCCGAGCTGTGCAACAAGAAGGGCGCGTCCGTTTTCGGCTACAGCTTTGGTCCCTGTTGCGAGTGCAAAAATCGTATCGCCGTCGAACGGGGAGTGTACCGGATGAATGGCGCGAGCCAGACCGTCCTGCGCCATCATGGCGATGCGTTTGAGTTCATCCTGTGTGAGGGCGGCATCTGTGGCAACACAGGCCAGAGTTGTATTGGCTCTAGGCTGAGGATCGAGCTTGGTACCGCTCATATCTTCAGGGGCGATTCGGGATGCTGAAACGCCGAGACCGCCAAACTCGCTTCCCTGTTCGAAAGGGGCGGCCCAGAAATGTTTTTCATGGGGGAGGGTGACAGAACCAAGACTGTTCGTCGCAACGATAGCCCCGATCGTATAACCGTCTCTGGTTACCCAAGAGGCTGTGCCGATTCCGCCCTTGAGGCGTCCGGCCATCGCGCCATAGCCTGCACCAACCGTTCCGAGGGCAACGTGACGGTTGGCATGGCTGACCGCGTCCACGCCGAGAGCACGATAGGGGGGAGCCTCCCCCCAGGATTTGTCACCACCATTATCAAGGTCATAGAGAATGGCAGCCGGGACGATTGGAGAAACAGGTACATCTTTGACCTTGCGCATGGCAAAGCCACGGTCTCGCGCACCCAGCCAGGCAGCAACACCGTCAGCGGCAGCGAGCCCATAAACCGAGCCACCAGACAGGGTCAGGGCATCAATCCGATGGACCAGATTCCAGCTGTTGAGGGCGTCGGTTTCGCGGGTGCCCGGACCCCCTCCACGCACATCGACGGCGCAGGGCACAGGCTGGTCGGGAAGAATAACGGTTACACCGGTACGGCTATTGGTATTTTGAGATTGGCCTACACTCAGTCCCTCGACATCTGTGAGGCTGTTGCTACGGCCAATATGGCCCTGAGCCGTATCTTGCGTCGGGGTTGCCCGTGCCGCCTTGGAGAGAAAGATCCCGGTTAGAAGTCCGGAGAGCAAAAAATCACGACGCTTCATAAACAACTGACCGTATCAGAAAAAAGGAAGCCCGGAATCAGGGTATTCGTTGTTCCGGGGGAACGCCCGTAACGAAGACACTATGCAGAGACAGGCTCCGGGTCCTCGTTGAAACAGAAAAGACGCCGCGCGATGGAACACTCCAGTCGCGGGCACCTTTGTTTTACTGTCTTGATCCTCAGGAAGAGACTGCCCCTGAAGGCTCAGATGTAATGTTCACTCAGCGGGGCGAAGCCGTTGAAACCGGTTGAACAATAGGTGGTAACATAGGCACCTGTAGTGAGCAGTTCGATACGATCGCCCGAATTCAGTGCATGGGGCAGCTGAACGCGATTCTTCTCGTACATGATGTCGACACCGTCGCAGCTCGGGCCCGCCACAACCGTTTCGCCCGTCGGCAGGCCATCATGCGGCGTACGAAAACGATAGCGGATTGCTTCGCCTTCGGTCTCTGCCAGACCGCCGAACCGACCGATATCGAGATAGACCCAGCGTGGATCGCTCTCCTTGCCACCGCGGCGGCTCACCAGAACAACCTCAGTCGATACCACACCGGCTTCTGCCACCATAAAACGACCCGGCTCGATCAGCATTTGCGGCAAGGCATTGCCGAAATGCTCGGTCATGGCGCGGCCAATGGCCAGACCGAACTGCTCGATTTCGGGAATGTCATCACGATAACGAACAGGGAAACCACCACCCAGATTAACCATTTTCAGGTCGATTCCAGCCGCTGAAAGATCAGTAAACAGCATGGCGACCTTGGCAATGGCAGCCTCATAAGCGGCCGTGCTGGTCTGCTGGCTCCCGACATGGAAGGACAGGCCATAAGGCTCAAGACCGAGATCGACAGCCTGAAGCAGGAGATCCTTCGCATGGGCGATGGTCGTGCCGAATTTGCGTGATAGTGGCCAGTCGGCCCCCTCATTCTCAACAGCCAGTCGGCAGAAGACGCGCGAACCCGGGGCGTGCTCGGCAAGCTTGGCCAGTTCTTCCTCGCTGTCGAAAACAAAAAGATCGACGCCCAGATCAAAAGCTTCGCGAATGGCAGAAACTTTCTTTACGGTATTGCCGAAAGAAATCTGGCTGGCCTGGGCACCGGCAGCCATGCACTGGTGAATTTCGCCGATTGAGGCTGCGTCGAAAGACGAGCCAAGCCGTACCAGACGCTCAAGGATCGGGGCAGCCGGATTGGCTTTTACGGCATAATAGATCTGTGCCAGGGGAAGGGCATCACGCAAGGCATGATAGCGTGCTTCGACATGATCGATATCGACCACGAGGCAAGGAGTTGCCGGTTGCTGCTCGGCAAGATAGCGGACGATTTTCGGAGTCATGAGTCACTCCTCCCGAAATCCGCCCGAACCTGCACGGGCGGAATTGTTGCGAAACGGTCGAACGGACCGGCGATCAGGACGAGGCTGCCTGCTCTTTAAGAAGCGGGGGACAGCCCGATTGCCAGAACGCTTGACGTCGTTGCGTAACCTACAGAGGGCCAGTGGCACGTGCGTTGCTGCGTGGGGGGCATATGGGACCAAAGCCCTACGCATGCAACAAAAAAATGGGGCTGAATCCGTTTTTTCTGCACTGCCTACGCAGTCACCATTCCTTAACGAAGGATGTGGTGCAACGTTTCCCATGCCAGAGCGTCATGCTGGTATCATGCTTCTCTCGCAACTATACAGGAGCATCGACAAATCATTTGTTCCGGGCGGCATGCCTAATGCGCTTTGGCCTCGGGAATAGAGTCATCAAGAGGAAGGAACACTGCGTGGACGAGACTTCCACCCCACGAAGCCATATGTCACAGGAAGCGGCAGAATCGGGAGGTGCAGTGGATGCGCGGGAAGCCTCTGTTGACGAAACTTCCCGGAATTCGGCCATGACCGACAATCAGGACAGTGATGAGCCAAAGGCACTTGCGCGTGCGGCTCCCGGCACGGGTGCAAAAAGCCCCTTTCATATGCCTTTTGGCGGGTGGAAACTGGTTCTGCGTCAGACGCTCAGCAATATGGGCTCCAGCCAGACCAGTCTGTCTGCTGCGGGGTGTGCCTTTTACGCGACATTGTCGCTTTTTCCCGCAATCACCTCGCTTATCTCCGTTTATGGCCTGGTCTTCGATCTGCAGACCGTGGAACCACAGCTTAATGTTCTGCGCAGCCTTCTTCCTCCTGCGGCCTTCCAGCTTATTGCATCACAGATCCATACGCTTATCGGTCAACCCCACTCCTCGTTGACGATGGGCCTTATCTTTTCAATTTCGATCGCACTCTGGTCTACCTCGGCGAGCACCAAATCTGTCCTTTCTGCCCTGAATCTCGCTTATGACGTGCTTGAGACACGGGGATTTTTCAGATTCCAGTTTGTTGCGCTTGGGGTAACCCTTGGCGCGGTCGTGGCAGCCTGTCTTACGCTGGCCCTTATGGTGGCTTTTCCGGCTCTGGTCGATTACCTGCCTGATCTGCTTAACCGCTTCGGTTTGCGTAACCTGCCTCCCGAAATACTCTATCTTGCTGATTATCTGATGAGTTACAGCACGCGTTATATCGTGCATTTCGGGGCTCCGGCATTGATGCTGCTTTTCGTCTTTGCTGCAGTCACGCTGCTGTTTCGCTATGGCCCCTGCCGTGACAAACCCGACTGGCGCTGGATCGTGCCCGGGTCGTTCATCTCGACTATCCTATGGGTGCTCACGTCACTCGGTTTCTCCTATTATGTTAGTCACTTCGCAAGCTACGGCTCAACCTACGGGCCTCTTGGTGCTGTGGCCGCAATCATGATGTGGTTCTTCGTAGGGACTTACGTCGTGCTCTTCGGAGCAGAGCTGAATGCCGGATTGGAAGACCGAATGAAAGGATTCAGTCCCAAGGTGCCAGGCCTTACGCGCGTGCAGGAAGCGCCGGAACCGGCACGTGCGGTGACTTCGGAAAGCTGACACTGAAAGCTGCTTTGTTTACCCATAAGAAAAGGGCGTGGCCATTATGTGCCACGCCCTTTCTTGTAACCAGCTCGATCGTCAGGGCTTAATTATTACAGGAATAATTCCTACCTGCGATGATGCGTGCGACGGGTATTCGCAGTCTTGACCGTATGTGGTTTGATGGTCGGGGTAACAGCGTCAATAGCCTGAGCGTTTGTGTCCTCGGCTTCGGCTTCAGCAACTTCCAGCGGTTCATCTTCCTTGATTGTCGTATCTGAAGGAATGGGTGCGAGCTTCACATGGGCAGTGCCGCTGCCAAGCATGCCGATTTCTGCTGCCGCTGCGTGAGACAGATCGATGATGCGGCTGTTGAACGGGCCGCGATCATTGACAGTGACGATAACGGATCGCCCTGTATCCTCATTCTCGACAAGAACCTTGGAGCCAAGGGGTAGGGTGGGGTGAGCAGCTGTCAGTGCCCGACCATCGAGTCTCTCGCCGCTGCTTGTGCGGTGACCGGCAAGGCGTTTGCCATACCAGCTTGCAACACCGTGTTCTGACCACGCCAGTACATTGTGGCTTGCAAGAGCAAGGCTATGCGCCCGTCGTGCCAGAGCCTTCTTGACCGATGAGGCCCAGGGAGCATGTTCTGCAGAAGGAGCCGTAACGGTGGTGACGTCCGCTTTTGTTGCGGCATGGGCTCCGTGTTTCGGTGCAAGCGCTGTGCAGAGCAGGGCCAAACCTCCGATTCGGGCACGAACACGCATTTTTCTGCGTTCCGTGGATCTGAAAGTACGCAATCTGCTTGAGTAAGATATCACGACAGCGTTTAGCCTTTTGCTCAGTAACTCCGAACGATCGAATGTCCCGACAAGCCGGGACGGCGAACGACGTTCCTAACACAGCAGGCCCGGAATGCGAAATTATGAAGCAAATCCGGGCTTTTTCCAGGGAACACCTCTGTTCGAACAAGGTGTCTGTCTGCTTATCTGACAGCAGAAAAGGGGAGAAACGAGGCAGGAATGAGGCGTAATCCTGTCGTTACAAGCACGAAGGCTTTTACGCTCAGGACGAAAGTGCTACGGGCTGCATTCATGATCCGCCCGATGATTGCCGTGCTGAACGGCCCCAACCTCAATATGCTTGGAATGCGACAGCCGGAAATCTATGGTCATGCGACCCTGGACGATCTGGAGCAGGTTTGCATCCAGGCTGCCGAGCAGCTCGATGTTGCCATCGATTTCCGTCAGACGAATATCGAGGGTGAACTCGTTTCCTGGATCCAGGAATGTCGGGGGCGGGCACGAGGTATCGTGATTAACCCGGCGGCTTATGGTCATACCTCCATCGCGCTTCTGGATGCGTTGCTGACAACAGGGCTGCCGACGGTTGAGGTCCATATTTCCAACATCCATCGCCGCGATGCCTTTCGCCACCACACCTATACCTCCCAGGCCGCTATTGGCGTAATCTGCGGGTTTGGTGTGCGTGGCTACGCCATGGCATTGCGTGCACTCTATGACATGATCGAAGACGAGGACGAACGATGAGCCGTATGCTCGTGGACGCGGATGCCATCCGGGCATTGGCTGATATTCTGACCGAAACCGGACTGACCGAGATCGAGGTCGCTGAAAAGGACAATCGCATTCGCGTTGTCCGCAGCGCCGGCGGGCAGGTGACCCACGCCATGGCTCCGGCTCCCGTCGCCGCCCCGGTCGCAACACCGGTGGCTGCGCCCGTTGACGCAGCGAAACATCCGGGGGCGGTCAATAGCCCGATGGTCGGCATTGCCTATCTGACACCCGATCCGTCTGCGCCGCCATTCGTGCAGGAAGGTCAGGCTGTGACAGCCGGGCAGACGATCATGCTGATCGAAGCCATGAAAACCTTCAACCAGATCAAGGCTCCGCGCAGTGGCACGCTGACGCGTTTCCTCGTGGGAAGCGGAGATCCGGTAGAATTTGGCGAAGCTCTCGCCATCATCGAATAAGCACTACTGACTGAGTCTGGGGCCAGATGTTTTCCAAGATCCTGATCGCCAATCGCGGCGAAATCGCGCTTCGCATCCTGCGCGCCTGCCGTGAGATGGGCATTGCCACGGTTGCCGTGCATTCGACGGCAGACGCGGATGCAATGCATGTCCGACTGGCGGATGAGGCGGTCTGCATCGGCCCGCCTTCCTCACGCGAGTCCTACCTGAACGTAGCGGCTATTCTCTCTGCTGCCACGATAACCGGGGCTGAAGCCATTCATCCCGGTTATGGCTTTCTCTCCGAGAATGCCGATTTTGCCGAAACTGTTGAAGAACACGGTTTTGTCTTCATTGGTCCGACCGCTCATCATATTCGTACGATGGGTGACAAGATCATGGCCAAGACCACCATGCGTGAGCTTGGTGTGCCACTGGTGCCGGGATCCGACGGTGCGCTGCGTGACCTTGCGGCCGCGCGCGAAGTAGCTGCACAGGTCGGTTATCCGGTCCTGATCAAGGCGGCTGCCGGCGGCGGCGGTCGTGGCATGAAGGTGGCGCAGAGCGAAGCCGAGATCGAGGAAGCCTGGTCGGTTGCCCGTACGGAAGCGCGCGCCGCTTTCGGCAATGACGAGGTCTATCTCGAGAAATATCTCGACAAGCCTCGTCATATCGAATTGCAGATCCTGGCTGATACCCACGGCAATGTCGTGCATTTTGGCGAGCGTGATTGCTCGCTTCAGCGTCGCCACCAGAAGCTGCTTGAGGAAGCCGGTTCACCGGTTCTGACAGCTGAAGAGCGCGACGCCATCGGTGAGACGGCAACTGCAGCACTCAAGAGAATGGGCTATCGCAATGCAGGAACGCTCGAGTTCCTGTATCAGGATGGTCAGTTCTGCTTCATTGAAATGAACACGCGTCTTCAGGTTGAGCATCCGGTGACCGAAATGGTCTGTGATGTCGATCTGGTGCGTGAGCAGATCCGCGTCGCGGCAGGTGAAGCTCTGGGTTACGAGCAGTCTGATGTCACCTTCAGTGGCCATGCCATCGAATGCCGTATCAATGCCGAAGATCCGGAAACCTTCATGCCCAACCCGGGCACGATCAAGGTCTTCCATGCACCGGGCGGTCTGGGTGTGCGCATCGACAGCGCCATCTATGCAGGCTATCGCGTGCCGCCTTTCTATGACAGCATGATTGCAAAGCTGATTGTGCATGCGCCCACGCGTGCCGAAGCCATTGCCCGCATGCAGCGCGCTCTGGATGAATGCGTGGTCGATGGTGTGAAGACGGTTATTCCGCTTCATCGCAAGATTCTGGCCGATCCGCAGTTCCAGAAAGGTGACTATACGATCCACTGGCTGGAAAGATTCGTTGATTCACTGAAAAACTGAGCTGTCCTTGTCCTCTCAAAGCGGAAACATCTCCTATGTCGGAAAGCCTTGAGACTCTCGTTCTGACCTGCCGTACAGGGACTGTGCCGCAGGTTGTTTCTGAACTCAGAGGGCGCCTGAAAGGGCGTGAAGATGTTCTCGGATGCTGGACGACAGATGTCGGCGTGCTCAACGAGATCATGTTACTCACGAAAGGCGGCGATACATCCGCTCTGCTCGAGGCCTCCCCGGATGTGCTTCGTACCGAACGCACACGCTGGACCCTGCATGGGGATATCCTGCCTCAACTCGACAGTCCTTGCGCTGCCTGGGAGTGGCGTATCTATGACATCCTTCCCGGATGTGAGGACGAAGCCGTTTCAATCATGCATTCGGCTCTTGTACACCGCGTATCCATTTCGCCACTCTATGCACTGATGACATCCCGGGATGGTTCGTCCCGTCTGTGTCATATCTGGCCATATGCTGATCTTGGCGTTCGCGCTGAATGCAGAAAGCAGGCTCTTGCCAGCGGCTTCTGGCCGCCGGTTGATATCTACCGCACTATCGGTGTCATGCGTAACATGATCCTTTCTCCGGTAGGTATCTGACTCCGCATCCGGAAGGTGTCTTTGATACACTCCTGAAACTGCCTCTGGAGGCATTCAGTGGCGTCACCGGTAAGCTGGTGGACACAGTAAGGCTTTTCTTTTCCCGCTTCGTCAGGCGCTGTAGGTTCTGTCCGATCTGAGATCGAAAATCGCATACCCAAGGACAGCGAGGAAACAGAGGGTGGGCACGATCAGCGCTGTAGCGCTACCATAGAAATCTGTAAGAAAGCCCTGCATTGCCGGAAATACGGCCCCCCCGATGATCGCCATGACCAATCCCGAGGCACCCAGTTTGGTGTCGTTACCCAGACCGTGCAAGGCAATGCCGTAGATGGTCGGAAACATCAGGCACATCGAGGATGATACACAGACAAGTGCCCATGCCCCTGCAAGACCCGGTGAGAACAGGGCGTAGAGGCTAAGACCGATCGCGGCAACAGCCATGAACGCCATGAGCACCGCGGGGCGGATATAGCCCATGAGCCAGGTCATGACGAAGCGCATGATTGAGTAGCCGATCAGACCGAGCTGAAGAAACCAGGCACCCTGTACCTTGTCGCCGCCCGGCACCAGATTTTCCACATAGATGACAATGAATGTCCATGTGCATACCTGTGCGCCAACATAGGCAAACTGGGCACCGACACCGAAGCAGTAGTGACGATTTGCCAGCAGGCGGCCGAGGGCAGCCATTGTCCCGCCACTCTTGTTTCCGTGTTCGGCTGAGGTCTCGCGAAGCTGGGGAATGCGCAGAAAAAACACACCCAGACTTATGATGAGCAGCAATCCGGCGAACGCGAGATAGGGCCCCATGATTGTCAGGAGTTCGTTCTTCTGGATCGCGTGGAGGGCTTCAATCGGCATTGTCTGGCGTTGTTCAGCAGTGGCCGGATTCATTTTCGGAAGAATAAGCGTTGCCGCGATCAGGACACCAAGATTGGTGCCTATCGGATTGAACGATTGGGCAAGGTTCAGGCGCCTGGTGCTTGTTTCTTCCGTCCCCATGGCCATGACGAACGGGCTTGCGGATGTCTCCAGAATCGAAAGACCCGCAGCCATAACGAACAGGGCAAGCAGGAAAAACGAGAATGTCAGCGAGTTTGCTGCAGGAAGAAAGAGGAAGGCGCCCATTGCCGCCAGAACGATACCAGTCAGAACACCGGCCTTGTAGCCCCAGCGCTGGTTGATCAGGGCTGCCGGAATGGCGAGCAGGAAGTAGGCACCATAGAAAACAAACTGCACAAACGAGGCGGCGAACGTGCTCATAGTGAACACGCCCTTGAAGCCAGCCACCAGAGGAGTGGTCAGATCCTGTGCCAGTCCCCATGCGGCAAAGCAGCAGGCAAGCAGTGCAAAGGAAAGCCCGGCACCTCTGTACCACAGGGCATTTCCGGCTGTGCCGGAATGATGTTCTGACATGATAACTCTCTGCTCTTCCTGCTTGCGGGTCAGCTATTCGAGATTGGTATGGCGACCGCGCATGATGTCGGGATTTTCCTGCCGGCCGGCTCGTACCTTGTTGGTTACCAGATCGACCATGACCAGAAGTGCGATCTCGAAAGCGCTGCCCATGGGTAACGCTGAATGGGAGCCCTGATCCGACGCCATTGTCTGGGCACGAATTCCTATGATGCGGTCAAACCCCGTATGCTCTACCCTGTCCGGCTCTGCGGTGATGCACAGAACCGTTGCGCCAGCATCTTTGGCGATGGAGGCGTAGGTCTCAACACTGCGGAGCCTGCCGGGTCCTATGGCGACCATCAGCAGATCGCCCTTTCCGATGGCCGGGCAGGTCATGTCCCCAACGTAATGAGCTGCGATACCGGCGTGAAACAGTCGCATTGTGAAGCCTCGCATCATGAGGCCTTCACGTCCGGCACCGTAGCAGACAATCTTCCCTGCCTTGAGGATCAACCCGGCAAGATCCATGATCTCGGTGTCATCTATGCTGTCGACTGCGAATGTCAGTTCCTGGATTGCGGCTGCTTTCTCGCTTTTTCTGTCAGTTATCATTGATGGCACCTCCGGGATTGCTGGCCAGAGTGCCATAAAGGGCCGGATTTGACAGTCGTCCGCGGTCAATTCTGCTCGATCTGCTCCTCTGTATGATCTTGCGGTCGGGTCAGGCCCCGCAGCCTGTAGCTACAGCCCCCGGCGTACGGTCGCATTCGGGGGCAGCTCTGTTTTTCAGTGGGGGTTTGGTGCGTTCGTCTGATCGAATTTCTGCGGCACGAGAGGGAGAACCGGATCGGCCTCAAGACGCTTGTGAACGACATCCAGGGCCCTATCGAGTTGCTGATCCTGACCGTTGAACGTGGCCACGGGCATGTTCTCGACTGTGAGATCGGGCTCGACGCCGTGATTTTCCACCAGCCAGTGGCCTTTCATGTCGAAATAGGGACGCTCGGCGGTACGGGGAAGACCGTTATCGGCTAGCCGGTCATTATCTGACAACCAGACTCCGGCTCCTGCTGTCCGGCTGCCTATGAGCGGGCCAATACCAAGGGATTTTACGCCCTGGGCAAAAGTCTCGCCGTCAGAATAGGTGAATTCATCACAGAGCACGACAATATGCCCCCGGAAGGTTTGCTGCATGTTGCCTTGCGGTATTCTGCCGTGATCGGACCAGAACATCCATACCTTGCGAAGAAGTTCTGACAGCACCCAGGAGTCAATATTACCCCCCAGGTTACGCCTTACATCAATCACGAGACCGTCTTTCTCGGTCTGGGTGAAGAAATCGCGTGTGAAACGTGCCATGTCCTCCTTGCCCATGGCGCGGAGATGGACATAGCCGATACGGCCATGACTGGCGGTGGCGACGTAATGCGCGCGCTCTGTCTCCCAGGCCCGTAAACGAAGCGCCGCATCCTGTTTGGCGCCTATGGCTGTCACGACAACAGAGAAAATCCGGTCCTTGCGTTTGAGCGTCAGAAGTACCTGTCTATTGGCCTGGCCGGCCAGCAGGGCGGAGAGATCGGGCTGATCAGCGAGATTCTGACCGTTAAGACCGATAATCAGATCACCCGGCTGGACATCCAGACCAGGAGCGGTGAGGGGGGAACGATCCTCAGGCAGATTCGGATCACCCTCGTAGAAGCGATCAATCAGGAAACCGCCAGGCTGTCGTGTCAGATGGGCGCCCAGACTGGCGATCAGCGTCGTATTGTCGCGCTTCGTGATCTCGGCAGGGCGAAGCTGGGAATGCAGGGCATTAAGTTCGCCGATCATCTGCCCCAGCAGATCATCAAGATCTGAGCGATCGCCCAGGCGCGATAGAAGCGGCCGATAGCGATCGCGTACGGCATTCCAGTCCACACCATGCAAGGCGGGGTCGTAGAAATGATCACGGTGTAACCGCCAGGCATCATTGAACATGGCCTGCCATTCGGCACCCGGATCGATACGCAGGCGCAGAGCGTCAAGCGATACGGTCGTGTCGGTGGTGTTGACGCCGTTCATTGTGGCGAGTGCAGGCACAAGCTGGATTTTGGGGCGCTTCCTGTCCTTGCCCGAAACGAGCATGAGGGTCTTGCCATCAGGTGTCAGGGCGATATCGCGCAACCCGCTTGCAAAATCTGTCGGTCTGGCTTCACCGGGGCCGATTTTCAGGGTTTTCAGGACAAGATCATCATTCCTGTCCGCAGGTTGGTCTGCTTTGCGCGTCAGAAGATACAGATATTCGGCACCCACCTCGATCTTACAGAAATCACTGGCAGAAACCGGCAGCTGATAAAGGCGGCTGGCAAGACCTGTTGTCTCAATGGCAACGGGTCTGGTTACGGGAGGCAGAACGGTTGTGTCAGGGGATCTGGCAGGCAGGGGCTGGTCAAGTTCCGTATGCGGAGCGAAAGGGAAATGCCCGTTCTTTTGCAAGGCAAGTGCAAAAACGCCTGTGCGCTGGGTGTAGACCGGGGCAGGGTTACGATCGCCCCAGGGGCCGTCATTGCTAAGTCTGAAAAGTCGATCCGACAGGAACCAGAGAAACTGGCCATCGGGGCTGAAACGGGGAGCATAGGATTCGTAGTCAGGCGTGGTGACCCAGAGTGTCGTACCGTTATCAAGCGTATAGAGCGCGATCTGGCGGCGTATCGTCTCACCACGGGGCCTGACAAAAGCCAGCGCACGTCCATCCTGAGACCAGGTGAGCGAATCATATTCGCTGCGCCCGTCCAGGCGGGCGTCGTCGATCATCTTGTCACTGCGGGCGGCAACATCGTACAGGAAAAGCCTCCCTAGAATATCAGTATGGGCGACATGTTTACCATCAGGTGAGACCCAGAGCCCCATTGGCTCGCTTCTGGAGCCATGGGTCAGCTGTGTACCTTCGGCGCTGCCTGATGTCGGAAATGCCCAGAGTTCCGACTCACCGCCTCTGTCACTGAAGGCGTAGAGAGTCCTGCCGTCCGGGGAGAGTGTGGCGTGGCGCAGTCTGGTGGTTGCGGCACTGGCCAGGGTTACGCTTCTCAGCATGCCGGGCGAGGCCAGAACGACGTGTCCTCGCAGAGTGAGTGCAACCTGCCTGCCATTGGGGGCGAGAGTGATCTCAGTCAGGAAGGGAAAAGGATCGTCAAGCCAGAGTAGCCGTCTGGCTGCGCGGTCGCTTGCGATATCAACCGGCAAAACTGCGTCGCTGCCGGTTTTCAGATCGAAGTGATAGAGATCGGCACCGAGCTGGTAGACAATATCATTGCCACTCAGACTGGCTTGCCTGACGCCGAAATCATCGTGATGGGTAAGCTGTTGACCGTCGCTGCCATCCAGTGCGAAGCTCCAGAGATTATCGCGGCCATCCTTGTCACTTACGACGATCAGTCGATCGTTCCAGAGCATCGGACGGCGCAGATTGGCGTCCTGTTGGCCGATCCGTTCGGCCTCACCGCCACCTTTGAGCCGGTAGCGCCAGAGCTGTGCCATGGCGCCTCCGCGATAGAGCCGCAGGTGATCGTGACTGACAGCGGTTCCAAAACGGATGAAGTAGATCCACTGCCCGTCAGCGCTCAATGCGGCGTCATTCGCGTCGGCAAGAGGATAGACATGTCGCGTGCCACTTGTTGGATGGATCGATGCGACGATACGGCTCAATCCCGGGCCGGTAGCTGGCGCCGTGCTATAGAGAATACCAGCTTTCTTGTCCCAGCCGATCGGCATCACACTCTGCTGCTCGAAGGTGACTCGTCGTGGCGTACCGCCATCGATCGGCATGACGTAGATTTCTGTCGGCCCGTCATAATCAGCAAGAAAGGCGACCTGTCGACCATCAGGTGAAAGAACGGGATGGGGATCGATGCCGACAGGTGCAGTCAGTCGGCTTGCGTTTCCACCTGTCAGAGGGACCTGCCAGAGTGACTGCTCGTCATCGAAGACGAGTGTTGTTCCGGCGAGAGCCGGGTCGCGCAGATAGCCCGGGGTCGCATGGACCGAGAAAGGTGCAAGGCTCAGCAGGGCAACGCTGGCGAGGAGCGGAGAGAAACGCATGAACACCTTCCGGGGTAAATGAAATCCCTGCTAGAGACCGTGAACGGAAGTGAAATTCAAGTGCCCTGTATCTCAGGAACACGCTGCTTTGAGGCCACTCCCGGCGGCAAGAGGGCAAAATACCAGCGCCAGGGCCAGAAAGGCGCCGAGAAAATCGATCTCCGGACCAAAACTGCGACCGGCCAGGCCGGTATCAGCGGCCGCTGCACCGAAGATCAGAACCGGTGTTGCAAGGGGCAGAACGAGCAGAGGGAGTAATACGCCTCCCCGACGCGCGCCAAGCACGAGAGCCGCTGCCATGCCGCCCAGGAGTGAAAGGAGGGGCGTCCCGAGTGCCAGTCCGAGAATGAGCGACGGGAGATCATGAGGAGAACTGCCCAGCATGAGGCTTAGGGGTGCCGCGGCGAGAAGGAGCGGCAATCCCGTTGTCAGCCAGTGTGACAGGATCTTGGCCAGGGCGACGAAACCCGGAGAAAGGCCCGCAAGAAGAAGATGGTCGAGCGCACCATCCTCCAGTTCGGCACTGAACAGCCGGTCCAGCGGGAGCAGGCTTGCAAGCAGGGCGCAGACCCAGATGATGCCGGGGGCCATGCGATGCAGCAGGGATGGCGAGGGCCCGAGAGCCAGGGGGAAAAGACTACCGCAGAGAATAAAGAACAGCAGTGCAGCCAGGGTATCGGCGCTATGACGCAGGGCAAGACGAAGTTCGCGGCGTATCAGGGCCAAGAATGCCTTCAGGTTCACGAGAGTGCCTCCTGCTGTCCGAGAACAAAGGGACGGGCTCCCGGCAAGGGAAGGGGAATATGCGTGGTGGCGATGATCATGCCGCCATTTGCCCGATGCGCCGCCATCACCCTGCCAAGTGTCTCAATGGCTCTGGTATCGAGACCGAGGCTGGGTTCGTCGAGTAGCCAGAGCGGAGCCTGACGCAGAAGGATGCGGGCAAAGGCACCGCGCCTTTTCTGACCTGCTGACAGCAGACGGGTCGGCAGGTCAGCCAGCTCCATCAGATCAAGGGTCTCAAGAGCCTTGTCGCACTTCGAGCCGGCGATTCTGGCCTCAAGGGCAAGATTTTCATGCAGGGTCAGACCGGGTTTGAGGGCATCAAGGTGTCCAAGATAGGCAATATCCTGTGCCTGCTCCGGAATACCTCCCCGGAGGCCGCCCAGGGTAAAGGAACCGGCCTGTATGGGGCATAATCCGGCAAGAACGCGCAGCAGGGTTGATTTGCCTGCGCCATTGGGCCCGGTCAGCAAAAGAGCTTCGCCGTGATCAAGAAAAAAGCTCACATTTTTCAGGACAAGACGGCCGCCTCGGATCACGGTTATGTCATTGACATGCAGAAACGGGGCAGAAGGCGAGGAAAAACCTGACATTGTGCGAAGATAACATCTTCCTGAGAGAGTTTCATTCGACTCTGTGCGAATAAGGGGTGAGACTGTATAGAAGGCCCAGCCCTGAGGGGCCAGGTGACAAGGCAGGAGGATAAGCCATGAGAACCGTTGGACGGGATTCCTTGGGCGTAATGCGGGATCTGGAGGTTGATGGCCGAAAGTACCACATATTCTCTCTGCCGGATGCGGCGACCAGGCTGGGCGATCTTTCCCGGCTGCCGGTCAGCCTCAAGGTCCTGCTCGAAAACGTTCTGCGTTTCGAGGATGGACTGAGCTACCGCACGGAAGATGCCCAGGCGATTGTTGATTGGACCGCGAAAGGTCATTCCGATCAGGAAGTACCCTTCAAGCCGGCCCGTATCCTCATGCAGGATTTCACCGGCGTGCCCGCCGTGGTTGATCTGGCTGCGATGCGCGATGGCATCATCGCCCTTGACGGGGATCCGGAGAAGGTAAACCCGCTGGTGCCGGTTGATCTGGTGATCGATCACTCGGTCATGGTCGATGTCGCGGGTAGCGCAGACGCGCTCGATCGCAATGTCGAGATCGAGTTCGAGCGCAATGGTGAGCGGTATGCATTCCTGCGCTGGGGACAGGGGGCTTTCGAAAATTTCCGGGTGGTGCCGCCGGGGGCGGGGATCTGCCATCAGGTCAATCTTGAATATCTGGCTCAGGCGGTCTGGACTGCCAAGGTCGATGGCAAGGAATATGCCTATCCGGACACGCTGTACGGAACGGACAGCCATACAACGATGGTAAACGGTATGGGCGTTCTGGGCTGGGGGGTAGGTGGTATTGAAGCTGAGGCCGCCATGCTCGGTCAGCCTATTGCCATGCTCATCCCTGATGTGATTGGCGTGCGTCTCGATGGCGTGCTGCCCGAAGGGGCGACCGCGACCGACTTGGTTCTGACCATCACGGAAATGCTGCGCGCCGAAGGTGTGGTCGGCAAATTTGTCGAGTTTTTTGGTCCGGCGCTCGATCATCTGCCGGTAGCCGATCGCGCGACTATTGCCAATATGGCGCCGGAATATGGTGCGACCTGTGGTTTCTTCCCGGTCGATACCCTGACCCTGGACTACCTGCATCAGACTGGTCGTGACGAGCATCGTATTCGTTTGACCGAGGCTTATCTGCGGGCTCAGGGCATGTTCCGCGATGAGAATACACCTGAACCAGTATTCTCGAAGGTGCTTTCCCTCGACCTTTCGACCATTATTCCCTCACTCGCGGGGCCGAAACGCCCTCAGGACCGCGTGGCACTGACCAATGCGACCGCGGCCTTTGAAGAGGCATTGACCACGACCCTTGGCGTGAAGCCCGATGACGTGCGCAAACGCGCCATCGTTGCCGGATCGGATTATGATATCGGTCATGGTGATGTGGTGATTGCTGCCATCACCTCCTGCACCAATACGTCGAATCCGGCAGTTCTGGTCGCGGCAGGATTGCTGGCGCGCAAGGCACGGGCACTGGGTCTCAAACCCAAGCCCTGGGTCAAGACCTCGCTGGCTCCCGGTTCTCAGGTCGTGACCGATTATCTGGACAAGGCCGGTCTCAGCGCTGATCTGGATGCGCTCGGTTTCGAGACCGTCGGTTATGGCTGCACGACCTGCATCGGCAATTCCGGGCCGATAGCCCAGCCGATCGTGGATGCGATCGAGGGAAATGGTCTGGTGGCCACTTCTGTGCTGTCGGGGAACCGCAATTTCGAAGGGCGCATTTCGCCCAACGTACGGGCCAACTACCTTGCAAGTCCGCCGCTTGTGGTTGCCTATGCCCTGCTTGGTACGCTGCGCAAGGACATCACGAAAGAGCCTCTGGGCGTATCCAGGGATGGCAAGGAAATCTTCCTGCGTGATGTCTGGCCGACCAATGAGGAAATCGCGACCCTCATGAAGTCGTCTGTAACCCGCGAAAGCTTCGTCGAGCGTTATGGCAGCATTACCAAGGGAACCAGCCAGTGGCAGGCCCTTGCTGTTGCCAGTGACGCCCGTACGTTTGCCTGGTCGGACAGCTCGACATACATCCAGAAGCCTCCTTATTTCGAAGGACTGACCAAGGAACCCGGTGAGACGCATGACATCGAGAATGCGCGTATCCTCGCGCTTCTGGGTGATAACATCACCACCGATCACATTTCTCCTGCAGGGGCCATCAAGCCTTCTTCACCGGCAGGGAGATTCCTGAGTGAGCATCAGGTCTCGGTATCTGACTACAATTCCTATGGCTCACGTCGTGGTAATGACCGTGTGATGGTACGTGGCACCTTTGCCAATATCCGCATTCGTAACGAGATGCTTCCGGGCGTCGAAGGCGGTATGTCCAAATATCTGCCAGATGGTACGGTCGCGTCGATCTATGATGTGGCGTATCGTTACCAGCAGGATGGTACGCCCCTGGTGGTCTTTGGCGGTCGCGAATATGGCATGGGTTCGTCGCGAGACTGGGCGGCCAAGGGAACGAAACTTCTGGGGATCAAGGCAGTCATTGCCGAGAGTTTCGAGCGTATCCATCGTTCCAATCTGGTTGGTATGGGCGTACTGCCCCTGACCTTCCGGGAGGGTACGTCACGCAAGACACTCAAACTTGACGGCTCCGAGACCATCTCGCTGAACGGACTTGAGGCGATCACGCCGCGCATGACTGTTGTCATGACGATCACCCGTACTAATGGTGAAACGGAACAGGTGGATCTGCTTTGCCGTATCGATACGCTTGATGAAGTCGCCTATTACAGGCATGGAGGTATTCTTCCTTATGTCCTGCGTGGGATGACAGAAACTGACTGACAACGCCGAGTCCGTTCTCGACGCTAGAAACATTATCAAAAGCTTCGGGCGACATGTCGTGCTTCACGACATGTCGCTTTGCGTTGAGCGAGGGGAACTGGTTTCGATTATCGGCCCCTCAGGCTGCGGGAAATCCACTTTTCTCCGTTGTCTCAATTTTCTTGAGATTCCCGACTCAGGCGTGCTTCGCATCGAGGATGTCGAGATTGACAAACAGCTCTCCCAGAGCTGGAGCCGTGCGCAGGAACGCCGTGCCCATGCACTCCGGGCGCATGTTGGCATGGTCTTTCAGTCCTTCAATCTTTTTGCCCATCGTACGGTGCTGGATAACGTCATGATGGCGCCGCGTACGGTCAAGGGACAGACCCTTGGCGAGATCGAGCCTCTTGCCCGGGCGCTTCTTGCCAAGGTCGGTCTTGACGGTATGGCGGATCGCTATCCCTCGACCTTGTCTGGCGGCCAGCAGCAACGTGCTGCGATCGCCAGGGCGCTGGCAATGAAGCCTGCCGTGATGCTCTATGACGAGCCTACTTCCGCGCTGGATCCGGAACTGGCGGAAGAAGTGCTGCAGGTCATGCGTCGGCTCGATGAGGAGGGCATGACCCAGATTGTCGTGACGCATGACATGCGCTTTGCTCGGGCAGCCTCCGACCGCGTCCTCTATGTCGAAGGGGGCTATATTGTTGAGAGTGGCGACCCTGACGAGCTTTTTGCTGCTCCGGAAGATCCGCGAACACGACGATTCCTGAGAACGTTATTATGAATTTCCGCTTTCTGGCCCGGCTGACGCTCTGTTTGCTGTCGCTTTGCCTGACGCCGCCTGTCCATGCTGCTGCTTCAGGGGGCGCGGTCCTGCCGGAGCTGAGCTGGGCCTCGGATGGTGAGGCCAATGTGCCTTATGTCTTCCACGATCCGGCCAAGCTCAATCATCTGGAAGGGTTCGAGTATGATATGGTGCAGGAGATTGCCCGTCGACTGAACCGGAAAGCAAAATTTGTCCAGAATGACTGGGACGGTCTGATCCCGGGCTTGCAGCGCGGCATGTATCAGATGGTGGTCGACGGCATTGAGATGACGCCTGATCATCTGCAGGCAGCTTTGTTCTCTCGCCCCTATTATGTGACGGGTGATCGTATCGTCGTACGGCGCGACCGTATGGATCTTAACAGTTTCGAAGCTCTGCACGGTCATGTTGTCGGCACGATCAAGGAGACTCTTGCCGAGCGTTTGCTTCAGCGTGAATCCAGCATCACGGTACGTTCCTATGAAGAAGAAACCTATGCGTTCTCGGATCTGCGCAACGGGAGACTCGATGCCCTGCTTCTGGATGGTCCTATTGCGCTTTATTATGCCGGCATCACAGATGATCTCGAAATTGTCGGTGCCCCGGTAGGGCAGACCCGTTACGGTATCGCCTTCAAGCAGGGTGATACGGCACTGCATGATGAGGTTGATCGCGCCCTTGGCGCCATGATGCAGGATGGAACATTGCAGATTCTGCTGGCGCGCTGGAATCTGTGGACACCTGAAATGGCCATTATGACGGGTGATCATGTCAAACGCGATGTGAAGCCGGAAGAATGGCTTCGTTATCGTGATGCCATGCGCGCCCAGACAGGGTGGCTGGGTCAGCTCAGGCGTTATATCGGCTTTCTGCCTGATATCGGTGAAGCTGCAATTCTGACCCTGCTGGTATCGGCTCTGTCGATGGTCATGGCCGTATGTCTCGGTCTGATGCTGGCTTTGGGGCGTCATTACGGTCCGGCATGGCTGCGCTGGTTGACGGGACTCTATATCGAGATCGTACGTGGTACGCCGCTTCTGATTCAGATTCTGTTTATTTTCTATGGCTTGCCAGGGATCGGTATAAAACTCTCGCCTTTTTTTGCCGGCGTGCTCGCATTGGGGCTGAATTACGCGGCATATGAGGCCGAGAATTATCGTGCCGGATTGTCTTCAGTACCTCGCGGTCAGATGGAAGCCGCCATTGCGCTGAACATGACGCATTGGCAGGCATTGCGTCTTGTGATCATACCTCAGGCGTTTCGTACCGTCTTGCCCGTTATGACCAACGATTTTATCGCATTGTTGAAAGACTCATCGCTTGTCAGCGTAATCACGCTGACCGAGCTGACAAAAACCTATATCCGTCTCTCTTCGACCTATTATGATTATATAGGCACCGGTCTGCTGATCGGTGGCGCCTATCTCCTTCTCGGGCTGCCTTTTGTACGGTTTGCGCGCCATGTGGAACGTAAGCTCGGGCGTAGTCTGATGCGTTCGGGACATCACTGAGGCGAATTGTTACAAACACAGCAGCCTGTACGGATGTCAGGCTGCCTTGCTTCGCAGACACAGCTCTCGCTGGATCACGGAGTCGCCCTCCCCGGTCGCCATGGTATCAGATCGCTATTCTTCCGGTGCAGCCGGATCTCTGGCAGGTTTTCTGTCTGCCAGAGCACTACTGTAATCGTTCAACATGCCGTGACGGAGTGTTGGAACCCAATCGGTAAACCAGATATCCACCCGGCGTAAAAACTCCAGAGCTGCTGGGGCTCTGGCTATCATGTTCTTGTCCCAATAGGGGAGAGGGGCCTTCAGCACCACTGTCCCTGGCTGTGTGGGAGCAAGCAGATAGGTAATCGATGATGAGCCTTTTGTACTTTCCTGTGCCCCGCTGCTATGTAGCCAGCTGGCAACAATGAACAATGAAGGCATTGGAAAGCCGAGCGTTACCAGTCTTTTGAATGCGAGCTGGATGAGCGGGTCTGAGGAGATCGACGCGTTCGGTCCCATATAGGCAGCAGTCAGATAGGTACATTCTGTTTTGCCATCGGGACGGTCGGCAAGCACGGTTGAATGGTAGTTTCTGTCATCATGACAGTGATTATAGGCATCTTCGACAACATCCCGAGGTACGTCCTGGTCTGTTGTGCTGGCAATGATCACCCCCGTGACAATTCCACGATCCGTACGGGCCAGAACGTTTAGTGACATTCTGGCATTGGGGCCGTATTGGCCGCTCAGGACGGGGTGCCATATCCCGGCCGGTAAGGGCAGGCTGTGGCCTCCGAATGGGATCACCCCTGTCATGGCCAACGTGATGTCTGGTGTAATGAAGCGTGCCGGGTCTGTTAGATCGCCCTTCGGGTTGCCGGTGTCGGGTTGGCTCGGGTTCGCGTTGTCATTGCTGGCAGTACTGTCCTGGGCATTGGGTGAGGGCGATGCCCAGGAAGGCAGATAACGTGTGAGTATCTCTGTCCATGCCATGTGACGGGCCACGATAGGCGTAGGAAAGAGCACTCCGAGAATCAGAAACAATACAATGGCATAGAGGAAGAAGCGCCATGCGGGAGCCCGGCGCCACAGACGTGATACAGCAGACATCAGAGGGGATACCCGTGAGAATTAGGGGATAAGACGGGCATTGAGTGCTTGTTTCTCTTCGGCAATTTCAGCGATCACACCGTTATCCGTCATGATCAGGCGGACCAGTTTGGCTCCATTCTGGCGAGCCAGAATCAGGCTCTCACTAACCATATCCTCGATCGACCTGACAAGATCACGTGCGGAGGCCCCGGTTCCAAGTTTCTGCTGGCGCTGCAGAAGCTGGAAGAGGAGATGCGCGTCAATGCCACCGGCTTCAACACTCAGGCCGTAGCCTTTGATCATGGCTTCGATTTCAAGTGCGGCGACACGCGCAAGGTCGAGCCCATGCAGGCGACGGAACACGAAGATGCGGTCAAGGCGGTTCAGGACTTCTGGTGCAAAACCGGCCTTGCGCAGGGCTTCGGTCGACTCGGCTCTCATGCGCTCTGCATCGTCAGGCAGGCGATCGGCAATTTCGGTCAGCTCTTCGGTCGCGATGTTCGAGGTCAGGAAGAAAATGGCGCGCGTGGTCGATATTTGTGCGCCTGTGGAGGCCTCGGTGACATGTCCGTCATTCCATGCAGTCAGGAATTTCTTGAACACATCCGGATGGGCTTTCTCGATTTCGTCCAGCAGAACGACTGCATCAGGTTTTTCCTGTAATCCGCCGGTCAGCTTGCCGAAAGTATCAGACCCGACATAGCCTTTCGGTGAGCCGAAAAGCTGCGTTGCCGCATGTGGGCTGGACATCTGCGTCATATCGAAATGCAGCAGTGGACGTTCCATCTGGCGGGCGATCTGTTTGGCCAGATAGGTTTTTCCCGTTCCCGGCGGGCCGGCCATGAGAAAGATGCCGACAGGCTTGTTCCGCACATGGAGGGCCAGACGACGGCGCAGCTGCTGGGCGATATCCTCACAGACCTGATCCTGCCCGATAACCCGCGCGCGCAGTGCCGCCGCCAGTTCCTCGGCGTCGAGCGTCGTCTCTCTCTGTTCCTGGGCCATAAGGGCCTCAAGCATGTCACGGTTTGTCAGTCTCGCAAGTGAGTCCATGAGGATACCTCTCCTTCTACGAAGGCCTTTTCGGATCAGTTTTTCGGAATGGGTTTCGAATATGATCCCGCAGAGAACTGTCAGGGCCGAGATGCCGGCCAGAGGGAGATACGCCTCACGCGCCCAGGAAAGGAAACGCACGAACATGCCACCTGACAGATGCAGAGCTAATGCCGCTTGAATGCTCGCGAGGATCAGGAAGATGACCATCATAACGGGCATGAAACGGGTCAGGGCGGGAAGCAGGGCTTTCATTGCGCAATGACGTCCAGGGTTACCAGCTCCGAAGGGCTGAGCGTTGGGAGGGTGTACATCCCGTAAACAGTCAAAACTCCTGCTGCAAGCGTGCTGCCTGCAATCATATGGACGGGCGATATGGTCACTTCACCCGCATGATAGATCGGCAGGGTAACGGCTTTCAGATTGTCGCTGAGGGTTACGATCTGGGTGAATCCTCCGGCATCGATCCGGACGGTCTCGCCTATCCTGCCGTCGAGTTCTGCAATGGGCATCTGGATCAGAGAGATCTCGCGTCGCTTGTAAGCGGCAAGAATGCGGGCCTGGTCCTTCTGGCTGTAGTTCGATCGTGCCAGAGCGCGTTCCGCACTTCCCGGGGGGATCTGGGGGAGTTGAGCTTCAGGATGTTGTGTGGGCTGATCGGCGGCTTTCAGGTTATCGACTGAGGCGGGTACGCCGGATACGGAATTATGCCCTGTGATGTGATGCAAACCAGCCAGGCCGGAAAGGGCCAGCCCGGCAATCAGGGCAAACCCGGCAAGACGCGGGCCGCGCCGTTCCGGATGGGACGGTCCATCCGGGTGTTGTTCCAACAGCTGCGGGAGTGGATGCTCTTGATCATTCATGTCCGGTGAACGATGGCAGGCGGCCGTACCTGCTCGCAACCATTGCGAAACCCTAATAATGTAAACGAGCGTAACGTGTGTGACTCGTATGTAAAACGGGGCGAGTCTTGCATCTCTTCCAAAACTGGCCTAGACAGACGCAATTCCTTTCATCTTTCGTCTTATCGGGGGGTGGCCTTGACGGGCCGCCTTTTTTGTCTTGGCCAATGAAATTCCCAGCCTGAACGGTCTTGAAGCGCGTATCGCGCAGCAGATCGAGCCGACTCTGACCGATCTCGGCTATGAGATCGTGCGTCTGAGCGTTCTGGGGCGTGAGACCCCGACCATCCAGATCATGGCAGATCGGGCAGATGGTTCGCTGATCGGTATCGAGGATTGCGAGCAGATCAGCCACGCTGTCGGCGCCGTGCTCGACGTTGATGATCCGATCCCCGGTGCCTGGACGCTGGAAGTGTCCTCTGCCGGAATCGATCGTCCCTTGACACGCCTCAAGGACTGGGACCGTTTTGCAGGTCATCTGGTCAAGGCTGAGCTTGATCTGCCGCTTAATGGTCGGAAGCGTTTCTCGGGAATTATCACTGGTACGCGCGAGAATGCGGCCGTGATCCGTCTTGATGACGGAGAAGAGGCCGTTTTGCCGATTGAGGCCATACGCAAGGCGCGTCTGGTGTTGACTGATGCTCTGATCGAGGCAAGCGCTGCCATGATGGGTATTGCATCGGAAGATGAAGCGGCAGAAGAAGAGGACGCTACGCGCCGCAAGACGCCGAAGCTCAATCCTGCCAAACCGGGCAAGGGTTCCAAGCCCGGACGCAAGGCGCACTGAGTTTATCGTCTATTCCGTTTTTGCTGTTCCGCGCGGTTTCGCGCTCCGTATTTGAGGATTTCGTCTGATGGACACCTCCGTTACCCGTCCTGAGCTGTTGCTGGTGGCAGACGCCGTTTCACGTGAAAAGAACATCGATCGTGAAGAAGTGCTGGAGGCGATGGAGCAGGCCATCCAGAAGGCCGGACGCGCCAAATACGGTCATGAGAAGGATATCCGCGCGACCATCGACCGTCGCTCCGGTGAAGTGCGTCTGTCGCGCTGGACCGAGGTGGTTGAAACCGTCGAAAATGAGGACACGCAGATTCCTCATGCCATCGCGCTGAAGTTTCAGCCCGAGATCAAGATTGGCGAGCATCTGGTCGATCCGCTGCCGCCGATCGATTTCGGACGCATCGCGGCCCAGACTGCCAAGCAGGTTATCGTTCAGCGCGTGCGCGAATATGAGCGCAAGAAACAGTATAACGAATTCAAGGACCGCGTAGGCGAGATCGTCAACGGTACCGTCAAGCGCACCGAATACGGCAACCTCATGGTCGAGATCGGCCATACCGAGGCTCTGCTGCGCCGCGACGAACTGATTCCCCGCGAGTCGTTCCGCAACTCGGATCGCGTTCGTGCCTATATCTATGATGTGCGTGACGAGACGCGTGGCCCGCAGATCTTTCTGAGCCGCACGCATCCGGCCTTCCTTGCCAAGCTGTTCGCGCAGGAAGTGCCTGAAATCTATGATGGCATCATCGAGATCAAGGCCGTAGCCCGTGATCCGGGTTCGCGCGCCAAGATGGCCGTCATCTCCAAGGATGCCTCGATCGATCCCGTCGGCGCCTGCGTCGGTATGCGCGGTTCGCGCGTTCAGGCCGTTGTTGCCGAACTCCAGGGTGAAAAGATCGATATCATCCCCTGGAGCCCGCAGGCTGCAACCTTTGTGGTGAACGCACTGGCTCCGGCCGAAGTGACCAAGGTGGTCATGGACGAGGAAGCCGGGCGCGTGGAAGTGGTTGTGCCGAACGAGCAGCTTTCTCTTGCCATTGGTCGTCGCGGCCAGAATGTGCGTCTGGCAAGCCAGCTGACACGTTGGGATATCGATATCCTGACCGAGGCGGAAGAATCAGAGCGTCGTCAGGAAGAATTCCGCAAACGCACCCAGCTTTTTGTTGATGCGCTTGATGTCGACGACGTGATTGCCGGTTTGCTGGTGACAGAAGGCTTTCATACGATCGAGGAGCTGGCCTACGCTGAGCCCGACGAGCTGCACGCAATCGAAGGTTTCGATGAAAGCGTGGCTGAAGAGCTGATGCGCCGTGCCGAAGAGTTCCTTGTACAGAAAGAGCAGGAACTTGATGACAAGCGCCGTGGTCTGGGAGTCGAGGATTCGATTGCCGAGCTTGGTGTCTTTACCAATGCCATGCTGGTTACGCTGGGTGAAAAGGGTGTAAAAACCCTTGATGATCTGGCTGATCTTGCAGGTGATGAGCTTGTCGAAATGCTGGGTAATGACAATATAGATGAAGATGCTGCCAACGAGATCATCATGGCGGCACGTGCCCATTGGTTCGATGGTGAGCAGGACGCCGAGTCCCCCAAGGAAGGGGAGGCTTCCGACGTCTGAGTTTCAGGATAAAGAAGCACAGGAGATTTTTTTGTCCGACTTGCTCGATCCGATCGAGCTGGATGATGAAAAAGGACCGCAGAGGCGCTGCATCGTCACTCGCAAGAGTGGAAACCCCGATGTTATGCTGCGCTTTGTTATCTCCCCCAATGGCTTGGTGGTTCCTGATCTGGCGGCAAAGCTGCCGGGGCGGGGAATCTGGTTGAGCGCCGGGCGGGATGTGCTAGATACCGCGCGGACGCGTCATCTCTTTTCGAGGGCAGCGCGTCAGCCGGTAACGGTACCTGAGGATATTGCGCAGGTACTGGTTTCAGGAATAGAAGCGCGGCTGGTGCAGGGGCTCGGTCTCGCGCGCCGGGCTGGTCAGGCTCTCTGTGGTTTTGTTAAGTGTCGCGAATGGATTGTCGGCGGTAAAGCCGGACTGGTAATCCAGGGATCGGGCGGAAGCCCGGATGAGTTGCGGCGTCTGATATCGGGAAACAACAAACTTCCGGTACTGACGTTACCGGCCCAAATGCTTGCGACGGCATTCGGGCGGGAACATGCGGTCTATGCTGTGATAGCGCCTGGGGCGCTCGCGCAGCGTCTGATGGCTGAGCATGAACGATTTTTGGGGCTGACCGATGGGTTGGTTCCTGAGCCGCTGACTGAGCGGCTCGGACGGGAACAGGCAGGTATATGAGCGAAGGCAACGAACGGAACCAGGGCACTCAGGCTCAGGGCGGCCAGACAGAAGGCCAGAATGTCCAGGATCAGGGCGCCCAGGCTCAGGGTGACCAGGGTAAGGGACGTCTGTCCCTGCGTCCGGGCGGGCGCATGGAACTCGGGCGGACGGTTGACGCAGGATCAGTGCGTCAGAGCTTCAGCCATGGACGCTCGAAGGTGGTCCAGGTGGAAGTGCGCAAGAAGCGTGAGGCCAACGAACGCAAGGACGGTCGTGGTTCAGCAGGGGGGCGTGGTGGTCGCGCAGGCGCCGGTCGCGCACTGACGCCGGCCGAACTTGCTATCCGCCAGCGTGTGCTCGAAGAGCAACGCAAGGAAGCAGCCCGTGAGGCGGCCCGCATCGAGGAAGAGAAGATCCGCATTCTCTCCGCGGCTGAGGAAGCCAAGCGAGAGGAAGAGGCCCGTGCCGAAGCGCTGGCTCGCGAAGCTGAAGCGGCTCGCGAGGCGGAAGAACACGAGCGCCAGATGGCGGCGGCCGCCGAAGACAAGGCCAAGCAGGAAGCTCTCGAAGAGCAGCGCAAGGCGCGAGCCGCTGAGCGTGAACGTGAGGAAGCTGCCCGACGTGCACCGCTCGAGGCGGCGGAGACCGTGCGTCGTACTGGCGGTGTGCAGCTTGCTGCGCCGATGGAACGACTGCGTCCGCTGGCAGAACGTGCTGTTATGGCGCCTCGCCCTGTCACACCCAAGCCAGCACCGGCTGCCAACAATGCTGCTGCTGCACCACGCAATGAGACGCTGCATCTGCGTCGGGGTGGTGCCGCGGGTGGTGAGGCTGAAGATGACCGTCGTGCCAGCCCGCGTCGTGCGCCTGCAGCGCCGCCACGCCGTGGTGCGCCAGCCGCACCCAAGAAAAGTGGCGACTCGCGCCGTTCGGGCCGTATTGATGTTCGGGCTGCGATTGAAGGTGATGATGACAAGACGCGTTCGCTCGCCTCTGTTCGTCGTCAGCGCGATCGTGAGCGTCGTCAGGCCGAGCTGGAACGTCTGCGTGCCGATCAGGTACGCGTTGTACGTGACGTGATCCTGCCGGAGTCGATCACGGTGGCCGAGCTGGCCAACCGTATGGCGCTGCGTCAGGCTGAAGTGGTCAAGGCTCTCATGAAGATGGGTGTCATGGCTACGGCGACCCAGCTGATCGATGCTGACACCGCAGAGCTGGTCATCAGCGAATTCGGCCATCGCGTCCGTCGCGTTGCCGAGAGCGATGTTGAGCTGGGTATCGAGGGCGTGGAAGATCGTGAAGACGAGCTCCAGACCCGCGCTCCGGTTGTTACCGTCATGGGGCATGTCGATCACGGCAAGACCTCACTGCTCGACGCACTTCGCACGACGGATGTGGCAGCAGGCGAAGCCGGTGGCATTACCCAGCATATCGGAGCCTATCAGGTGACTGTGCCGAGCGGTGCGAAGATTACCTTCGTCGATACGCCAGGCCATGAGGCATTCACGTCCATGCGTGCCCGTGGTGCCTCTGTCACTGATGTGGTTGTTCTGGTTGTCGCTGCTGATGACGGTGTGATGCCCCAGACAATTGAGGCCATCAAGCATGCCAAGGCGGCTGATGCTCCGATCATTGTGGCGATCAACAAGATCGACAAGCCGGGTGCCAATCCTGACCGAGTGCGTCAGGCCCTGCTCAGCCATGATATCGTGGTTGAGGCTATGGGTGGCGATGTGCAGGATGTCGAGGTTTCAGCGCTGAAGCGCACAGGTCTGGACAAGCTGGAAGAGGCCATTCTGCTTCAGGCGGAAGTTCTTGACCTCAAAGCGAATCCGAACCGTGTTGCAGAAGGCTCTGTCATCGAAAGTCGCCTCGATCGCGGTCGCGGTCCGGTGGCGACGGTTCTGGTCCAGAAGGGCACACTCAACCGCTCCGACATTGTGGTGGCTGGTGCCGAATGGGGCCGTGTGCGTGCCATGCTCGATGACAAGGGGCGTCAGCTCAAGGAGGCTGGTCCGTCCATGCCGGTAGAGCTTCTTGGTATTACCGGTGTTCCGGGTGCCGGTGAGCCGTTCGTTGTGGTTGAGAACGAGAACCGTGCCCGCGAAATCTGTGAGTTCCGTCAGCGTCGGCAGAAGGACAAGATGGCAGCCGGTCGTGCCGCTGCACGTGGTACGCTCGACCAGATGCTGGCTCGTATCCAGGCAGGTGAGCAGAAGGAAGTGGCTCTGCTCATCAAGGCCGACGTACAGGGTTCTGCTGAGGCTATCGAGGCTTCGGTACTCAAGCTCGAGCATGAGGAAGTTCGTATCCGTGTGCTGAACGCCTCTGTCGGTCAGATCACGGAGAGTGATATCCAGCTTGCCAAGGCATCCAACGCTATCATCGTGGCCTTCAACGTGCGTGCTACGACGCAGGCTCGCGAAATGGCCCAGCGTGAAGACGTGGATATCCGCTACTACTCGATCATCTATCAGGTGACCGATGACGTGGAGCAGCTGGTCAAGGGCAAAGTTGCGCCCAAGCATCGCGAGAAGTTCCTGGGCTACGCCGAGATCCGTCAGGTCTTCAATATCACGAAGGTCGGCAAGGTCGCTGGTTGCTATGTCACCGAGGGTGTGGTCAAGCGCGGCTGTGGCGTACGTCTGTTGCGTGACAACGTTGTGATCCATGAAGGCGATCTGAGCCAGCTCAAGCGCTTCAAGGATGACGTCAAGGAAGTCGCACGCAACTATGAGTGTGGTCTTTCCTTTGCCGGCTATAACGATCTGCGCGAAGGCGATATGGTCGAATGCTTCGAAATGGAAGTGATCCCTGCATGAGGGGATCGCGTTCCAAGGTCCCGGGGTTCTCTGGCCCCGGTGATGTAGCCGGTCCTTCGCAGCGTCAGCTGAGAATGTCCGAAGAGGTCCGTCGTGTCCTCTCGGAGATTTTCGCCCGTACCGAGTTTCGCGACCCGGAACTGGTTGATGTGCGCGTGACTGTTACGGAAGTGCGTATCTCGCCTGATTTCCGGCATGCGACGGCATTCGTCTGTCGTCTCGGCCGCAGCGATATCGAGGAAATTCTTCCCGCGCTCAAGCGTGTGGCGCCTTTCCTTCGTACCGGACTGTCCAAGACACTGCGTTCGCGTATGGTGCCTGAGATTCATTTTCAGCCCGATACAGCTCTTGAACATGCGATGGAAATGGATGCGCTGATGCGTACGCCCGAAGTTCGTCGTGATCTTGATTCAGAAGACTGAGTAACCCCTCATGGGACGAAAAAAAGGTCTGGATATCGACGGCTGGCTGGTCGTCGACAAGGATCTGCATATCGGATCAACCGATGTGGTGAACAAGGCGCGTCGCCTGATCAATGCCAGGAAGGCCGGTCATGGCGGCACGCTGGACCCTCTTGCAACGGGTATACTGCCTGTCGCGTTTGGCCAGGCTACCAAGACAATCCCCTACATCATGGATGCGACAAAGCGGTATCGTTTCACGCTTTTTCTGGGCGAATCCCGCACAACGGATGACCGCGAGGGAGAGGTGGTTGTAACCAGTGATCATCGTCCTTCCGATGAGGATCTGCGCGGTGCTCTGCCCGCCCTGACCGGCGATATCATGCAGGTTCCACCGGTCTATTCCGCGCTCAAGGTTGATGGGGAAAGGTCCTATGATCTTGCCCGAGCAGGCAAACCTCCTGAACTGCCGCCGCGTCCGGCTCGTGTTGACTCGATCACCCTGGTGGAACGACCCGATCGTGATCATGCGATTTTCGAGGTGCAGTCGGGCAAGGGCGTTTATATGCGCAGCCTGGCTCGCGACATTGCTCTGGCCTGTGGGACCGTTGGTCATATCGCCGTTCTTCGTCGGACCAAATGCGGTCCGTTTGAGGAGAAACATGCGATAACACTGGACAAGCTGATCCAAAATGACGACAAGGCCGATGCACTTTCAGCGCTTCTGCGTCCGGTCTCGACCGCGCTGGCCGACATCCCGGCTCTGGCCGTGACCGATTCAGAAGCACAGGCCCTGCGCTACGGACAAAGCCTTGTCTTGTCCGATTGCGCTGATCTGATGCTGACAGCACAGGATGGCGACATCCTGCAAGCCCGGGAGGGGGGGTGTCTTGTCGGATTGTGCCGCGTCCAGGAGGGGCGGCTGAAGCCGATACGGATATTCGAGTCGTTTAAATACGGAGACAGAGATGTCGATTACAGCTGAACGCCGCACGGCGCTGATCGAAGAATACAAGACCGCCCCGAATGACACGGGTTCGCCGGAAGTGCAGGTTGCCCTGCTGAGCGAGCGTATTGTCAATCTGACGGGCCATCTGCAGACGCACAAGAAGGATTTCCACTCACGTCGTGGTCTCCTGATGCTCGTCGGCCAGCGTCGTGGCCTGCTTGACTATCTCAAGCGCAAGGACCAGGGCCGCTATCAGACCCTTATCGAGCGTCTCGGCCTGCGCCGCTAACATGCTCGGGCGGAGCGCATCGTCTCCGCCACCGCCCGCCGCTTTCCTGGCGGCGGGCCAACAGGCTGCGTCACTGAGCGTTGAAGTTGGAGACAGAACCGGTCTTCGGCGTTTCAGGCCACATGGTGACATGCCGGTCCGATCCCGGTCGTTCTTGCCATGCCGTCCGAAACGCTGCCAGCCAGTCAGGGCCCGTTCCCTTCAGACTCCCGCACCCAGTGTCAAAGCCGTCAAATCAGGACAGAACAATGTTCAACTACTTCCGCAAGGAAATCGACTGGGCAGGTCGCCCGCTCGTTCTGGAAACCGGCAAGATTGCCCGTCAGGCCGACGGGGCTGTCGTAGCGACCTATGGCGACACCGTGGTACTCTGCACCGCTGTAGGTGCGAAAACCGTCAAGCCGGGTCAGGATTTCTTCCCGATGACGGTCAACTATCAGGAAAAGGCCTATGCGGCCGGCCGTATTCCCGGCGGGTTCTTCAAGCGTGAAGGCCGTCCGTCCGAAAGCGAAACCCTGATTTCGCGTCTGATCGACCGTCCTATCCGCCCGCTCTTCCCGGAGAATTTCCGTAACGAAGTGCAGGTTACGGCGACCGTTCTCAGCCATGACATGGAAAATGACCCGGCTCTGGTTGCCCTGATCGGTTGCTCGGCTGCGCTTACCCTTTCGGGCATCCCTTTCTACGGTCCGGTCGGTGTTGCACGTGTTGCACGCATCAATGACAAGCTCGTCATCAACCCGACTCTCTCGGAGATGAAGGAAAGTGAGCTTGATCTCGTCGTAGCCGGTACGAGTGAAGGTGTGCTGATGGTTGAGTCCGAGGCCTCTGAGCTTTCGGAAGAGGTGATGCTTGAAGCCGTGACCGCAGGTCATACGGCTTTCCAGCCCGTCATTGATGCGATCATCGATCTCGCCGAGCACGCTGCCAAGCAGCCCTGGGATCTCGAAGGTCCCACCAAAGAGCAGATTGCCCTGCGCAAGCGCGTGGAGAAGATCGGCACCAAGCTTATGGCTGATGCCTATAAGGAAAAAGCAAAGCAGGCTCGTTACGAGAAGATCGCGACAGCCAAGGGCCGTATCATTGAAGGTCTCCAGGAAGAAGGCCTTGATGTCGAACTGGCCAAGCCCATGCTCAAGGAGCTTGAGGCCCAGGTCGTTCGTGGTGCCATTCTGAAAAGCGGCATCCGCATCGATGGCCGTGACACCAAGACCGTGCGTCCGATCGTTTCCGAAGTTGGTATCCTGCCGCGCGCGCATGGTTCTGCATTGTTTACCCGTGGCGAAACGCAGGCCCTTGTCGTTGCAACCCTTGGTACGACGCAGGACGAGCAAATTATTGATGCGCTTGAAGGCGAGTATCGCTCGAACTTCATGCTGCATTATAATTTTCCGCCCTACTCGGTCGGTGAATGCGGTCGTATGGGTAGCCCGGGTCGCCGTGAAATCGGCCATGGCAAGCTTGCATGGCGTGCCATTCATCCGCTCCTGCCTGCCAAGGACCGTTTTCCCTACACGGTGCGTATTGTCTCTGAAATCACCGAGAGCAATGGCTCGTCGTCAATGGCAACGGTCTGCGGCTCGTCTCTGGCCCTGATGGATGCCGGCGTTCCGCTGCCGCGCCCAGTAGCTGGTATCGCCATGGGGTTGATCAAGGAAGATCGCGGTTACGCCGTGCTTTCCGACATTCTCGGCGACGAAGACCACCTCGGCGACATGGACTTCAAGGTGGCCGGAACGGAAGCTGGCATCACCGCGCTTCAGATGGACATCAAGATCACCTCGATCACGCCAGAAATCATGAAGGTGGCGCTCGAGCAGGCTCGTGACGGTCGTCTGCATATCCTGGGTGAAATGGCAAAGGCTCTTGACGAAGGTCGTGAGGGTGTGTCGCGCAATGCGCCGAAGATCACCACCATGAGCATTGCCAAGGAAAAGATCCGTGACGTGATCGGTTCAGGCGGAAAGGTTATCCGCGAGATCGTCGAATTCTCGGGTGCCAAGGTCGATATCAACGATGAAGGGGTAATCACCATTGCTGCATCCAATGACGAGCAGGCTCAGAAAGCCATCTCGCGCATTGAAGGCATTGTAGCAGAGCCGGAAATCGGTCGTATCTATGACGGTAAGGTTGTGAAGACTGCCGATTTCGGCGCGTTCGTGAACTTCCTCGGCCCGCGTGACGGCCTAGTGCATATCTCCGAACTCAGCGATGGTCGCGTGGCCAAGACCACCGATGTCGTCAAGCAGGGTGACGCCGTAAAGGTCAAGGTCGTTGGCTTTGACGATCGCGGCAAGGTCAAGCTGTCGATGCGTGTTGTCGATCAGCAGACGGGTGCCGATATCTCGGAGAATGTCGGTGCAAAGCCGTCCCGCCCTTCCAGGCAGCGTGACGCTAACTGACCTGTCGTTTCAGGAGGGGGCGGCCTCGGCTGCCCCTCTCGGAGTACAACATAGATTATGATGTCGATTGATACCGTCCGTATGGCTGGCCGGAATGTTCTCCCCCTTGTTGAAGGCGGAAAGGGCGTGTCGGTTTCGACTGGTATTTCTGCCGGGCACTGGGCCGCGGCAGGTGGTGTGGGGACCGTTTCTGCCGTCAATGCTGACAGCTACGATGAGGCTGGAAACCGTATTCCTCAGATCTATTCGGGCCGTACACGGCGCGAACGTCATGAGGAACTGATTCGCTACGCCATTGATGGCGGTATCACTCAGGTCAAGATTGCACGTGAGATTGCGGGCAGCAATGGCATGCTCAATGTCAATCTCCTATGGGAGATGGGTGGTGCTGAGCTGGTTATCGAGGGCATTCTTGAACAGGCACCCGGGCTGATCGATGGTCTGACCTGCGGCGCTGGCATGCCCTATCGTCTGTCAGAAATTGCGGCACGCCACAACGTGCATTATTATCCGATTGTTTCTTCTGCACGGGCATTCAACGCCCTGTGGAAGCGCGCCTATCACAAGACAGCCGAGCTTCTGGGGGCTGTGGTTTACGAAGATCCCTGGCGTGCGGGTGGACATAACGGATTGTCGAACACCGAAAATCCGTTGCAACCCGAGGATCCGTATCCGCGTGTCGCGGCCCTGCGCAAGGCGATGAACCAGTTTGGTCTCGACTCTGTACCGATCATCATGGCGGGTGGTGTCTGGTGGCTTGAGGAATGGGCCCACTGGTTCAACAATCCCGAGATCGGACCGATCGTGTTCCAGTTTGGCACGAGACCGTTGCTGACACAGGAAAGCCCCATTCCTGATGCCTGGAAGCGTCGTTTGCGCCAGCTGCATGAGGGAGATGTCTATCTCAACCGTTTCTCGCCGACAGGCTTCTATTCCTCTGCGGTCAATAACAGTTTCATGAGAAACCTGCGTGGTCGCTCGGAACGCCAGGTTGCCTATAGCAGCGAGCCTGTAGGTGAACATGACACACCACATGGCATTGGTGCGCGCAAGCGTGAAGTATGGATGACGGCAGCTGATCGCGAGCATGTCCTGGCGTGGGAGGCAGCCGGTTATACCGAGGCCATGCGCACGCCTGACTCAACGCTTGTTTTTGTAACACCTGAAGAAAGTCGTGTGATCGTAGCCGATCAGGTAGCGTGCATGGGCTGTCTTTCGGAGTGTCGCTTTTCCAACTGGAGCCAGCGCGGCCCCAATTACACCAATGGGGCAAAAGCTGATCCACGCTCTTTCTGCATTCAGAAAAGTCTGCAGGATATTGCCCATGTTGACGACAGTGCCGGTCAGGCGGCAGCTGATGAGGTCGTCGACCATAACCTGATGTTTGGTGGTACGAATGCTTGGCGTTTCGGTAACGATCCGTTCTATGCTTCTGGTTTCACACCGACAGTCAGACAGCTGGTCGAGCAGATCATGACGGGGCGCTAAGCGCCCGGTCCCACGGGGAGCGTACTGCATGATAAAGGGGCACTCCCATCTTTCTGCTACACGCCCCTTTGCAGCTTTTCTTACGACTTCCAGCAATCATCTGGCGCGCTACGCCATCACGCTCTCACCCGAACAGCTCAGTCTGTACGAGGGAGGACGTGCCGCGCTGGTAACGGCGCTTGCGCTTGCGCCATCGCTTTTCTTCGATCAGGCAATTCTTGCCTGGATCGCCTTTGCGTGCTTCTGGGCCTGCCTGATTGATCCGGGCGGTCCTGATCGTGAACGTCTGCAGGTGCTGGGAGGCTTCACGCTTGCAGGGACGGCGCTGGTTTTTATTGTTTCCTCACTGAGTGTCTTCGGGTCGTTGGCCACTCTCCCGATTGTCGCTCTTATTGGTCTGGGCTGCGGATTATCCCGCGCGTTCTCGCCTGCCATCATGCAACTATGGGTGCTTGCCGGTTGTGCTGCGGTTGCGGCGACGGGATTTCCTTCATCTCCCCTGCAAGCAGCAGGAATCGCAGGGCTTTTCTGTGTCGGTGGCTTGCTGGCAATGCTTTTCTGTCTCGTTCTGTGGAAGCAGCAGCCTTATGCTCCCGCACGACGCAGCATCGCTGCAACCTATTATATTCTTGATCTCATGGCGCGTGAACTGGCTGCCGGGCGTCTGCGCGAGACAGTGCATCGTCAGGCAGCGCGCAATGCAATCGAGCGCGCACGCGCGCTTGTGACCCTGCTTGATGCAGGTCATGGTAATTTTCGACTCAGGCGACGTATGGAGGCCATGCTGTCTGCTGCGGAGCGCGTTTTTACGGCGCTTCTGGCGCTGGAGCATCAAGCTGAAGCAGGGCCACTTTCTCCCGGATTGCGACATCTCCTTGGTGGACTGGGCACGGCCTGTCATGAAGCGATGCGTCAGGTCGGCCGGCCTGAGCCGGACTTCACGGTTCTGGGTCAACTGACTCAGGCAATGGATCGAAAGGCGCGCATCGGGGAGCCAGTCCATGTTGCGCCGATCCTTGCCTGTGCTGAGGCTTTTGAGCGTATGAAAGCGGCTTTTGCGCGCGGTCCTCAGGAAACGGAAGCCGCGCAGAACAGATCATTCATGGTGCTGTCACCTGCCATATGGCGACATGCCTGCCGTCTTTCCTTTGCCTTGCTGCTGACGCAAGGGATTTGTCTTTATGGCGGCGAAGGATTTTCCTACTGGGCCCTGATAGCCACGTTGCTTGTAATGCAGCCAGCGGGCAATGTGACGCTTGTGCGCAGTGTTGAAAGGGTGATCGGCAGTATTGGCGGAAGTCTGATGGCTGCCCTCTGCGCTATGGTTCTGCCTGGTAAACCGGCCCTGCTTGTTGTGGCGGTTTTCATGTCTCTTGCGGCTATAGCCACACGAGCCGTGAATTACACCCTGCTGGTCTTTTTTCTGACCGGTTTGGTGGTTGTGATTGCTGAAGCGGTCATGCCGGGTGGTGGCATTATATGGGCGCGCGTGCTCGATAATCTCATCGGCAGCGGCATTGCCTTGTTGTGCGTTCTGCTGCTCTGGCCCCAGCGTATCGAAACGGACCATGAGGGGGTCCTGAAGAGGGCTATAGAAGCAAATTTCCATTATGCGGCTCTTGTTCTTCAGGGCAATTGCCACGATGCGGCAATCGAAAAGGCGCAGCGTGAGGCGGGAATAGCGAGTATTTCGGCAGAGTTTCTGCCGGGAGGATTGCCGCTTCTGGGGGGCTTTGTCGCGCAGTTACATGATCACAGGTTTCTTCTGCGTCAGGAGACGCTCAGAGCATTGCGGCGCTTGAGCGGGGAGATAACTCTCTATCGCTTTGACATGCAGAGCGGGTTTCGCCAGCCGAAGCCGGAGGAAGCCGTCCGGTTCGAAAGCTGGAACAGGGCGCTCGCGCGAGGAGAGCCTATCTCTGATATCATGACAATGCTGGGAAACGGGACCCTGTTCGAACGTCTCGCCCGACATTGACCTTCGTCAGATCAGGCAGAGTTCGGAAAGACTGCGCCTCAGGGCAGGAGGCAAGTTCTCTATGCCTGAGACCAGAGCGCCCGCACCAAGATCTTCCGGCGCTTCATCCGGCTTGAGATAGCGCCACCCCTGGAAAGGACGCATAGCGCGTGGTTGTACGGGAATGATGTCATCCGTGACCAGAATATGCGTACCCAGCTGGCCATCCGGTCGTGTAAACGGACGAAACCCCACAACAGGCTGGCGGCACAGAACCAGTCCTCCCATCACGCGGTAGAGTGAGCCCTTACCGCTGATCTCTTCGGCCTGTTTGGGCATGGTACGTGTACGGATGACACCATATCCTTCGATGCGCTCGCCGCGATGCATCCAGGCGGCGAGTTCATCGAGCGTGGTACAGCCGACCACCAGCTTGATCATATGGAGCAAGGCTCAGTGCTTTCCCATGAAGCTCTGGGCCCAGCCTGCATAGGCCTTCTTGAAACGATCAACATCAATGGATTGTACGATCCGCACCTTGCGTACACCCATAGCCTTGGGCGCCAGTGAGTCAGGCCAGACATAGGCGTGGCCATATCCGATGCCCTTGCTGATTTCGACATCCATATAGGCATCCTGGGTTTTTGTAATGAGCGTTGGATCAGCAACGATAGCACTGGTAACTTCATCCCACATTGCGAGTGGTACGTAGTATTTGGTCAGATATTCCGTAACCGGTGTTTCATGGCCTCGGCCAATCGCCGCGACCTCTTCCTTGGACAGGACGACGTCATTCGAGACATTGGCTACAGAAGTTATGCGTGCCCAAGGAGCGGTGAGAGTGATATGAGCTGCCTCGGGATCAAAGATCATATTGAAGTCCGATCCATTGTCAGCGTTCCCCGTGACAGACATCATCGAGAGATCGAGATATCCCCCCATGAAGACCAGCTGTTTGGCTGTTTCCGCAAAGCTGGGATCAAGCCTGATGGCAAGGGCCAGATTAGTCATCGGGCCCGCCTCAATAATTGTTACCTGATGCGGATGGGCATGAACCTGCTGGATCATGAACAGAGCTGCCGGAATGCCCTGTGGCTGAAGGGTGGGGGCGCCATCGGGTGTCGATTTGACGGGAGGCTGCGTATCAGGCGTGTTGCTTATTGATCCCATACCACCCCAGGCGCCTTTCCAGGGCAGGGTACCGAATTGCTGCTCGCGCAGGCGGGTAAGGGCTACCGTGTTGATCAGGGGCTGGGTTGCGCCATCATAGACCTGTACATCGCGATGATCCGTGATTTCAAGAAAACGGCGTATCCGTGCGCTTTCGGCATTTTCCCAGTCGTCACCTGCCACGACGGTGAGGCCAAGTACTTTCAGCCTCGGGTTGTTCAGCAGAGGTATGACAGACTGGATATTGGACCCACCCGGACCGAGATAATCGTTATCCGCGATAACGAGCTCAGGACCTTTCGGATTTTCGGCATGGGCGGATCCCATCGTAAGGGCTGCAAGAGCCAGGCTGGCAAGAAGACGACGCATGGAAAGCTCTTACTCCGTAAGGTGGGGAGGGTTCCCCGAGGGTCCGTTTCTAGCCTGACGAGGCCACAAGGGAAGCAAGGCTTATGTCCTGTTTCCGTCATGTTTTGCAAAAAAAAACCTTCTGGCTGTTACGGGGTGAGCATCACATTACAAGAGCGCTTAGCAAGGCTTCGAGTCTGACTCGGCCCTCATCTGTGGCGATTAGACGCGTTTCACTGAGTGTGAGATAATTCTCTTCCAGGGCTGCCTCAAGAATATGGGGATTGACGCAGGTTTCCATTTTCCGGCCTGTTCGCTGCTCGAACCAGTCGAGGGCGATCCCTTCGCGCAAGCGCAGTCCCATCAACAAGGCCTCTCGCCCGCGCTCTTCTGCAGAAAGGGGCGTTTCTTCTGTTGAACCACTACCGCGTTGCTCCACACGTTCAGCCCAGATTTCAGGAACGCGATGTCGGCGTGTGGCGTGAAGCGTGCTGTCAAGGGTGAGTCGGCCATGGGCACCCGGTCCGATGCCGATATAGTCCTGATACCGCCAATAAGTGAGGTTATGGCGGCTCTCTGAACCGGGACGGGCATAATTCGAGATTTCGTAATTCTGCAATCCGTGCAGGGCGGCGATCTCGGCGGTTTTCTCATACAGAAGAGCCGCATCGTCGTCTTCGGGCAGGATGAAGCGTCCTTGCCGGTACAGAGCCTCGAACTTCGTCCCCTGTTCTATGGTGAGCTGATAGAGTGAGAGGTGGTCTGAGGCGAGATCAAGGGCGCGGTGCAGCTCGGTTTCCCATTCCGTCAGAGTCTGGCCGGGGCGGGCATAGATCAGATCAAAAGAAAGACGCGGAAACAGTGCGCGCGCTGTTTCGAGAGCGGCTACGGCCTGCGCCGCGGAATGTTCCCGTCCAAGAAAGCGCAGTGCCGATTCATCCAGGCTCTGTATGCCTAGTGATATGCGATTGACGCCCGCGCTACGAAAACCACCCAGTTTGCCTCTTTCGACGCTGGTCGGGTTTGCTTCGAGCGTAATCTCGAGATCATCGGTTACATCAAAAAACCGCCGCGCATCCTCGATCAGTATGGCAACCGTTTCCGGTAACATGAGGGAGGGCGTACCCCCGCCGAAAAAAATCGAGCGCAATGGACGACGCCCGGTACGTTCGGCATCTGATGCCAATTCCTGTCTCAATGCAGCAGTGAAGCGCTCATGGGGCAGGGTATCGCGGACATGTGAGTTGAAGTCGCAATACGGGCATTTTGCCAGACAGAATGGCCAATGCACGTAGAGCGAAAGCGGCGTCGTGTCGCTCAGATCGCGATCCTCACGCCCAGCTCGACCACACGATCGGGCGGAATGCGGAAGAACTCGGTGCTGGGGGTGGCATTGCGTACCATCAGCAGGAACAGCCACATGCGCCACAGGGAGAGTTTGGGCACGGTCGAGCGTACGACCAGTTCACGTGAGACGAAATAGGAAGCCTGAATGGCATCGAATTCGACCCCGGCAGCATTCAGTTCCTCAAGGGCCTTGGGCAGGTTTGGCATCTCCATGAAGCCATAACGGACAATGACGCGATAGATATTCGGCGCCAGCTCCTGGACCATGGCACGATGACCGCGTTCGGCCTCGGGTTTGTCCAGGTTCTGCACGGTAACAAAGAGCACATGATCGTGCAGAACCTTGTTATGCTTGAGGTTATGCAGCAGGCAGGTTGGTACCGTCTCGGGATTGGCTGTCAGGAACACAGCCATTCCCGGTACGCGCACAGTGCGTGACTGCGGCAGACGTGCCAGGAACGAGGCCATGGGCAAGGAATCTGCTGACTGGCGTGCGCGCAGAAGGCTGCGACCTCTTGCCCATGTTGTCATCAGTATGGTGGCCGATACGCCTATGGCCAGCGGTACCCAGCCACCATCGGGAATTTTCAGGACATTGGCTGCAAAGAACGTCCCGTCGCTGATCAGGAAGAAACCAAAGACCAGCCCTGACAGGGGAACACTCCATTTGAAGACACGGCGGAACACAACCATGGCGAGAATGGCAGTGCACATGAATGTGCCCGTTACAGCGATGCCATAGGCTGCGGCCAGAGCAGAGGAAGAGCGGAAGGAAAGCACAAGCAGGATTGAGCCCAGAGCCAGTACCCAGTTGAAAACAGGCAGATAGATCTGCGCTTCTTCCTCGGCATTGGTGTGCATGATGCGCATGCGCGGCAGATAGCCGAGCTGGATCAGCTGGCGGCATAGTGAAAACCCGCCGGAAATACCTGCCTGACTGGCAATAACCGTGGCCATGGTTGCCAGAAGAAGCAGAGGGATCTGCGCCCATCCAGGCGCCAGATGATAGAACGGATTTTGCAGGGCAGCCGGGTTGCGGAGCAACAGCGCGCCCTGACCAAGATAATTCAGGGTCAGCGCAGGCAGTACGAAGAACAGCCATGCGTAACGGATAGGCGCGCGTCCGAAATGGCCCATATCGGCATAAAGAGCCTCGGCACCGGTGACGGAAAGCACGACCGAACCAAGGGCTATGAAAGCGAGCCAGCCGTGATAGAGGACGAACTGTGCGGCATAGTAGGGCGAAAGCGCCATGAGAATGCCGGGTGTCTGCATGATGGAATGGATGCCCATCACAGCCAGCGTCAGAAACCACACCATCATGATCGGCCCGAAAGCACGACCGATCTTTCCTGTCCCAAGGGCCTGGGCACTGAACAGGGCAATCAGGATGATGATGGCGACAGGGATGATGATATGTGAGGCTGATGGAACGGAAACCTCAATACCTTCAATGGCCGAGAGTACCGAGACAGCCGGTGTGATGATACCGTCGCCGAAGAAGAGGCAGGCACCGCCGATACCGACAATGCCAAAGATCCAGCGGAACCGGGGTGATTTGCAGACACGCTGGGCCAGTGACATGAGGGCAATGATACCGCCTTCGCCATCATGATCCGCGCGCATGACCAGCATGACATACTTGATGGTCACAACCAGCATCAGCGCCCAGAAGATCAGGCTTTCGATTCCCATGATCTCCCAGCTCTCCGCCGGATGGCGAATGGAGCCGACAATCTGGACTGATGCCTGAAACGCATAGAGCGGGCTCGTGCCGATATCACCATAGACAACGCCCAGAACGCCCAGAAGCCCGGCCAGACCGACCGGGGCCTTCTTGTGCAGATCCTCTGTTGCGCCGAACTCACGGATTGGACCCTGTTCGCCGGTCGCTGTCTTGGCATCTTTCGATGCGGCAGCGTTTATCGAACCTGGCTGTCCGTCAGGCCTCTCTGTCATTTCTGTTCCAACTCATGGCAAGCACGCTGCGTCGCACACATAGACGTGAGCGATCACTGACATAAAGCCTGCCATACGATGGTTTTTCCGGACACCGCAAGCATCTGATGTTCAGGAAAGGCTGATCATCAGGCTTTCGAACGGTTACCGAAGATCGCTGTACCAACCCGTACGAGTGTGGCTCCCTGCATGATGGCCGTTTCGAAGTCAGCAGACATACCCATCGAACAGTCGATTAAATCATGTTCATGGGCGAGCCGGGCCAGAAATGCGAAATGCACGGCAGGGTCCTGATCCTCGGGCGGAATACACATGACCCCCTTGAGAGAGGCGCCGAAACGTTCCTTGCACCGGATGATAAAATCATCAGCCTCATAGCGTGGCACGCCGGATTTCTGGGGTTCGTCTCCCGTGTTCACCTGAACGAAAAGATCGGGCAGACGCCCCAGGCGGTCTGCAGCCCGCGACAGGGCATCGACAAGCCCGGGACGGTCGACGGATTCGATGACGTCGGCCAGGCGGCAGGCCTCGAGAGCCTTGTTTGTCTGAAGGGTTCCGATAAGATGAAGCCGCAGATCCGGCCAGTGTTCACGCAGGGCCGGAAATTTTTCTTTGGCTTCCTGCACACGATTCTCACCGAAGATGTTCTGGCCGGATTTCAACGCTTCCTCGACGGCAGAGGCCGGGTGAAACTTGCTGACAGCTACCAGTTTCACCCGTTCTGAAGGACGTCCTGCCAGCATACAGGCCTGTTCCATGCGGGCGCGTATCAGTCCAATCCGGGATGAAAGTGTATCGTCCGACATGACCGGGCTCCGTAAGTTGTTGCAGTTGGAATGCAGGAAGGGGTAGCGCGGCGCTTCGCGAAATGCCATTGGCAAGGCAATGTCCAAAGCACCTTCACAGACTCCCGCCGATCCGACACGCGATCTGGCTTTTGATATTCTCTGCGGTGTTGTCGAGCATCGACGCATGCTGGAGACAACGCTCGACCGCAGTCCGCTGACAGATCCGCGGGATCGCGCCAGCGCGCATCGCCTGGCTGCGACTGTATTGCGCCATATGGGCAGCATGACGGAACTGCTTCAGCCACTCCTGCGTCGGGAACCGCCTGCCCCTGTCCGTTGTGCGCTGCTTATGGGCGTTGCCCAGCTCTGCCATCTGGAAACACCTCCTCATGCGGCCGTCGGTACCATCGTTTCGCTTCTGCGTCGTCGCGGTCTGGCACCGTTTGCCGGGCTTGCCAATGCGGTGCTGCGACGCGTGGCGCGTGACGCTGAGGTTCTTGCCGAGGGACTTGATGCCGATCGTCTCGATGTGCCTGCATGGCTCTGGACCGCCTGGGGCAATCGCGCTCGCGATATTGCCGCGGGATTGCATCGCGAAGCGCCGATCGATCTGACCTTGCGCCCTGGCGTCGAAGCGCCAGAAGGCGGAGAGCTCATGCCCAATGGCAGTGTGCGTTTTCCCCCGGGAACACGTGTGACCGAACTGTCGGGTTTCGATGAGGGCGCCTTCTGGGTTCAGGATGCTGCTGCGACCATGCCAGCACGCCTGCTGAATGTCCGGCCCGGGCAGAGTGTGATTGATCTTTGTGCGGCACCCGGTGGCAAGACAGCCCAGCTTGCTGTGGCAGGTGCGGAGGTCATTGCTGTCGAACGCGAGGAAACGCGCGCAAAACGCCTGAAACAGAATCTTGAGCGTCTGGGTCTTGGTGCACAGGTTGTCATTGCCGATGCGCTTGACTGGCAGCCGGAAGAGAAGGTGGATGCCGTGCTGCTTGATGCACCGTGCTCGGCAACGGGCACGCTTCGACGTCATCCTGACGTGCTCTGGGTCAAGCGTCCACGTGATGTTCTGGCACTGGCCAAGGATCAGGATCGTCTGATTGATGCGGCGGGTGCCATGCTCAAACCGGATGGTGTGCTGCTCTATGCTGTCTGTTCCCTTCAGGATGAGGAAGGTCCGCAGCGTGTTGCCGCTGCGCTCAAGCGGGGCTGGATATTGGAGCCTTTCACAGCTGAGGAAATGGCTGCGATTCCTGAAGCGCTCACGAGACAGGGGACATTTCGTACCCATCCAGGAATGTGGGCCGATCGGGGGGGCATGGATGGTTTTTTTGCAGCGAGATTGCGCAAGAGTACTTGAAACAGACCCGTGTTAGAGAAAAGGTAAGATTATGCCCCAGCTGAAAACGCCCCTGATTGCCCCGAGTATTCTCAGTGCCGACTTCGCGCGCATGGGTGAAGAGGTTGAGGCCGTCGTACGCGATGGCGCAGACTGGCTTCATCTCGATGTCATGGACGGGCATTTCGTACCGAACATGACTTTTGGTCCCGGCATGATCGCGGCATTGCGCAACCGCACCGACAAGCCGTTTGACGTACATCTCATGATCGAGCCTGCGGACGCCTTCATTGATGCCTTCGCCAGGGCGGGTGCCGACCATATTCACGTGCATGTGGAAAACAACCCGCATGTGCATCGTACCCTCCAGCATATCCGTGCGCTCGGCAAGAAACCCGGTATTGCGATCTGCCCCGGTACGCCGCCCGAGACGATCGAATATCTGCTTGATCTGGTTGACGTCATTCTGGTCATGACGGTCAATCCGGGCTTTGGCGGCCAGAAATTCCTTGATAGCCAGGTGCCGAAAATCCGCAGGCTGAGAGAGATGGCCGATGCGTCGGGACGGGATATCCGTATAGGTGTTGATGGCGGCATCGATCTTGCTACGGCACCTCTCGCGACGGGTGCAGGTGCCGATATGATGGTTGCAGGGACTTCCATCTACGGCCAAGACGACTATGCTGCAGCAATCACATCTTTGCGACAGGCCGGGAGCCTGTCCTGATTCTCCGACCAAAGGGACAATACGGGCATGTTCGGACGCTGGGCGCGTGAAGCTCGTCTTTCATTAGCCCGACTTCCATCGAGCGTGCCGGGTATTGCCCGAGCGCCTGATCGTCCCGTTCATGCGATACGCGATATCTGGCCGGGTAATCCCGATCATGGTGCGTTGCTTGTTGGGGGCACTGCCCGTTTCGAAGGGCACAGCATTCCGCTGCGTGCACATGACTGGGAATATGCGGATCTTGCGCCGGAAATGCGCGAGTGGTTGCAGGGTTTTACCTGGTTGCGTGATCTGCGTGCGCTTGGCAGTGACGAGGCCCGGCTCTATGCCCGCTCGATCGTTGGAAGCTGGATCGATCAGCCTCCTATAGACCCTCTCGTGCTGAATGCTCCTGCTACAGGGGCAAGGCTGGCCTCCTGGCTGGGTCACTTCGATTTTTTTGCAGCCTCGGCGAGTGGAGCCTTCCGTCAGAGAGTCATGGATCGTCTTCTGGTTGAAGGGCGACTGATTTCTGTCATGCTGCCTCTGCCCGAACAGGGGTGGAGCAATCTTGCTGCTCTCAAGGGGCTGCTTGCTGTTGCTGTCGCGATACCGTCCCAGACGGGTTTTCTGCAACGTTTCTATCGTTACACGGAGCAGGAGCTGGATCGTCTGATCCTGCCTGACGGTACTTTGCGTGAACGGAGTCCGCAGGCTCAGATGGAAGCCGCTCGTGAACTGGCTGAAATAAGCGTTTTCATGCGTATGGCGCAGCTTTCTCCATCAGAGAAAGTACAGAATGCCCTGGCGCGAATCTGTCCGGTTTTGCGTGCTCTCCGTCATGGCGATGGCAGTCTGGCGCTGTTTCACGGCAGCAAGGAGCAGGATGACCGGCAGATAGACCGGATTATCCAGTATGGGGCCCGTCAGCGTCTGCTTGCTCCCTCGATGCCTGATGGCGGTTTTTGGCGTATTGCCGCGGGTAAGGCGCTCCTTTTCGTTGATGGAGCGCTACCTGCTCCGGCTCCCTATGATACAAATGCTCATGCAGCACCGCTTGCTCTGGAGTTCTCGCATGGCAGGCAGCGCCTCTTTGTCAATTGCGGTTCGGCCTCGACTGGGCAGTGGAAGAAGGCTCTGCGCGAAACCGCGGCCCATTCCTCTCTGGTAATCGAGGGAACATCCTGTTGCGATTTCAGCAGGGACGGGGCCATCCTGCGTCGTCCGGCTCATGTAACATTCAACCATCAGACCCAGGATGGCGCGCATTGGCTCGATGGCCAGCATGACGGCTGGTATCCCGGCTTTGGAGTGAACTGGCGTCGTCGGCTCTATCTTGGTCCGGTTGGCGAGGATTTGCGTGGTGAGGAATGTATTGATGGAGAGAGACGTGTCGCCTTTGCGCTGCGTTTCCATCTTCATCCATCGGTTCAGGCCGAACTGGCGCCTGATGGTGATGAGGTTCTGATGCATGCCGGTGGGATGATCTGGCGTTTTCGCCAGGAGGGGGGCACCCTTTCTCTTGAGCGTAGCGTTTATGTCGGCGGCGAAAAACCGGTAGCAAGTTCCCAGATTGTGATTCGTCCTGCTGTGCCTGACAATGTTCTTCCCGTGGAAGAGACTCCTCTGTCAGTTGCTGAGACTGAACCAGGGGGAGAGACTTCTGATGAGGCGTCTCATTCCAGTCCTGCAGGTGATGAGGTTCCTTCGTCTGCTGATGACGGGTCTGTTATAGTGTCTGACCCTCCTCCCAGACCCGGCTGTCTGCCTGCCAGGCAGGTCGTGCAATGGGTCATGGAGCGAGTGCCTGAATGATCTGGCGCCGATCAAAAGGGGTGTCGGGTAAGGAGGCACCCGGTAGCAAACATATTCTCGAAATTACCAATGTGGATTTTGCCATGAGGCAATTTCTGCATCCCCTTATGCAGGCGCTGCGTGAGGCGGGACATCATGTCGAGGGAGGATGCGCGGAAGGGCCGCATCTGGCGGTGCTTCGTGAAGACGGATTTGTCGTGCATGCGCTGCCCATGGCACGTTCCTTTTCTCCGATCGCCCAGATCCGGGCGTTCAGGGCGCTCGTCAGGCTGATCCGGCAGACACGGCCTGATCTGGTGCATGGTCATATGCCAATCAGCGGTTTCCTGGCGCGTGTGGCAGGGTGGTGGTGTGGCGTTCCGTGTATTGCCTATACCTGCCACGGTTTCCTGTTCAATCAGCCCGGTTCGCTGAAACGGCGCGTCCTGTCCTTTCTGCTTGAATGGGGGGCGGGTCAGATCACGGATCGTTATATGACAGTTTCCCGGGCGGAGGCGCAGGATGCACGACGATTGCATATCCATCACGCCGCCCGCGGCATAGGCAACGGGCGCGACCCTGACCAGTACAAACCTGCTCCCGCGCTGCGCTCGTTCGTGCGCAAGGAGCTGGGTCTGACCGATGATCAGGTCGTCATTATCGCAGTATCGCGTATCGTCAGGCACAAGGGATACCCTGAGTTATTACGTGCCATGGAAAATGTGCCTGAGGCGGTTCTGCTGATTGTCGGAGACCGTCTGCCTTCCGACCATGGCGATGTAATGGCACAGGAATTCGCGCGCGCGACCGAGATTCTGGGGCCTCGTCTGCTGTTGCTTGGTTATCGTGAGGATACGCCGCGTCTTCTGGCAGCAGCGGATATCTTTACCCTGCCGAGCCATTTCGAGGGCCTGCCAATGTCGGTAATCGAGGCCATGCTGACCGGTCTCCCTGTGGTGGCAACCAACATCCGTGGCCCTGCCGAGCAGGTTGTACCGGGTGAAACAGGACTGCTTGTACCCCCGGGTCTGGCCGTACCTCTGGCCGGTGCCCTTACGGAGCTCGTCAGAAATCCGGGTATGCGTCAGGCAATGGGCGTGGCAGCACGTGAACGTGCCCTGGCTCTCTATGACCAGAAAGATGTGCTGAAACGTGTTGTTGAAATTCTGGGTTGATCAGAGCCAGCCATTCTGACGTGCGATCCGGCTGGCCTCGACCCGGTTCCTAGCGCCTATTTTCTGGATAATATCCGAGAAACAATTGCGCACTGTTCCGGGTGAGAGATGGAAAATTGTTGCAATCTCCTCCCCGGAGCGTCCGGACTCCACCAGCCGAAGAATGGCCCGGTCGCGTGAATTGAGCGGGTCATGAGTTGCATTCCAGACCTGTTGCGCGAGTGTGGGATCTATGGCGCGTCCTCCGCGCCCAACCTGACGCAGGGCTCCCGAAAGCTGGGAGAAAGGGGCGTCTTTCAGCAAATAGCCCCTGACTCCGGCATTGAGCGCCCGCTTCATATAGCCAGCGCGTGTAAACGTCGTAATAATGACAACGACTGTGTGAGCCTTGGTAGCCTGTAGCGTTTCGGCGAGTTCTATCCCTCCGAGTTCGGGCATTTCAATATCGGTCAGAAGAATATCCGGGCGGTGAGCCTGTACCAGTTCCAGAGCCTTGCGTCCGTTACCGGCTTTTCCCACAATTTCGAAATCAGGTTCCAATGAGAGCAGGGTGGCGAAAGCGTCCAGAAGCATGACCTGGTCTTCTGCCAGAACGAGCCGCAGCTTCTGTCTCATTGATCATTCCCAAAGGTGATGAGAAGGGTAGTCCCGTCACGACGACGTTCGATGGTGAGGTGGCCGTCAAGCCCGGCAAGACGTGCACGCATGCCTCTAATACCATTTCCCTCTCGGAATGAAAATGGATTTTCGCTGTTCTCAGGAGGAACGTGGTGGTCGCTGATCTCAATCAGCACCTGATCCTGCGCATTGCGACTGAAGCGTATGGTGCAGAGTTCCGCCCGAGCGTGGCGCAGGATATTGGTCAGCGCCTCGCGTAGTACCATGACCAGAACATCTTCCGACCCAGGGGGTATTATCGTTAGGTCACCAAAAAGCCTGAACCTGATTCCGGCTGTCTCAAATGTGAGACGACCATCTGCAAGTTCCTGTCTGAGACTTGTCAGGCGGATGCCTGAAACGGCAAGCCGGGTCTCGGCTAGTGCTTGGCGCGATTTCTCGCCGATTTCACGTAGTTCACCAGCTGCTTTTTCGGGATTATCCGGCAGATGACGAAGAGCGAGCTCGGATTTCAGTGCGATGAGTGTGAGGGAGTGGCCGAGCGTATCATGCAGATCGCGCGCAAAACGCTCGCGTTCGGTCATGAGTGTCAGGGTTCTGATTTCTTCCTGTGCAGCTTCCAGGGCGTTATTCTGTTTGTAAAGGTCTGCTGAAAGTTTGGTGGTGGCAAATACACCCAGCGCCACAACGAGAGTGATCAGACTACCGAGCACATTGTTACCCAGGAACCAGCTCAGAAAACAGTAAGGGACGAGAATAGCAACCAGGGTCACAACTCTCGGCACAGGAGATGCAATGGCTCCGCAGGTTGCGGCTGCCGAAATAAAGAAAACATCCCAATACCCCCTGAAGGGAATGAGAGCGACCCCGATCACTGCGTAGATCCCGGCCCTCAGACCCACGGTCAGCGCAAAACGTCCTGGCAGGAATGGCAGTATGAGAAAGAGAACGGCTCCGGCCAGAAAGGCACTAACAGCGCCTGGCGTTGTGCCGTTTGAAAGCCATGGCAGGGGATAAAGCAGAAGATAGATACCAAAGCTGAGACGTCGCGTGAGCGCCAGGCGTGTCGTGTCATGGATGCAGCTCATGTGAAGACCTCCACCTCGCAGACTGGTCGACCAGGCAGACGCAGCACATGGCCGTGTATCTCCGGGGCTGTGGCAAAGGCCAGTCGACCTGGATCAATCGGAGTACAACGCGGGCAAGGTAATATTTTGCAGAAGGTAACCATTTCCGTTTCCTGTGATCGCCGTTTTCTGTCGGTGATCATGGAGGAGATTACGATGTGCAAATAGTGTGCAGTATCACGCGCTATTCATGACAGGGAATTACATGAAATTTATGCGGGATACTGCTGACAGATGCTGAAGCAGTGCAGGGTCATACTGCTCTGTTGATCCGATCTCTCCAGAGATCAGACCGGACGTATGAGCAAATGGCGTTTTTTGCCGGAAGAGAGTTTGAGCACGCCTTCAACCAGATTATCCATGGTGACAATCAGGTTTTCATCATTGACCGGCGTGTCATTAAGTCGTGCCCCACCGCCACGGATCAGACGGCGGGCTTCGCTGTTGGTTGTGACGAGACCGGATTCGCCGAATAGTCTGAAAGCCGGAATGCCGGCTTCAAGCTCGGCTCTGGGGAGATCGCGAGAAGGGAGATCGATGGCCAGACTGCCTGTCTCGAAAGCCTGTCTGGCTGTTTCCGCAGCAGCTTCAGCCGCCTCCCGTCCATGGCAGATGGCTGTCGCCTCGGTGGCCAGGATTTTTTTTGCTTCGTTGATGGCAGCCCCTTCGAGTGTCCCGAGGCGTTCGCATTCCTCAACCGGCAGATCGGTAAAGAATTTGAGGAAACGTCCGACATCGGCATCTTCGGTATTACGCCAGAACTGCCAGTATTCGAATATCGGGAATTTCTTGGCGCTGACCCAGGTGGCTCCATTGGCCGATTTCCCCATTTTGGCGCCGGAAGAGGTCGTCACGAGGGGAGTTGTCAGGCCGAAGACCTGTCTGGAATCCGTGCGTCGCGCCAGATCGATTCCGGCCACGATATTGCCCCACTGATCCGAGCCACCCATCTGCAACACGGCCCCATGACGGCGATTCAGTTCACGGAAGTCATAGGATTGCAGAATGGAATAGTTGAATTCGAGAAAGGTCAGACCCTGCTCACGATCAAGACGCTGTTTTACGCTCTCGAAAGACAGCATGCGACTGATCGAGAAATGGACCCCGACATCCTGCAGCAGCTCGATATAGGAAAGGCGATCAAGCCAGTCTGCATTGTTGACAAGCATGGCATCACTTGTTCCCGCACCGAAATTCAGGAACTGGCGCAGGCTGACTTCGATGCCAGCGAGATTATGTGCAAGTTTCTCGGGGCTCATCAGGGCGCGTGCTTCGTCACGAAAGGACGGGTCGCCAATCTTCGCCGTACCGCCGCCCATCAGGGCAATCGGGCGATGGCCATGCTTCTGCAACAGGCGCAGCATCATGATAGACAAGGCATTGCCGACATGCAGTGAATCTGCTGTCGGGTCGAAGCCGATATAACCGGTTACCGGCCCTGCGCACATGGCGTCATCAAGCGCAGCCAGGTCAGTGCACTGGAAAATATAGCCCCGAGCGTAAGCCTCTTTCAGAAAAGGACTTTTCAGCGCGTGCTCTGCCATATCGGTCTATCCACTATCAGTCGGTTTGGAGCAGGGGTCGTAGCATGAAAACAGCGCCAAGCCGACCGCTGTCGTGAGAAACCCCCGTTAAGGTGCAATAAAAAAAGGCGGAGAAGACCTCTCCGCCTTTGTCTGGGCCTGCGTCAGCTCGCGCAGATCAGTCTGCGGCAATGGCTAGAACGCGGCGATTGCGCATGACGGTCACATGATCTTCAAGGGCGGAAGCGACTTTCTCTGCTTCGCTTGCAAAGATGTGGTTCGCGCCTTCAAAAATGCGATAATCGACTTCGACATTCTTCTGTGTGTTCAGCTTGTCCACCAGCTTGCGAATGCCTGGCTCTGGAGCCATGTCATCCTTGTCGCCGGCAATCATCAGACCACCACAGGGGCAGGGGGCAAGAAAACCAAAATCGTAGTCATTGGCCGGGGGGGCTACACTGATCCAGCCACTGATTTCTGGACGGCGCATCAGAAGCTGCATGCCGACAAAGGCGCCGAAGGAATACCCTGCAATCCAGAGCTCGCTGGAATTGGGATTAACCATCTGCATCCAGTCGAGTGCGGCAGCAGCATCCGAGATTTCTCCAATCCCGCCATCATAACGCCCCTGCGAACGGCCAACGCCGCGCGAGTTGTAGCGCATGACCGAAAAACCCATTTTCTCGAACGACCGATACATCGTGTAGGTGATGCGGTTGTTCATGGTACCGCCGTGAAGCGGATGTGGATGCAGAACCAGAGCGAGCGGCGCATTCGGCTCGTCAGAATGGTGGTAGCGACCCTCCAACCGGCCGTCTGGGCCGGCGAACATGACTTCAGGCATCAAAATGCTTCCGAATTGACCCTCAGCCAGCATGTGAATGCGGCTGAAGGAAGGTGTTTTTATTGTGGGAACGGAACCTGACCGCATGGGACATGCCCAATGAAGGGCACCGGGCCCGGTGCGAAATGGTTCATGATGAACGGCGTGGAGATGTCAGCCCTGCTGTATTATGCGACCGGTTATCGGACGAGCGGCTGGTCGAGGGTAGAAACCACAAAAGGATTCGACTGGCGTTGAAACGCACATGGACAAGCTCCTCGACGGTGAGAGGATATCAGGCCGACATCCCCTGACGCGACATCGTCTGCTTCCGGGGGTAAGCCCGACCAGCAAAAACGACCGTCACGTCATCATTGGCGCAGTGTATAACGAGGCTAAAGGGTAAAATTCCACAGAAATCGTCAATCGGAGCGATTTCACCTCCGTGAGGTTTTGACTTGCACTTGCTCAACGCAACCCGATCTATAGGTCCATGACCGTTTATCTTGACGCGAATGCTACTGAAATTCTGCGTGATGGCGCCATCGCTGCCATGCTTGATTCTGCCCGTCTGGCAGGTAATCCGTCATCGGTTCACGGGCCGGGCCGCGAGGCGCGTCGTGTGCTTGAGGCAGCCCGGGAGGCAATCGGTCGTATCTGGGCAGCCGGGCCTGAACAGGTGGTATTTACTTCAGGGGGCACAGAAGCCAATGCCCTGGCCATCCATGCTTTTGGTCAGGAACGACGCCTGCTGATCGGCGCAACCGAGCATGATGCGGTGCGTATGGCGTCGCCCGATCATGAGATTGTGCCGGTTCTTCCTGATGGCAGCTTGTGCCTTCAGGCGCTTGAAGCGGCCCTTCAGCGTGAGGGGGGCGCCCTTGTCTGTGCAATGGCGGCCAATAATGAGACAGGTATCCTGCATCCGCTCGAAGCTATCGGCACTCTTTGCAGGCAGTATGGCGCCCTGCTTCATGTTGATGCTGTGCAGGTGGCAGGGCGTCAGCTTGCGGGGGACAAAAGACTTTCGGTCGCGGGGCTGACCAGTCTCGCGGTTTCTGGTCACAAGGCTGGAGGGATCAAGGGAGCCGGGGCTCTGATTCTGGGTGCTGAAGGACATGTATCGCCCATGTTGCGTGGTGGCGGTCAGGAGCGGGGGCGTCGTGGAGGCACACCGGCTCTGCCTGCCATTGTTTCGATGGCTGCGGCTTTCGGTCTGGCGATGGAACAGGACTGGTCCCTCATTGCTTCCTTGCGTGATCAGATAGACATGACCGCCCTTTCCTGTGGTGCCCGTATCACGGGAGACAGGAAATGCCCGCGTCTGCCCAATACGACTTCGCTGATCCTCCCGGGTATCTCGGCCCAGACGCAGCTCATGATGCTGGATCTTGCAGGCTATGCGGTCTCGACCGGTTCGGCCTGTTCGTCAGGCAAGGTGTCGGCTTCTCATGTGCTTCAGGCCATGGGGCTGGAAGACGATGCCGCCTGCGCCATCAGAGTTTCCCTGCCCTGGAATATCACAGAGAGTCAGGTGGAAGGGTTTGTCGGTGCCTATGTTGATATGGCGCGCCGCCTTGGAAAGAAAACAGCATGATCTATCTCGATAATCAGGCAACGACGCGTTGCGATCCCGAGGTGGTATCGGCCATGCTGCCCTGGTTCAGCGAGCATTATGGCAACCCTCATAGTGAAGGGCATGAGGCGGGAGCCGTAGCTTCCCGGGCTGTTGAGAAGGCACGTGACGATATTGCCGGTCTGATAGGGGCGACGTCGCGAGAGATCATTTTCACCTCCGGTGCAACCGAGGCAAACAACCTCGCCATAAAGGGCGCCGCGCGTCATATCGCCCGTCTGGGGGGCGATCGCCGTCGGGTGATTACGGTCGCTACCGAACATAAATGCGTCCTCGAATCCGTGCGCGATCTTGCTTCAGAAGGTTTCGAGCCGGTCATCCTGCCGGTATCCCGATCTGGTCTGGTTGATTCTGATGTGCTTGAGCAAGCGCTGAAAGTGCCTACCGCGCTTGTCAGCATCATGACTGCCAACAACGAGACCGGAGTGATACAGGACATTGGTGTCCTGTCGTCGCTTTCGAGGCAGGCCGGGGCGCTTTTTCATACCGACGCAGCGCAGGCAGCGGGAAAAAAAGCACTGACTTGTGCCAATATCGACCTTATGTCGTTATCTGCGCATAAGTTTTACGGGCCGAAAGGCGTCGGTGCCCTCTATGTCAGGCATCGGCCGCGCGTAAGGTTGCATCCTCTTTTTTCCGGGGGCGGGCAGGAGAGGGGATTGCGCTCGGGCACATTGCCAACGCCTCTTGTCGTCGGTTTTGGTGAGGCGGCGCGTCTTGCCCGGAGCTGGTTGCCAGAGGAAACATGCCGTATCGAAAAGCTGAGAGAGCAGATTCTTGCTGGGCTTGAGACACTGTTTCCCGGCCTTGTCGTTAATGGTGCAGATGCAGAACGTCTTCCTGGTGCACTCAATCTCATGTTTCCGCCCGGCTATGAAGCTCGCGCACTTATGGATGCCATGCCGGATGTCGCTGTTTCGACTGGTTCGGCCTGTACCTCTGCTGCGATCACCCCTTCTTATGTGCTGACCGCGATGGGACTGGATGCAAAAGAGGCCGCACGATGCTTGCGTCTGTCGGTCGGACGCTTTACCTCCACGCCCGAGATCGTGCAGGCCCTCGACCGGTTCGGGGTGGCGGCACGCGAGGCCCGTAGTGCCTCGTAACGAAGAACCAGGGTAACAAGAACATGCCTCATATGATTTTTGTCGAGCAGGATGGCACCCGAAAGGAAGTCGACGCTCCGATCGGCCTTTCCGTGCTCGAAATCGCGCATAAGCACGATATCGAACTCGAAGGTGCCTGCGAGGGTTCGCTGGCTTGCGCCACCTGCCATGTGGTGGTTGACCCGGCATGGGCTGACAAGCTCTCAGCACCGACGGATGACGAAGAAGACATGCTTGATCTGGCTTTTGGTCTCGAAAAGACTTCCCGTCTGGGCTGTCAGATCGTTATGACGGAAGCGCTGGACGGCCTAGTGGTGCGTTTACCCAAATCATCCTGAACTCCGGGGCGTTTTGCTTCGGAGCTCTCCCCATTTTCAGACCATAGAGAGATCTCATGCGTATCCTAGTTGCCATGTCGGGAGGCGTGGACAGTTCCGTTGTGGCCGCGACCCTGAAACAGGAAGGGCATGAGGTCATTGGTGCCACGCTTCAGCTTTATGATCACGGACAGGCTGTTTCCAAACCGGGAGCATGCTGTGCCGGGCGTGATATTCTTGATGCCCGGGCCGTAGCGGATCGTTTGGATATTCCGCATTACGTTATTGATGCAGAAGAGCGCTTCCGCAGCAGTGTGATGGCGAGTTTTGCCGACAGCTATGCGCGTGGAGAGACCCCTGTACCCTGTGTTGCCTGCAATCAGGGAGTAAAATTTACCGACCTGCTCAGCATGGCCCGCGATCTGGGATGCGAGGCGATGGCGACCGGCCATTACGTACGTCGTGTCGAGGGTGAGGGGCGGGCTGAATTGCATCGCCCCGCTGATCTGTCGCGTGACCAGTCATGGTTTCTGTTCGCGACCACCCAGGACCAGCTTGATTACCTGCGTTTTCCGCTGGGTGATATGCCCAACAAGGATGCCGTTCGCCAGAAGGCACAGGAGTTTGGCCTCGCCATCGCAGCCAAGCCAGACAGTCAGGATATCTGTTTTGTACCCTCGGGTACCTATGCCTCTGTTGTGGAGAAGCTGCGGCCCGAAACCAACGGTGCGGGTGAGATCGTTGATGAGACGGGGCGCATTCTGGGGCAGCATGAAGGCATTGCCCGCTACACAGTCGGGCAGAGCAAGCGCCTTGGCGATATTCATACCAAGGATGGGCGCCGCCAGATCGTGAAACGGATCGACGCTTCAACACGTCGTATCATTGTCGGCCCCAAGGAAAGTGCCGGACGGATCGAATTCGCGCTGCGTGACATGAACTGGCTGATTGAGCCTTCATCTGATGGTGTTCGCTGTCACGTGCAGATCAGAGCGCGTGAGGTCTCGCGTGAGGCCTGGGTCTATCCCCTTGCTGATGGGGCAAGGGTAGTGTTGGATGAGCCTGCCATGCCAGCGCCGGGGCAGGCCTGCGTACTTTATCAGGGGAGCAGGGTGCTCGGCGGGGGCTTCATTCTTTCCTGAGAGGAAAACTCCGCCTTGGATCGTCTCGTCATTGGTACACGCCGCTATTCCTCATGGTCTCTTCGTGGCTGGCTGGCTGTACGGTGCGCCGGTCTGGAGGTTGAGGATCAGGTGATCCCCCTGCGTGGTGCAGGCCAGACCCGGGAAATCCATGAAATCTCGCCTAATGCCCTGGTGCCGTACCTTGAGCATCAGGGTGCAAGGATCTGGGAAAGTCTGGCGATCTGCGAATATTGCGCTGAAATCAGTCCGTCGCTTTGGCCAAGGGATTGGATGGCCCGTGCCACAGCACGCAGCGTTGCCTCTGAAATGCATGCCGGCTTTCGTGCCCTGAGGCAGGCTCTGCCCATGAATCTGGGGCGGGAAGGGAGACCGCGCGCGACAATGCCGGACGAGGCATTGAGCGATATCGGCATGATTGATCGTCTCTGGTGCAAGACGCGTGAGTGCTTTGGTGGCTCTGGTCCCTATCTCTTTGGTGCCGTTTTTACCAATGCTGATATTATGTTTGCGCCTGTTGCATCACGCTTTGCTTCTTATGGGGTTACTCTCTCAGAGGACGCCAGCACCTATTGTCATGCCGTGCTTAACCATCCGCTCATGCGCGAATGGTATCGCCTTGCAGCGCAGGAACCGGAAGAATGGCGTCTTGATCGTTACGAAAGTCTGGACTGAGGAAAAGGAAATCTTCCTTTTTTGACCAGGAACAGATTATTCCGGCAGACTGTAATATCTCGCGGAATGCGGCGACAGGGGTAGACCGCCGAGCAGCAGACGTTGAACGGGAAAAGGAGGAGTAATGATTCTGCAGAGGTCACGTTCTTTTCCGCGACGTATTTGTTTTGAGGTGTGGAAAAAGATTATTGCTTGAGAAGTAGTAATTTGTTCACCAAATCTATGTGTCAATTTTATTTCAATGTCATAATTTCAGGTATTTCCATCTCTCGTCATTCGAGAACAGATGTTTTTTTAATTCGGACTTGGCGAACGTTGCGTGCCCGGCTATAAGCCGCGCCAAACCAGCCTGCCGTTATGCCCATGATACGGGTTCGATCCTGTTCCCACCCATAAGGCACGCAGAACGGTGCGGCCCAAGCGACTTGCGTTAAGGACAGACGTGCATGATCACGCTCCCACCGGATTATCGGCCCTCTGACGAAGAAGAATTCATGAATCCGCTTCATGTGGAGTTCTTCAGACAGAAGTTGCTTCGCTGGCGCAATGACCTTCTCAAGGAGGCAAACCTGACGCTTGCCAGCCTGTCGGAGGGTGGAATTCATGAAGCCGATGTTACCGACCGTGCCAGCGTGGAGACCGACCGTGCGCTTGAACTGCGCACGCGGGATCGTGCCCGCAAGCTGATCGGCAAGATCAATCTTGCACTGCAGCGCATTGAAAACGGCTCCTATGGCTATTGCGAGGAGACAGGCGAGCCGATCGGCCTGAAGCGGCTAGAGGCTCGGCCTATTGCGACCATGTCGATTGAGGCGCAGGAGCGCCATGAGCGTATGGAAAAAATTCACCGCGACGACTGATTCTTTTATAAAAAAGCGCTTTCGGGGCTTGCAGCTTTCGGGCTGAGAAGCTACGAAGCGCTCCAGTTGCTGCTGTAGCTCAGTGGTAGAGCACTCCCTTGGTAAGGGAGAGGTCGCGAGTTCAATCCTCGCTAGCAGCACCATGATTTTCCTGAAAATATATTCCGTGTCTTCTTCTGTTTTCTGTCTTGGCTGGCACACAGAAACGGCGCGTATCGGATCTGTCAAACAGAAGAAGATCACTTCGACGCGTATCATCCGTTGCTGATCAAGCTTTTCCAATTCTTCCATAACCGTTGGTAGGCGACGCGACAGAAGCTGCCTGCTTATGCTGAGATCATGGAGGCGGGATGAGCGTGTTGTTCTGTCGAGCGAAGGCCCTTATTCTCGACTGACTGACGAGAAAGGGTGGAACATGATCAGTAAGCTGACGATCGCTGCAGTTGTTCTGACGACAGTCATGATGATCTCTCCGGCATACGCGGAGAAGGAAACGTCTCTCTCGGTCCCTCTCTCCGTTTCAACCGAGATTCAGCGGCAGGATGTATCCTATGTCTGCAAGGCGAAAAAAGGCGCCAGCTCGGCCAAGCTGCGCGGTGTTCTGGCAGAAAAAGTGGTCAAGGTCAGTTACGTCAATGCCGGCGATATCAGCCTGGCTGTGCTGCAGATCGAGGGGAAAACCCAGATCTTCTCGAATGTCGTTGCTGCGGATGGTGCAAAATATGTCGCAGGCCAATATGTCTGGTGGACCCGAAGCGATGAGGCACTTTTCTCGAGTGAGACGGATGCCAGCGCAATGCTGAACTGTCATGAAATCAAGGGCTGAGCGTAGCAGTCTGTCTTTTATCGAGAGTCTTTGGCAGAGATGGCGGGCAGTTTCCGACCGCCATTCTGTAGCATTGCCGGGTTGGAGCGCGTCTAGTTATCTCTGCTGCGATCGTGGTGATCGTGGTGGCGATTTCTTTGGCGGTTGGTCTTGCGTTTGTCGTAGTAATACTGGTTCTGCTGGCAGTTCAGTTTGACCTGATCCAGAGATCTCTCGAGCCCTGCAATTCTCTGGGTATTGTTATAATTTCTGGCTATCGAAATCTGGTATTCAAGGTTCTGGATTTTCTTGTCGCAATTTGTCCCTGCCTGAGCTTGCGATGCGGCAAGACCAACAAGCAAGGTGCCTAGCGTAAGGATTGTCAGCTTCAATGGTGCTCTCCCTGATGAGATCGCTGAATACGGTGTAAATCAGCTATTCTCTGCAGAATATATGAAAGTCATCATAGGATTGATCGTGAGAAATTACAGACTCACTATATCAGTATAATCGTGATTTTTGTTTTCTGCGGGCTGGTTCCGAAGTATCGTCGACGACGCAGAAGTGTAAATCATCCGTGCCTGAAGAGAGTTTCTCGCAATTTTCGAAAAGAACTCTCAGAGGCTGCGCCTCGCAAGAGCGAGGACGCAGTTCGGAGCTGGATCAGAGGATACCGCCGGAAATAGGCAGCGTTACGCCTGTGATATAGCTTGAATCTTCACTGAGCAGGAACGCGACCGTTCCCGGAATTTCCTCGATATCGCCAAGGCGCCGCATCGGGACACCCGCGACCATATCGATTTTCACCTTTTCGGGATCAGTTGAAAAATACTGGGTATTGGTAGCCGCCTGGAGCTCTGTCTGGCGATCCCACATGAAGCCTGGCCCCATCAATGCGGGAGCAATGCCGTTGACCCGGATATTATGTGGCGCGAGGTCTTTCGAGGCTACCTGGGTAAGGCCGACCACGCCGAATTTTGATGAGCCATAGGCACCCATATTGGGCGGGCCCTGTAATCCGGCCATGCTGGCGGTGTTGACGATACTGCCTGAGCGACGGTCGACCATGCGACGCGATACGGCGCGTAATACGTGAAACGCGCCGACGAGATCGATATCCACCACACGCTGGAAATCTTCCACCGGGTATTCATGGATTGGGGCAAAGGCCCCCTGATAGCCGGCATTGTTGAAGAGGAAGTCAATCGGTCCCACCGTTTTTTCGGCGTATTCCACTGCGTCTTCCACGCTTTTGTAATTCGTAACGTCGCAGACGACTGTCTTCACCTTTACTCCATGCTCGGCAAAGCCCTTGGCAGCATCATCGAGCTTGGCCTGATCGAGGTCGAGCAGAATTACATGGCTGCCTTCCCTGGCGAGACGCCGGGCAACGGCGAGGCCAATATTGCCAGCAGCACCTGTGACCAGTGCTGTCTTGCCTGCAAAGCGTTTCGTATCACTCATCGATTGGTTTTCCTTAGGAGCCTGTTACGGGCCAGGAGCCCGAGACAGGTGAAATACTGTCGCCCCGCGAATAGGGGGCGACTGACTACGCATTAACTGATCAGAAAGCTCTGGGTCGCATCACACCGAGTTAAAGCGTCTTGAGCATGCCGCCATCAACAAAATACGACGAGCCCACGCTGTAGGAGGCTTTGTCGGAGCACAGGAAAACGAAGAAATTGGCCAGTTCTTCCGGCGAGCCGAACCGCTTGATCGTAGCATGCTCATCTGCCACCGATTGCAGATAGCCTTCCCAGTCTCCGCCGCTCTCGCTGGTAAGCTGTTTGGCGGTTTTTACCCAGTCCGGTGTCAGGATCAGCCCGGGATTGACGCAGTTGACGCGGATATTGTCCTTGATCACTTCTGTTGCCAGCGTTTTGGAGAACATCATCAGCGCAGCCTTGGTGACGTTATAGATCGGCTCATACCACAGGGGCTGAACGGCGCAGATGGAGGCATTATGAATGATTGCGCCCCCACCGCGTTTCTTCATGCCGGGTACGAGACCGCGTGCCAGACGCACGGCTGCCATGACATGCAGTTCCCAGTAGAACTGCCATTTGTCATCGGGGGCTTCCATGATCGTTTCGTTCGAGCCGGTACCTGCATTGTTGATAAGGATATCAGCACCACCGAAAGCTTCTTCGATCTGACGAATGACACTATCGACCCCCTCTGCCGTTGCGACATCGGCAGAGACTGGCAGACAGCGCACACCATGGGTTTCTGCGAGCTTGTGCGCTGCTGTCGCAAGGCGCTCCTTGTCGCGGGCCACCATGACGATATGAGCTCCTTCACGCGCCAGCCCTTCGGCTACCGCAAGGCCAATTCCGACACTGCCGCCTGTAACAACGGCGACCTTGTTTTTCAGGCCCATATCCATTTGATCGCTTCCTCATGTAAAAAGCACAGCCCATTATGGGCAGCTTGAAAGAAATGACTGAACGGGGATATCGGGTCGAGTAAAAGGGGGGAGGTCGAACACGATGCGGTGTTCTTGAACACGCTCAGGTGAGGCAGAAAGATTTTGTCTCAGACAACTCCGGCATCAACAGTTTCGCACTGGGCCAGAGAATAGCATCAGGAATCCCGGCAAGTTTCGATGCGGTCAATGTGACAAGCTCGACCCCGATGAGCCGGTTTACCATTTGCTCTATTATAAGAAGAACGTGCTGTAAAAGCTTGTTTCGATTAGTGGTGTGGGGGCATCAAGATTTCCTTCACTCGCTTTTTTTTCTCAGATGGTCCACCAACAAGGTGACAGAATAAAAGGATAGACCCATGAATCTGGCCCCCAGACGGCCTTTTCCAGCATTTTTGCTCCTGCTTGTTACAGCGAGCGGACTGACTGGCTGTGGCAGCAAATCCGGGCAGGAAAAGGCTCTCATGCTTGCCAATCCGGCATCGGTTTACTGCAAGGAACAGGGTGGGCAATTGGAAATCAGAAAAGAAAAGGGAGGTGAGGTCGGGTATTGTCATCTCGCTTATGGGCGGATTGTAGAGGAATGGGTTCTGTATCGAGCTGCCCATCATCAGGCTGCTCCCAGATAAATGCGCTCTGCGTGGTGCTGTGAAGTCAGGTAATCAGCGTTTGGGCAGGTATGGTGCCGAGGATGTGAAGAGAGCTGGTGAACAGCCGCGTGTGACAATCGTTAGAGAGAGGGAAGCAGACGCTTTCATGCCATGAGCGCCTCCGCTCCGGGTTCTCTGGTGCCGGGGTGTATGCCGGTAAATATTTCCCTGGGAGGGATATGGTTGACCAAGGTGTTCTGGCAGCTTCTTCAGATATAACGAGATGAATTTATGCCCGCCTACAGCCTGCCCGGCCATCTGGTCTCAAGTCCACAACTTTCAGTTCGTGGTGTTATTTTTGATATGGATGGCCTGCTCCTCAATAGTGATGCCCTGGCAATAGAAGCTCAAATGCGCGCAGGGCGTGATCTGGGTCACAATCTGTCCCGGTCATTCTGCGTACATATGATTGGCCTTGTTGAGGGTCGCTATGCGTCTAAAATGCGGGAAACTTTCGGCGAGGATTTTCCAGCCGAAGAGTTGTTTGCCTTGCAGGCGCAGTACATGAAGTATTACCTCGAAGAAGGTCGGCTAAGAATAAAGCAGGGTGTCCTCCCTCTGCTCGACCTTCTGGATACGAGACATATTCCCAGAGCGATCGTAACTTCGTCAGGGTGGGAAGAAGCCAGAAATCAGCTTCGTCATGTTTCCCTCATTGAGCGTTTCGATGCAATTGTCACTCGTGAGGATGTTGTCCATGGAACGCCTGATGCAGAAACCTACCTCGTCGCGTCATCGCGGATTGGCGTAGTACCAGAACTCTGTCTTGTTCTCGAGGACTCGATGAGTGGCGCAAGCTCAGCTCTTGCAGCCGGAATGAGAGTTATAGTTGTGCCGGATCTGACCGAACCAACGCCGGAGGTCAGGGAAGAGGCGCTTGCCGTTGTGAGTGACCTTACTGTTGTCCAGGATTATGTGGCTCGTTACGGGCGCTAGTGTAAATCGGCAGAGCCGACCTACAGGCAGTTGAGGCGATAGAAAAAAGCCGAGCTATGAGCCTATGGCCGTGTCATATCGGCCGTTTGATCATGGTTTGCTGGCTTCATGGGAGTTTCATGCTGAAACTCGCAGACGTTCTGCTCGACTCAACAATAATAATAGTGCCCGAAAATATTGTTACCCTTGTCGTGACAGGACGGCAGATGTTGCCACTTTGCATCTGGATGGCGGTTTAGATTATTTCGTTAATGAGTTAACGATTATCTCCTGCGGGCGGATAGAAATGCCCCGTCAGAGTAAATGGAAACGCTTTGATAAAAATGCCTGATGTATTGATCATGTTAACTAATTTATCCATCTCTACCTATAAATGGGATAATCCAATCAATTTCGTACATCTATTGTGCAATTTTTTTCATCAACAATAGCTCTTGATTTCGTTACATCACCATTTTGTTTGTATCTATGGCTAAAAATATATGCAGAAAATGAGCGTCCTTATCCTGTGATAAGTAGGGGATAGCGACATGAGAACCGTAGACGCGACAGATTGTGAGGTCGAAACTCAGGATGCCGTGACCTTGGGGCAGAAGTCGCCCGTAACAAGATTTGAGCGCATGAAAGCAGTGGGTCAGGTCGCAAGCGGTAACATGCTTGAGATGTACGATTTCATGATATTTGGCTATTACGCCGCAGCTATAGGTACTGCTTTTTTTCCTTCCGCAGACAAGCACGCAGAACTTTTACTTTCTTTCACGACATTTGGCGCAGGGTTTCTAATGCGGCCCCTTGGGGCGCTCGTACTGGGAGCCTATGTTGATCGTATCGGGCGACGTAAGGGTCTGATATTGACGCTTGCCCTCATGTCAATTGGCACAGCAACTCTGGCATTGACACCAGGGTATGCGAGTATCGGGTTACTGGCACCTTTCCTCGTACTGTGTGGCCGGCTTCTGCAGGGTTTTTCCGCAGGAGTGGAACTGGGTTCAACCTCTGTCTATCTATCTGAAATTGCTACAGAAAGAACGAAAGGCTTCATTGTGGCCTTTCAGTCTGCATCGCAGCAGGTTGCCGTTATCGGCGCAGCATTGCTCGGTGTTGTATTGACAACTTACCTTGATCATCAGGCCATGGCTGCGTGGGGGTGGCGCATTCCTCTCATTCTGGGATGCCTTATTGTGCCCGTCCTGTTTTTCCTGAGACGCAACCTGCAGGAAACCCAAAGCTTTCGTGAAACGCATGCGCCGCCGAAGTTTCGTGAAGTCGTGCATATGCTTTGCAAGGAGTGGAAGATCGTCGGTACGGGGATTTTGACCGTTATGATGACCACGACATCGTTTTATGTGATTACGGCCTATACTCCTTCTTTCGGAACGCGTGTTCTCCATCTGACAAATCGCGAAAGTCTTGCCGTCACACTCTGTGTCGGACTGACCAATCTCGTTTTGCTTCCTTGCTTTGGTGCATTGTCGGATCGGGTTGGTCGACGCAAGCTGCTTATCTCAGCGACGCTCCTTGCCCTTGCTTCTGCATGGCCGATGATGAACTGGCTTGTTTCGGCACCGAGTTTCGGTCGCCTTCTGCTCGTCGAGATGGTTCTTGCTGTTCTTTACAGCGCATATAATGGTGCTGCAGTTGTCTGGCTGACTGAAATCGTCCCGCCGCGTATCCGCACAACGGGCTTCTCATTCGCCTATAGTCTTGCAACCTGCATCGGTGGTTTTACCCCGATGATCTGCACCTGGCTTATTCATGCAACGGGTGATCGAGCCATACCCGGGGCCTGGCTTTCGCTCGCGGCCCTGTGCGGGCTGGTAGCAGCGCTGATTGCCCGTCCTTACAAACAGGAGGCAGGACAATCATGAGTTCTGTTTCTGCTCCGGTTAATGATCATCCAAAGTCCGTCGTATCAGGGCGTCGGGCTCTGGCCCCCGTAATTCTCGTGACATTTCTGGGATCACAGGCCGAAGCTTCTGTCAGGAAGAACGAAATCGACATGCAGGCTCTGGCCTCTCTCGTCAAAGCCCAGGCGCAGCAGATCCACGATCTGCAGGCAAGACTTGCAGTTCTCGAAGGTCATAAACCGGCTATACGTAAAACGCATGGGGTACGTGGAGCCCAGGCCGTTGCGCCAGCTGCAGCGATCGCGGTCAGTCAGAAGACGGATACGGCACTAGCTGTCCAGACACCGCAAAAAGTGCTTTCGCCGACAGTGAAGTCAAGCAATGAGGTACCTTCCTCGACGGCCCGCTCACAGTCACCTACGTTGCAGATTGCCTCATCCGACTTTGCGACCGTACCTTTGTCGTCCGCTCCTCCCGGAAAGGGCGGAAGTATAGGACAGGGCGGTACACGCTATCCGGAGCAGGCTGCAGCTCCTGGATCCTGGGGGGCGGTATCTGCGATCCCGCTCAACTCTTCGCCGGTCATGGGGGTGGATTCGTCCATTCCCTATGCTGGGCGAACGACGCATGTCGGTGGGCTTGTCCTGAAATGGGGTAAAGGACTTCCGGAATTTACAACGCCAGACAAGCAGTACGCCTTCAGAATTCGTGGTCGGATTCTGTTTGATTACGGATCGGCATTTGGATCGAAATTTCACGATCAGAATGTCTCCAGAACAAGTCTGCGCGCTGTCAGGCTGGGTGTTGAAGGCCGTGCAAGGCAGCTGTCCTGGGTATTTGAAGGAGATTACTCGAACAACCGGGTCTCGGTGATGAGTGCTTATGCTACGTGGAGCGACCGTATGGCAAAACACCTGGTAGAATATACGCTCGGTAACAAGTTCAACGATCGCGGGTTCGACGGCTCTACCGGTTCGGCCGAAACTGTGTTTCTGGATCGCGATCTGGTCGCTACATCCATCCTGCCGGTCAGGGGGTGGTACGGGCTCGGAGCAACATTCAAAATCTATGGCGAAGGCTGGCATATTGCCACGCAGATAACGGGTAACAATGTCAACTCCACTAACATATCAAACAATCTGCGTGATGATCTGACGTATTCCTTTCGCGCGCATTGGATCCCCTGGAGAAACAAGGATGCACTAGTGCATCTGGGAGTCTGGGGATTTTATGAGGATGTCAAGCCGGGCGCTAATTTCTCCCAGAATATACGTATGCTCGCGCGCACCAATGATGCCTTTTCAGCGCGAATCAATACGTTGCCTATCGCAAATTCCATGGCTGGCGGATTGGAAGCTTTCGGCATCTGGAAGACAGCATGGGTGCTTGGCGAGTATGGGATACGCGATATCAAGTTCAGGCACACCTACGGTGCTATGGATTTTGATCATCGCCAAGGCACCGTTCAAGCCGCCAGCGTGCAGACTGGTATTTTTCTTACAGGCGAAACACCAAACTATTACGCTCTTACGGGTCAATGGGCTTCCCCTCGTGTACTCGACCCTGTGACCCATGGAGGAATTGGCGCTTGGGAAATCGCCGGTCGAGCAGACTGGCTGGATGGATGGAAAATGCAAGGCGGCACGAGAGGGTGGTCGCTTACTGCAGGGGTGAACTGGTGGTTGATTGATTACATGCGATTGATACTCAACTATACCCATGCTCATGTCGATAACAAAAAGGGTCCCTATATTGGTCCGACAGGAGGGAATATTGTAGGGCTTAGAGCAGGTATTACATTTTGATATGACTTACGTCAGCGTTTATGGACGGAGCTGGTCTTCCGGGAACTCAGGGCGACAGAACGGAAGTCCAGATGTGAGCGTGTGTTCTCATCAAATCAGATTGTGACATGTGGTCAGTTCATGATTTTGTTGAACATGCGCTCGAAGTGCTTTTTTGAATCTGTAAGCGTATCGGCCATGGTTGTCGCAGTTTTGTTTGTCTTGTTGGGATAGGGTTGCCGGGCGAGCCTCGGTGCAAGGAAGGTCAACCCGGGTATGCTCGACATCGAAGAACAAAGATCAGTTTGAAGTGAAAGAAAGGTGGGTTTCGGTACTTCCCGTCAGTCTGTTCCTTTGACGAGCTTCTGAATGCCGGCACCTGATCAATACTCGGACCAGATATGTTGCTGCTTTGTCTTTCTCGTTCATGATGGAGATGCTTGCGAGATGATGCTACTTCGTGAGGCTGGCAGATCTCTCCAAATCATGCCTGGTAGTTTTAGAGATATCCTGGAGATAGCCACAAGAATTACATCTTCACTGAACTGCAGCGAGCTACAAACGCTCTATGGCTCATGTGGTGTGACGACGAAACTCTGGCTGACAGGAGCTCTGATAGCTGAATTATCATTGTTCCTGATTTTTTCAGGTTTGGAAGTATATATCAGGAATTATAGATAATATGATATGTATATTTTCTATTATGCATGTCATATCTGAATGTCGAGTAAATATCTTTCTATGAAATAATTTCCTCTCATATTATTGTTTTTTAATAATATTGTCATATTTATCGATGATGAGAGGGTGTTTCCTTCTTGCGTAGCACGTTGAGCGTCATTGGGTATTTTTTCCTTGAATTATTATTTTCAATGACTATGTTTGCATCATACACACGATTTCGTGATTGCCCCAACCCTGAATGCGGGTGTGTCGAGCGACGCATACGCATGCACCGAAAAGGACAATGCCATGACCGTAGCCTCTGCCCACGCCACTGAAATTCCCGCTGCCATTCGTGAAGACGGTTCACTGAAACTCGTCATTTTCGATTGTGATGGCGTGCTCGTTGATGGTGAACATCTCTCCACGGCAAAAATGGCTGAAGAAGCCCGTCATCACGGCTGGGATCTCTCGAATGAAGAAGCCCACAAGATTTTTACGGGTGGTGAACTGGTCAAGATCGGTGAACGCATCGGTCGTGAGACCGGCAAGGAAATGCCCGCAGACTGGGACATGATGATGCAGGATCGCATCGTCAAAATGATGGAAACCGAAGCAGAGACGATCGACGGTGCTCATGAAATGCTGCAGAGCGTTCATGATCTTGGTCTGCCGATCCGTATCGGTTCGAATTCCTCAGGTGCGGAGATGGAAGCCAAATTTTCCAGTACCGGTCTGGATGAGCTGCTTGAAGAAGAACGCATTCACTCGGGTCGTGATCTCGAAATGCCCAAGCCGCGCCCGGACCTCTATCTCCATGCAGCCGAACTTGAGGGTGTTGGTCCCGAGAACTGTATTGTGCTGGAAGACTCCGATACCGGTGCAGAAGCGGCCCGTCGTGCCGGTATGGCCTGTGTTCTCCTGCGTGATCTCGACAAGCCTGCACCGAGCTGGCCGGGTTTGCTGCGTATTGGCCACCTCTCGGAGTTCCCGGAAATCCTCAAGCAGATTCTTGAGGCGCAGACGAGCCATAAGTCCATCGCGGCTTGAATTGCGAACTCATTATGCAAAAAAGGGCCGCTCGCGCAGAGCGGCTTTTTTTATGGGTCAAGCTGGGCTGGTTGGAAACATGGGGGCTGCTCAACGCGTTCGTGCCTTGGACAGCAAGGACAGGACTCATGTCGGTGAAAGACTTTAAAAAAGGTGATGATGTTACCTGGAAGACCAGCAACGGGGAGACGGAAGGCCACGTGCTTAAAACGGTGACCAAGCCCATGAAGATCAAGAAGAATGAGGTCAAGGCGTCAAAGGACGACCCCAAGATTCTTGTTGAGAGTAACAAAACGGGCGCTAAAGCGGCACATAAGCCGGAGACATTGCACAAGAAATGAATATTTCCCCTTTCGCAGTTCGCAATGGGCGCGCGCTTCTGGTCGTAGGGTGTCTGGTTATGCTGACGCTTGGCGCAGCGCAGGCACAGATTGCACCTGTGCAATGCGACAACCAGAAATTCCTCTCTGATCAGGCGGGGTTTTTTCAAACCGGGCCGACACGCGTTGATCTCCCCGAGCATGTCTGTGGTGAGGTGATTTCTGTAACAGAGAGATCGCGCCGCACACGTAGCGGGGTGCATGGGTATTTTATCATGCAGGTGGCGCCTGGTCGTCAGATACGCATCGTTTCCGATCTTGACCGCATGCAGGCGCCGGACTGGCCCTGGGTCAAAACGGGCGATGCGGTAGACGTTGTCGGGCGTTATTATTTCGACTCTGCCCGCAGTCAGGGCATTGACTGGACTCATCATGGCACAGGCCGGCACTGGGCCAGCCCCGGTTATGTTCAGGTCAACGGAAAACGATACGAATAAAAAAAAGCGGTGGGTCTCCCCACCGCTTTTTTGCTGGGATCCAGAAAGCAGATCCTAGTTATTGCTGGTTGCTTCCGATCGTTCATCGGAATCTTCCTCACCTGTCTTGCTTGCTGCAGGCGTGGCTTCAAGGAATTCGAAACTGAGCGCATTGTCCTTCAGCCCAATCCGTACGGCCCCGCCATTAACCAGAGCACCGAAGAGCAATTCTTCTGCAAGTGGTTTCTTGATGTTGTCCTGAATGACACGTCCAAGCGGTCTGGCGCCATAATGGCGATCATAGCCTCGTTCAGCCAGCCACTCCTTGGCAGCAGAAGTGATCTCGATTGTCACATGACGGTCAGCCAGCTGGGCCTCGAGCTGCAGAACAAACTTTTCTACCACACGCCCAACAGTTTCTGGAGTGAGGTTAGCAAACGGAATAATCGCATCCAGACGATTGCGGAACTCGGGGGTGAACAGCCGCTTGATCGCGTCTTCATCCTCGCCCACGCGATCGGTACGTCCGAAACCTAGAGCTTCCTTGCTCAGATCTGCAGCGCCTGCGTTGGTTGTCATGATCAGGATGACATTGCGGAAATCGATCGTCTTGCCGTTGTGATCGGTCAGACGGCCATGATCCATGACCTGCAGCAGGATATTGTAGAGTTCCGGATGCGCTTTCTCAATTTCATCGAGCAGGAGTACGGCGTGGGGATGCTGGTCGATTGCATCGGTCAGCAGGCCACCCTGATCGAAACCGACATAGCCCGGCGGGGCCCCGATCAGCCGTGATATGGAGTGGCGCTCCATATATTCTGACATGTCGAAGCGGATCAGCTCGATACCGAGTGAGGCAGAGAGTTGTTTGGCGACTTCTGTCTTGCCGACGCCAGTTGGGCCCGAAAACAGATAATTACCAATCGGTTTCTCGGGGTCACGCAGCCCGGCGCGTGCCAGCTTGATGGCCGAGGTAAGGGCCTCAATGGCGCGATCCTGACCGAAGACCATGTTTTTAAGGTCACGTGACAGCAGACGCAGAGTCTCACGGTCATCGGTCGAGACCGATTTGGGCGGGATACGCGCGATCTTGGCCACGATTTCCTCAATATCCTTGAGCGTGACCGTCTTGCGTCGTTTGCTTTCGGGGAGGAGCATGCGCGATGCGCCGGCTTCGTCAATGATATCGATCGCCTTGTCCGGCAGTTTGCGATCATGCATGTATTTTGCCGAAAGCTCGACAGCTGCCTTGAGAGCATCGTCAGTATAACGGACTTTGTGGTGACGCTCGTAGTTACCTTTCAATCCACGAAGGATCTTGATGGTATCGCTGATCGAGGGCTCCGGCACATCGATTTTCTGGAAGCGACGCACTAGGGCGCGATCCTTTTCAAAATGCTGGCGATATTCCTTGTAAGTGGTCGACCCGATGCAACGCAGTGTACCGGCGGCAAGGGCGGGCTTGAGCAGGTTGGAAGCATCCATCGCTCCGCCCGAAGTTGCGCCCGCGCCAATAACGGTATGGATCTCGTCAATGAACAGAATACCACCCGGCGTCTGGTCCAGCTCAGTGACCACAGCCTTGAGGCGCTCTTCAAAATCACCGCGATAGCGTGTTCCGGCCAGCAGCGCGCCCATGTCGAGCGAGAAGATCGTTGCGTCAAGCAGAACTTCAGGCACGTCGCCTTCAACGATACGCTTGGCCAGGCCTTCGGCAATCGCCGTTTTGCCCACGCCGGGATCGCCCACATAAAGCGGGTTGTTTTTCGTGCGACGGCATAGGATCTGGATGGTCCGCTCGACTTCGCTGTCACGTCCGATCAGCGGGTCGATCTTGCCGTCTTCAGCGCGCTTGTTAAGGTCGACGCAATAGGCGGCCAGAGCTTCCTGCGGCTTGGTGGCCTTGCCCTGTTTCTCTTCGCGTTCGCCTTCTTCCTTGTCACGTGATCCGCTGGGCGCGCGACGGCTCGATTTGTCGGGAGCCTTTGCAATGCCATGGGAAATGAAATTGACCGCATCGAGGCGCGTCATGTCCTGCAACTGCAGGAAGTAGACGGCATGACTTTCACGTTCGGCAAAAAGCGCGACCAATACGTTGGCGCCTGTTACCTCATCACGACCGGTCGATTGCACGTGAATGGCGGCGCGCTGGATAACACGCTGGAAAGCGGCTGTTGGTTTGGGCTCGGTAGGGCGGTCAGAAGCGAGTCCTGCGAGGTCCTTGTCAAGAAACTCGGTGAGATCGGCGCGGAGTTTTTCAAGATCAATGCCGCAGGCCCGGAATACAGTCACCGAGTCGGTATCTTCAGTCAGGGCAAGAAGCAGATGTTCGAGGGTCGCGTATTCGTGTCGCCGCTCTCCGGCGAGGGTGAGGGCGCGATGGAGCGTCTGTTCGAGCATACGAGACAACATGGGGGCGCTCCTTTGGGTCAAGCGTGACGGGCCAACGAGACTGGATGTAAGCTGTTTCTGGTTTAGAAAAAGGGTACTTTCCGGGCGATTTTGCGGGGCCTGTAACCGGCAGGCAGCCGGCTCAGGCCTTTTCAATCATACATTGTAGCGGGTGCTGGTTCTGCCGCGCGAGATCCATCACCTGCGTTACCTTGCTTTCTGCTACTTCGAAAGTGAAGACGCCACAGACGCCAACGCCCTTTTTGTGAACATTCAGCATGATGTTTGTCGCTTCTTCCCGCGATTTGGAGAAAAAACGCTCCAATACATGTACGACAAACTCCATAGGCGTGTAATCGTCATTCAGCATCAGGACCTTGTACATCGCCGGACGTCGTGTTTCAGGGCGGGCCTGGATAGCAACGCTGATGTGTGATTCGTCGCCGTTTCCATTCTTCTCGGGGGGGGTGTCGGGTGCCGAGGCGCGAGGGAGCGCATGGGTGCCGGAAGGAAGGCCGGACGTTCTGGATGTCTCGAGGGTCGTCGCGCGATGGTGCATGGTCATGAGCATATGGGATGAAATAGATGATCGCAAAGATCTAACATGGGACAAACCTGCAAAAACCGCTTGCAGGGAGCTTTTACCTTAATTTCCCCGCATTTGACGCAGATGATCATGGACTACAGGAAAGGCGTCTGTCTATGATGGGAAAACCGCCAGTCAACCGGGGGCACGAGTGACCTACAGCATGCAGTCCGCAAGAGAGAACAGCCTCCCTGGGGCAGAAAAAGCGGTTATGCACCGTAAGCTGAGGGTTTTTACGCGCGCTGCATTGGGCGTCTGTCTGGGTGCAAGCGTGATCGGGATGCCAAAAATAGCCCGTGCCCAGTATGCAGGTCATGTCAGCTCCTACGTTGTGGATGTGAACAGCGGTGCAGTATTGTCGCAAGTCGATCCCGATCTTCAGCGTTACCCGGCATCCCTGACCAAGCTGATGACCCTCTACATGGCGTTCCGTGCTCTGCGGGCTGGTGAAATCACAACCGATACAACTGTGCCGGTATCGATTCATGCCGCAACACAGGCGCCCTCGAAACTTGGTCTTGTGCCCGGAACCCGTTTTGTGGTTCAGCAGGCCATTCTGGGTCTGGTAACAAAATCGGCCAATGACGCTGCCTGCGCACTGGGAGAGTTGCTGGGTGGCGGTGATGAAGTGCGTTTTGCCAATATGATGACCCAACAGGCCCGTGCGCTGGGGATGTCGAACACCACTTTCCGCAATGCCTCGGGTTTGCCTGATCCCGATCAGGTGACGACAGCCCGTGATCTCTCAATGCTGGCGCAGCATCTGGTTCAGGATTTTCCTGAATATTATCACTATTTCTCGACGCCTGTATTTTCCTTCCATGGTCGGATGATCCCCAATCACAACCCGATGCTCAAGACCTATGCCGGGGCTGATGGTATGAAGACGGGCTACACCGATCTGGCAGGCCACAATCTTATTACGTCGGCCCTGCGCAGTAACGTACGGTTGGTCGGTGTTGTTCTTGGTGCACGGTCCAATCCACAGCGTAATGCCATGATGGCGAGCATACTCGATCAGGGTTTTGCTTCGGAGGGTGTCGCCCCCATGGCGCCATTGCATCCGCCCACCGTCCTGGCGCGTAATACGCGTCGTCGTGGTCGTGCCGCAGGTGGGTCGAGCGCCGTATTCGAAGTGGCCGAGGCGCCAAATGGTCCACGTCGCTATCAGCCTCTGACTCATGCTGCCAGACATCATACGGTAGCAGCTGCCAATGTCCGTATGGCGACCTCACGCCATGTCGTCTCCACAAAGAAAAAGGCCCGTCATCAGAAGGGGTAAAGCCTGGGACTGTAAAAAAAACAGTCCTGACCTTGCCCCATACGTCTCTGGCGCGCATTTTCTCTGAACATTTTGCATGATCAGAGAATGTAGCAGGAGGCGGTAACAGTCTATGGACAGCATGAGCACGTATCACGGGGTACCTCTTCATACCGAGGAGGATTTCGTTGGTCTCAGAAAAGCGGGGCAGCTTGCTGCTGCAACCCTGGATATGATCACGCCCTATGTCGTACCCGGCGCGAAAACCGATGATCTGAATACCCTTATTCACGAGTTTACGCTTGATCATGGAGCGATCCCGGCGCCACTGAATTATCGTGGCTTTCCCAAGTCCTGCTGTATCTCGATCAATCATGTTGTCTGCCATGGCATACCCGGCGAGCGGTGTCTGAAAGATGGCGACATCGTCAATATCGATGTCACCTCGATCCTTGACGGGTGGTATGGCGATACCTCTCGCATGTATCTGGTAGGTAATGTGCCGCGCAAGGCAGTCAATCTGGTGGAGGCGACCTACAAGGCCCTGATGCTGGGTATCGCCGAAGTTGCTCCGGGCAAGACTTTGGGAGATGTAGGTCATGCCATCCAGAGTTTTGCCGAGGGGCATCGGCTCTCGATCGTGCGTGACTTCTGCGGCCATGGTATTGGCCGGGAATTCCATGCGGAACCTCAGGTCGTGCATTACGGCAAGCCAGGCAAGGGGCTCAGGCTTCAGGAGGGAATGGTATTTACCATTGAGCCCATGCTGAATCTCGGCAAGGAGGCTACCAAGACGCTTGAAGATGGCTGGACAGCGGTTACGCGTGACCGATCTCTTTCGGCTCAGTTCGAACATATGCTTGCCGTAACGCGGGATGGATACGAGATCTTTACGCTTTCCCCTGCGGGCTACACCAAACCCCCTTATATACTGGGCTGATTGACAAGGAACGATCCACGTGAAGCGTGTCTGCATCCGGACGGCAGCTCTGTCGCTCCTTTTTACCGGTATTTCTCTGCCGTGCCTTGCTCTCGCTACTCCTGCAACGGCTACGATGCCCTTTGATCCGCTCGCCTTCGGTACGGTCAATCCTGGACTGACGCCAGTCAGGCCGGTTGAAGGTAGTCGTGGAATGGTGGTGTCGGCACAGCATCTGGCTTCGGAAGCCGGTCGCCAGATTCTGGCGTCTGGCGGTAATGCTGCAGATGCTGCTGTCGCTGTTGGCTATGCTCTGGCGGTTGTTTACCCGGCAGCGGGTAACATTGGCGGTGGCGGGTTCATGACCCTGCGTCTGCCTGATGGCAAGACGACATTTATTGATTTCCGTGAGCGTGCTCCTGGGACAGCAACCCCCACTATGTATCAGGATGGCCAGGGCAAGGTTGATCCAAAGGCTTCAATAGAGGGATGGCGTGCTGTCGGTATACCCGGGACCGTGGCCGGGCTTGAGGAAATCCATCGCCGCTGGGGCAAGCTGAGCCGCGCCAAGGTGATGGCTCCGGCGATTGCTCTGGCGGAAAAGGGGTTTGTGCTGGGGCAGGGGGACGCCGATCTGCTGCATACCAGTACTGAGGCTTTCCGTAAGGATTCCCATGCGCGCGCCATTTTCCTGCGTGCTGATGGTACCCCGCTTCAGAAGGGAGATCGTCTGGTTCAGAAGGTGCTTGCAAGGACTTTGCGCAGTATCGCGCAATCGGGTGCAGATATTTTTTACAAGGGTGCCATCGCGCAGCAAGTTGTGGCGGCCAGTGAGAAAAACGGCGGCATTCTGACCCTTGCCGATTTCGCTGCCTATCATCCACGCGAATTCTCCCCGATTCACTGCCGCTATCGCGGGTATGATATTGACACCGCACCGCCTCCGAGCGGCGGCGGCGTCGCGCTGTGCGAGATGCTCGATATCCTCTCTGGCTATGACATGAAGGCGCTGGGCCTGCGCAGCGTTGCCGGTGTACAGCGTCAGGTCGAGGCCATGCGCCATGCCTATTCAGACCGGCGAGATCTGGGCGATCCCGATTTCGTGAAAAACCCGGTCGCCCATCTGATTGATCCGGCTTATGCGGCAGAAATCCGCAAGGGTATCCCGCTCGATCATGCGCTCAATTCCGACTCGCTGGTGGCCGGTGCAGCCCTGCCCATGGCGGCCCAGCCAGCAGCGAGCGACACCCGCGAGAAGCACGAGACGACGCAGTTTTCTGTCGCCGATCGTTCGGGTTTTGCCATTTCTGCCACCTATACGCTCAATGGCTGGTTCGGTGCCGGGGTGATCGGCGGCGATACCGGTTTCTTCCTCAATGACGAGATGGATGATTTTTCGGCAAAACCGGGCAGTGCCAATATGTTCGGCATCGTCGGTTCAGAGGCCAATGCCATTGCACCGGGAAAGACGCCACTTTCCTCTATGGCTCCGACGATCATCTCCCGTGATGGCAAACCTTTCATGGTGATTGGCAGCCCTGGCGGGTCACGCATTCCAACCATTATTCTGTCAGTGGTGCTGGGCGTGATTGATGGCGGTCTGGATATCCAGCAGGCTGTTGATCTGCCACGCATCCATGAACAGTGGAAGCCGGTGGCCATTGAACTGGAACCGCGTGCGCTTGGCCCTGATGTGATGCAGGCCCTGGAACGTGAAGGCTATACGCTCTCACCGCATCGTCCCTGGGGTGTTGCAGAGGGTATTCTTTTCGGGCGTCCTTCTGTTGATGCGCCCGAAACCGGGAAGCTCTATGGTGGCTGGGACCGTCGTCATGCTGATGGCGGCGCAAGTGGGTTGTAAAAAAACCTGCATCTGCCTCTTGCGCAGAAGAGGCAGAATGGTGTTAACCCTGCACCGGGAGGTCGGCCTTGGACGGACGGCTTGCGAACCCGGTCAGGTCCGGAAGGAAGCAGCCGCAGTGAGTTTTGTTCGGGTCATGTGTTCGGCCTCCCACCCCCTGAAGCAACTGGTCTCGCTTTTTTGCGCATGACGCCTTCAGACGATACCCCCACACCGGAAGATATCCCGCTCCCCCCGATTGAGGAGGGCGGGTTCTTCGATACCCCTTCGGCGCCTGCGCCAGTTGCGCCCCCCGAGCCCAGTAAAACGGCAGAGCGCAGCGGGCCCTATCGCGTTCTGGCGCGCAAATACCGCCCCCAGCATTTCGATGATCTGATCGGTCAGGACGCAACGGTGCGTATTCTGCGCCGTGCTTTCCAGCTCGGCCGCGTAGCGCATGCGTTCATGCTCACTGGCGTGCGTGGCGTCGGCAAGACCACGACCGCGCGTATTATTGCCCGTGCGCTGAACTGTATCGGCGTTGACGGGCAGGGCGGCCCTACCGCCGACCCTTGTGGTGTCTGTGCCAATTGCACGGCGATTCTCGCCGATCGTCACCCCGACGTGCTGGAGATGGATGCCGCCTCGCGCACGGGCGTAGACGACATACGCGAAATCATCGAGGCAACGCGCTTTCGGCCCATGCAGGGCCGCATGAAGGTCTTCATCATCGATGAGGTCCACATGCTCTCGCGCAATGCGTTCAATGCCTTGCTAAAAACGCTCGAAGAGCCGCCCGAGCAGGTGACGTTCATTTTCGCGACGACCGAATTGCGCAAGGTGCCGGTCACTGTGCTGTCGCGCTGCCAGCGCTTCGACCTGCGCCGTGTGCCGCAGGAAATGCTGATGCAGCATTTCGCCGGAATCGCCGAGAAGGAATCGGTCGCGTTCTCTGATGAGGCATTATCGCTCATCGCCCGCGCCGCCGACGGTTCCGTGCGCGACGGGCTGTCATTGCTCGATCAGGCCATCGCCCAGGGCGAGGGGGAAGGCTCTGCACGTATCGAAGCACCGATGGTCAGCGCGATGCTCGGTCTCGCAGATCGCCAGAGCGTTTTCGACCTTTTCGAAGCGCTGATGCAGGGCAAGGCCGATCAGGCGCTTGAGGTCAGCGGTCAGGCTTATGCGCAGGGTGCCGATCTTGGCATTCTGCTGACCGATCTGCTCGATCTGATTCATATCATCTCTCGTCTGAAGGCCATTCCCAGCCTTCGTCATAGCCGCGAACTGCCTGAGGCAGAGCGCGATCGTGGTGCCTCGCTCGCTGATAGATTACCCAATGCCGAACTCGGCCGTGCGTGGCAGATCCTGCTCAAGGGTGTTCAGGAGGTTGAACAGGCCCCCGATCGACGGGCTGCGGCAGAAATGGTGCTGATCCGGCTCTGCTATGCCAGTACGCTGCCTACCCCCGATCGTTTGGCGCGTCTGGTCATGCAGATGCCGGCTGACGGGCAGGAAGGCGGTGGCTCTGCTGCTTTGTCGGGTAACGCACTTGGCGATGGATCAGGTGTCACGGCTCGCGGCGCGATGGTCGGGGGCGCACCCGATGGTGGTAATGATCGCCCTCGCGCTGCATTGCGTCTCGTCGCCAATGGCGGTGTGGCCTATGAAGCGCCAATCCTTGCGCCGACTCCTATTCTGACACCGGCGCCGCCGCCTGAGATCGAAAGCGTCGAAGCCCCGCCGCCGCCTTTGCGTTCCTGGCGCGAAATGGTGGCCTTCGTGGCGCGTGAGTCAGAGGCGATGTTGCACGGTATTCTGCGCCATTCTGCCCATCTGGTGCGCTTCGAAGCGCCTCGTGTGGTGTTGCGCATGTCGCGCGGCACGCCCCCGCGCATCGAGACACGGCTTCAGGCCCTGCTTGAGCGCGTCTATCCGGGTCAGTGGCAGATCGAGACTTCGCAGGAAGAAGGCGAGCCGACACTCGATGAACAGGGTGCCGAGATTGTCGCGCTGCGTCGTGAGGAGTTGCATGCGCATCCGCTTTTGCGCGCCATTCTCGATGTCTTTCCCGATGCGCGCGTGGGGGAGCCCAAGGATCTCTCGCTCGACGAATACGGGTTGCCGCCAGAGGAGCTGGAGGCCCCTGAGAGCTGGGCGACAGAACCGGCGGCGCCCGATCTGGACTTTGCCCCTATCGATGCCGATCTGATGGATGATGATGACTGGCATGATTTTGGGGGCGGGTCTTCTTTCTAGTTTCAAGGAGTAAGAGTTATGAAAAATCTTGCGGGTCTGATGAAACAGGCCTCACAGATGCAGTCGCGTATGGAAGATGTGCAGAATACGCTTAACGCGCTGACCATTGAGGGATCCTCCGGTGCGGGGCTGGTAAGTGTCGCCCTGAGCGGCAAGGGTGAGATGCGGGCTATCAGGATTGATCCGAAACTTGCCGACCCGAATGAAGTTGAGATGCTTCAGGATCTGATCGTTGCGGCTTTTGCCGATGCAAAGGCCAAGGTCGAATCGGCCAATGCAGAAGAAATGCGCAAGGTCACTGGTGGGATCGACCTGCCTGCCGGGCTGAAATTCCCGTTCTGACTGATTCTTCCGAGAGGGCAGGGCTATGATGGGCGGTGGCGATGTCGAAAGGCTGATCCAGCTATTATCACGCCTGCCGGGTCTGGGCCCGCGTTCGGCGCGGCGAGCGGCGCTCGTGCTCCTGCGCGCGCCGCAGGCAAGATTGCTGCCACTGGCCCAGGCCATGGAGGCAGCAGCGCATTCAGTTCGGAGCTGTCATGTCTGCGGGACACTGGACAGCAGCGACCCCTGCAGTATCTGCGCCGATCCCACCCGTGATCACGGGTTGATCTGTGTGGTCGAGACCGTGGGGGATCTCTGGGCTCTGGAGCGTTCACGCCTGCATCCTGGGACATATCAGGTACTGGGTGGGGTGCTCTCGGCGCTTTCCGGTACAGGACCGGAAGATCTGAACACAGCCTCGCTCCTGTCGCGTGTTGCCTCCGGTGAGGTACGTGAAGTCATTCTTGCGCTTGGTGCCACGGTCGAAGGCGCCAGTACAGCGCACTGGCTTCAGGAAAAACTTGCAGCTTACGAGGTAACAGTGACGCGTGTCGGTCATGGTGTGCCCATCGGCGGTGCTCTCGATGTTCTGGATGACGGCACCCTGGCGGCGGCGCTTTCTGCAAGACGGCCTGCACAATGAGGCAGGAGTCAGGAGGGGGAGCAACTATATCACCTGCCATTCCCCGCGTAGCTCTCGTGACCGGTGGCGTCAGGCGCATCGGTCGGGCAGTGGTCGTGGCTCTGGCTCAGGAGGGATTCTCGATTGCTCTCCATTGTCGAAGCCATGCTGACGAGGCGCGTGCTCTGCTCAGGACGCTTGATGTGCCTGGCCATGTTCTGGAGGCGGATCTTTCACAGGAAGATCAGGTCTCACGCCTCGTCAGTGAGGCCCGGGATGTTCTTGGCCCGGTGGGGGTGCTGATCAATAATGCATCGGTCTTTGAGCGGGATGAATGGCATGACGCCAGCCGTGATTCATGGGACCGCCACATCGAAACTAATTTGCGTGCACCTTTTGTGCTTATGCAGGATTTCGCCCGTCTTCTGCCTGATGATGCAAAAGGAATGATACTCAATCTTCTTGATCAGCGTGTCTGGAACCCGACACCGCATTTTGTGAGCTACACCCTTTCAAAGGCGGGACTATGGACCCTCACCCAGACCATGGCCCTTGCGCTTGCACCCCGTATCCGCGTCAATGCAATTGGTCCTGGCCCGGTTCTGCCTGCAATCGGGCAGAGCGATGAGCATTTTGAGAGGATTCGTAATAATTCTCCACTACAAACAGGAGCAGATCTAGAGGAAATTGTTGTTGCTATGCGATCATTACTGCGTATGCCCTCAGTAACTGGGCAGATGATTGCGCTGGATGGTGGTCAGCATCTACAGTGGCGTGCTTGATATAGAAAAAGGTGTACCGGACGAGATGGCCTCATTCCAGTTTCGCATGGCCGATGGCGAACAGGTAACCTGTCGCGTAACACGGATCATGACCCATCATGAGACCCTTCTCGACCTCGACCCCGCAACGCGACTGTTGAGTCATCGACCTGAAGAGTTTTCCCGTGAGACAGTGGTGGTCACCTGGTCCCTCATGCCTGGTTTCGCTCTGCTGATCGGTTCGGACGGAACATGGCCAGAGGCTCCATCGGCGACCTGTCCGAATGGCTGGTCACCTGTCTTTTTACCCCTGAGTGTGATTGCGATGCCCGAGGAGAAGTGGGCCTTCAAGCATTATCGCAATTCCTTTTTTGCAAGAGCTGAAGACGGAACCGGGCGTGTCTATTTCGACGGGCAGCTCATATCGGATTGGGAACGTTACCGGTTGCTATCGATTGACACCGTTCCTAGTGTCTGCCTCAGGGATTTCGCAGCTGCCTTTGCCGAGTTGGTCAAGGGGCGTGAAGATCCTCCTGCCGTTCTGAAGGCGCTCGCTGCCTGTCCGCCGTCCTTTCTGCCGCACTTGCTAGATATGATGTGCGATTTTCTGGCTCCCCGGGTACTGGACGTCTTTGCCAGCCTCTTTATCGCTGATCTCAAGGCAGGCACGGAAAGTGTCGCTTCTCTCTGTTCTCGTATTCTATCCACGCTACCGCAGGGCGGCTGGATCTCAGAAGGGTTCCAGCGTCTTCATGAATGGCAATCCGGCAAGCTCTTGTCTGTTCAGGCTGCGGGGGCGTCGTATGATTTCCTGGGCTTTCAGGAGAATATCGGCAAGGATGCGGTTTACTGCATTGGGGCCCGGCTTCTGAGCGTCGCCAGACGCGCCATATCCCCCACCAAAACCCTTGCATTACTGGCAACCGCGCGTGACGAAGGTGTCTATCTTCTGGAATGGATCGCCCATCACAGGCGTATAGGTGTGGAGCAGTTTTTTATCTATACCAACGACCTTACGGACGGATCGGACAGATTGCTGTATCATCTGGCCCAGGCTGGTGAGATCATCTGGATCGATAACAGCGGTGCGGCGCCGGAGCGCATCAACATGCAGGACAAGGCGTATAATCATGCCCTGATGATATTACCTGAAATCCTTGATTATCGATGGTGCCTCGTGGTCGATCTGGATGAGGTGGTCTTGCCCTCGAAGGAAGTCGATCATCGTTTGCCGCCTCTCCTGGAAGCACGAGAGCGGGAGGGAGCTGAAGCGGTAACGATGTCGTGGCGGGTGCTGACATCAAACCGTCATCTTACCTGGACACCGGCTCTGTCAGCAGAACGTTTTGTCGAAACAGAGAAGCATGTCCTTCTCAAGACGGCATTCCGAACCAATCTGTTCTCTGGCGCATCGGCACACCATCCTGTTTCCCGCGAGCGGGATATTATTCCCTATATGACTATTGACGGAGAGCAGCATAAGAACGGGGATCTGACGAATTATGATATCAATTTCTCTGCTCATCCAACGAACAATGCTTTTATTTGCCATTACCATGTGCGATCGCTCGAGGAATATGTCTGGAAATTTGCTCGTGGTGAAAATGATGGAACCGGTGTTCTGAAGAAAAAGCATTTCCGATACAATAACCCCGGTATTTTTGAGCTTTTTGTTACTCGTTTCGATCTCGATGGGCCGCAGCCCGCTCGTATTTTACTGGGAGATATTCAATACGGTATCAGGCGGCTTCTTCGTCTTCCCGGCGTTGCCGAGGCGCAGGCGGAAGTCGAGCATCATTTTCGGTCCCAGTCTTCTGCCTATGTCGAGCAGAGCCTTGAAATCATGACCCAGGATGATCGCATTGCTTCTGATGTGAAGGACAAATGGCGTATTCTGGTTGATGCCTGGCGGCAGCTCTCCCGTTGAAGGAGAGGCAAATTTCTATTCGTTCGAGCTATTCAGCGATTTGAAACCTGCAATGAGGTAATTTTCCTCGACCAAAGAAAAGGATTTTCCGTCATTGCCACGGGCGAGAAGCGCACGATTGCGCAGAAGAATACCTGGTGGCAGATCTGAAATCTGGCTTTTCAGAGGTTTGCGCGTGAAATGAAGCGAGGCGACAACGCGGCCGAAAGGAGTCGTGGAGGTCTCCAGTTCCCGGTTCATTTCTGCCGTCAGACGCTGGGGGACATACCAGTTCCATGCATCCGAAAGGGCAATATTCCCGCAACGCAGACTCACATGTCGTACACGGATCGTTTCGCCTGGAGCCAGAGTAAAGGCCTCATAAGGAGGTGAGAGATTGCTGGCGGGGAGGCTGATCGCCGTAATAGCCATTCCGGGATAAAGCCGATGGCAGTAGCTCTGCAGTACAGCAGTGGCACTAACCTGCGTATCGAGCGCCTTGCTCAACTGAGCTGCGGTTTCTGCCAGTGAGGGAACAGGAGCCATACAGAAAAGAAAAAAGCCGGTCAGACCGGCTTTTCCCAACGGCATCAATTCTCGTTATCGTCGTTGTCTGACGTGACTTCGATCTCCGAGCCGAGATCGTCGTCATCATCATCCAGATCGGACGCATCTTCCAGGACGTCATCATCACCGTCGTCATCGGCATCCAGATCGACGTCGATATCATCGTCGTCGCCTTTCGGAGCGTCTTTCGTCTGGTCGACGGGAATATCGCCACCGCGCTTGGGGGGGGGCAGATCGCTGGGCTGTTCAGCGCCACATTTGGGGCAAATCGCGGGAGCGCGATTCAGGTCGTAGAAACGCGCGCCACAAGAGACGCATATGCGCTTCAGACCGAGTTCTGGTTTTGCCATGATGACTACCTGTCGATCCTGAACCGGTTGAAAGAAGGAGAGCGGCTTGCGCCGCGAAGCACGGGGCCATGCCAGCTTGCGCACGTCATGTCAAATGCAAGCTCGGGTTTTCATGTTAAAACAGCCATGAAAACGGACTGCGGCAATTGACAGGCGCGGCGCTGCATCGGAATGAACGCTATCATGGAACATCATCCCTCTGCCCCCGCCATTCCTCTGTCCGTAGCGCGTAATCCTGGTCCACTCCAGGGCGCGATTCGCGTCCCCGGTGACAAATCGATCAGTCATCGCGCGTTGATGCTGGCCTCTCTTGCAGAGGGGCGAACCATCGTGACAGGGCTGCTGGAGGGAGAGGATGTCCTTCGTACCGCTGATGCCATGCGCGCTCTGGGTGCAACGATTACCCGGGAGGCGGATCGCTGGATAATTGACGGACGGGGCGTCGGTGCTCTTACGGAGCCGACTGATGTGCTGGATATGGGTAATTCAGGCACTGCGGCGCGCCTTCTGACAGGCATTCTCTCAAGTCATGCTCTGACAAGCTTCATGACCGGTGATGCCAGTCTGCGTGGAAGGCCAATGCGTCGCGTGACCCAGCCACTTTCAGGTAACGGTGCCTGTTTTGCGACGCGCCTGGGTGAAAAGCTGCCGATGGCGATCATCGGAACAGGCGAGGCAACACCGCTTTCCTATCGCTTGCCGGTGGCCTCGGCGCAGGTCAAATCTGCCATTCTGCTTGCAGGCCTCAATGCGGCGGGCAAGACGCGTGTGGAAGAACCAGTGGCAACGCGTGATCATACCGAAAACATGCTGCGTCATTTTGGTGTCAGCGTGGATGTTGGTCTCACACCATCGGGTGGGAGGGTTATCACGCTCGAAGGCCGTGCCCGTCTGACGGCGCGGGACGTTGTGGTGCCTGCTGACCCGTCTTCGGCTGCTTTCCCGATCGTGGCAGCAAGCCTGGTTCCGGGTTCGGAGATCCGGTTGCCTGGCGTGGGCCTCAATCCGCTGCGTACGGGGCTTTTCGCTACTCTGCGCGAGATGGGGGCGGTACTCGATATCGAAAATGAGAGGATCGAGGGAGGTGAAGCTGTAGGTGACTTGGTGGTCCGCCATGCGACATTGCGTGGTGTCGATGTGCCGGCCAGTCGTGCACCTTCGATGATCGACGAATATCCCGTACTGGCCGTGGCCTGTGCCTTTGCCGTTGGCACTTCACGTCTGCGCGGTCTGGAAGAGCTTCGTGTCAAGGAAAGCGACCGCCTTGCGGCTACCGTAGCCCTGCTTAAGGCCAATGGTGCCGATGTGCGTGTTGACGGTGATGATATGATCATTGAGGGGAATGGAAGCGCTGAAGGGCTTGGGGGCGGTCTGGTCGAGACCCATATGGATCATCGGCTTGCCATGAGCGCGATTGTATTTGGCCTTGCTGCGGAAAAGCCGGTGATGGTCGACGATACGGGCTTTATCAATACGAGTTTCCCCGGGTTTGTTTCCCTCATGGTGGCGATCGGAGCCTCTCTCTGATGCGCCTCATTATTGCTGTTGATGGTCCTGCTGCGGCAGGGAAGGGAACTCTGGCAAAGGCGCTTGCCATGGCACTCGGTTTGCCCCATCTGGATACGGGACTTCTTTACAGGGCGGTGGCCCGTCAGATGATATTGTCGGGACTTGATCCTGCTTCTGATGATGGCGAGCAGACTGCCCATGCGCTCCAGCCGGCAGACCTGCTGCGTAATGATTTGCGTGTGCCTGAAATTGACCGGGGCGCAAGTGCTGTTGCGACCCAGACACCTGTACGCGCGGCGCTCCTGAAGCGTCAGCGCGAATTCGCTACTGCGAGCGGGGCCGTGATTGACGGGCGTGATATCGGCACAGTGGTTTTTCCCGATGCCGATCTCAAGTTTTTTGTTACGGCCAGTGCGGCTGTGCGGGCGCTGCGTCGGTATCAGCAGCTACACGGCGTGGCCAAGCCGGATCAGGCTGACCTTGATCTTCTGGCGGCAGAGATCGAAGCGCGAGATCGCAAGGATGCTGAGCGTCCCGTCTCCCCTTTGCGTCAGGCAGATGACGCAATTCTGGTCGAAACTGATCATCTCGATGCCCAGGCAGTCCTGGCCCATGCTCTTTCCATTGTGAAAACGCGTTTTGCAACCTGATTGCAGGTCCTGAAAAGAATTCCGGAGTCAGATAGGGCAGTAATTCAGGCCAGGAAGGTCAATGTCCTGCGTCTCTCGGGACAGAATTGCCAGAATTGATCTCTTTTCCAAGGTTTTCATTGACAAGCCCCCTCATGCGGGTGTCTGAGGGGGCAAAGCGTATTGTCCCCTGCGCTTTCCCGTCTCATGTTTGGCATGGCGGAATTTTTTTCCAGGAAGGCTCATGGGTGGACCTGAAATCATGAGCAGGACGTCCGGCCGAAGTGTCGGGCGCAGACATTGGCCCGATCATCACGATCGGCCCAGGATTACGAAAACACATGGCTTCAGCCACCAATACCGTCGAAGACTTCGCAGCTCTTCTTGACGAGACCCTCGGCCAGGACACAGGCTTTGACGGCTCCGTCGTTACCGGTCGCGTTATCCGCCTGACGGATGAATTCGCGATCGTCGATGTCGGCCTCAAGAGCGAAGGCCGCGTCTCGCTCAAGGAATTCGGACCGCCGGGCGCTGCGCCTGACGTTCGTCCGGGCGACGTGATCGAGCTTTATGTCGAGCGCTACGAAGATCGTGACGGCTCCATCGTGCTGTCGCGCGAGAAGGCCCGTCGTGAAGAGGCATGGACCTCGCTCGAGCGCGCATTCGCGAACAACCAGCGCGTCAACGGCACGATCTATGGTCGCGTCAAGGGCGGCTTCACGGTTGATCTCGGCGGCGCCATGGCGTTCCTTCCGGGCAGCCAGGTCGATATCCGCCCCGTGCGCGATGTCGCTCCGCTCATGGGTCAGCCCCAGCCTTTCCAGATCCTCAAGATGGATCGCGCCCGTGGCAACATCGTTGTCTCGCGTCGTGCCGTTCTTGAAGAGACCCGTGCAGAGCAGCGTTCCGAGCTGATCCAGGGCCTGAAGGAAGGCATGATCCTCGATGGCGTGGTCAAGAACATCACCGATTACGGTGCGTTCGTTGATCTCGGCGGCGTCGACGGCCTCCTGCATGTCACCGACATTGCCTGGAAGCGCATCAACCACCCGTCCGAAGCGCTGCAGATCGGCATGCCGGTTCGCGTTCAGGTCATCCGCTTCAACTCCGACACGCAGCGTATCTCGCTGGGCATGAAGCAGCTTGAGGCTGATCCGTGGGAGAACGTGGCGATCAAGTATCCGCCTGGTGCTCGCTATTCGGGTCGCGTCACGAACATCACCGATTACGGTGCGTTCGTTGAGCTCGAGCCGGGCGTCGAAGGTCTGGTGCACGTTTCCGAGATGTCCTGGACGAAGAAGAACGTCCATCCGGGCAAGCTGGTCGCGACCTCGCAGGAAGTCGACGTCATGGTTCTCGACGTGGACAGCGCCAAGCGTCGTATCTCGCTCGGCCTGAAGCAGGTTCAGCGCAACCCGTGGGAGCAGTTCGCCGAAGAGCACAAGGTCGGTTCGACCATCGAAGGCGAAATCCGCAACATCACCGAATTCGGTCTGTTTGTGGGTCTCTCTGCCGATATAGACGGCATGGTGCACATGTCCGATCTTTCCTGGGACGAAGCCGGCGAAGCAGCCATGGCCAAGTTCGAGAAGGGTCAGGTCGTTCAGGCCAAGGTGCTCGACGTTGACGCCGAAAAGGAGCGTATCTCGCTCGGCATCAAGCAGCTGCAGGAAGATCCGGCAGCCGACACCCTGTCGCGCGTCCATAAGGGCGACATCGTGACCTGCCTCGTGACGTCGGTTCAGACCAACGGCATCGAAGTGAAGGTTGACGACGTTCTGACCGGCTTCATCCGTCGCGCCGAACTGGCTCGCGACAAGGCCGAGCAGCGCCCCGAGCGCTTCGCCGTTGGCGAGAAGGTCGATGCGAAGGTTGTTTCCGTCGATCGCGCTTCGCGCAAGCTGGCTCTGACCATCCGCGGCCGTGAGGTCGAGGAAGACAAGGCAGCGATCAACGAATACGGTTCGTCCGACAGTGGTGCATCGCTTGGTGATATCCTCGGTGCAGCGATCCGTCGTCGTAATACAGAAGTGTAATCAATAGATCATCTATCGAGACACTGGGAAAGGGCTGCTTCGGCAGCCCTTTTTCTTTTTTTATTGTTTCCCCGGAAGGTAACTTGATCTGAAATCTGTCTTCTGAGACTTTTGCTAATATGGTCTTTGAGGTAAGGATAATCTGAACGGCAAGAGGGAATTGCCCCTACTTGTTGCGAAGACACGATAGCGGGGGGCTTTATGGCTGTTATCTACAATACGAATTACACCCATAACCCCAATTCATATCTGACCCTTGCGGTAGAGCGTGCGGCACGTGAGTTGTTTGGTGCCGATCAGATCCTGCTGGCAGATAATATGACCCTTGGTGCTGCTGCTGCGTCGGGCGAGCATGATACGCTGATCTGTATTGACGGGCAGCGGATCAACATGCAGCTGATGCGTCGTATCCGCCCGGCTTTCAAGACCATGATTCTCTGGACCTTTGAAGATCCCTTCATGCTGGATTTCAATGTTCAGAATTCCAGTCTCTTTGATTATGTCTTCACCAATGATCCCTCCTGCGTCGATCATTATCGTGGCAAGGGGCATTATCTGCCGCTTGGAGCCAGTCGGACTATCCATCAGCGTGAGGTGAAGGATGGTGAAGCACTCGATTACGATATTTTTTTCGCGGGCACCATGTGGCCCAACCGTGTCGAAACGCTTCGTCGCATCATCGCGGCCTTTCCACAGGCTCGGCTCAAGCTGATCTGCCCAGGCAATGAATATCTGCCTCCTCTTCCGGCTGATCTGGCTGAACTGGCCATTCAGCGACCGGTGAGTCATGAGGCGTTCATCGATTTCGCGAATGCGAGTGCCGTAACGCTTACCATGTTTCGCGATTATGCAAGCCATGGTGATGTCAGTCAGGCCACGGCGCCTGGGCCCCGGTTTTATGAGCTTGCTCTTGCTGGTGCCGCTCAGGTGGTCGAGGCCCCCGAGAGTATGGATACAAAATATTTCGCAGATATTGAAGGTACGTTTCTCGCCCGCGATGTTGATGGCGTAGTAAGCGCCGTTGCTGCCTTGCTTGGTGATCACAAACTGCGACATGATGCGGCCTTGTCAGGTCAGAAATCTGCGCAGGAAGCGCATCTTTACGAGCATCGTTTGCTTCGGATGGCAGAAATTACAGGCGCCAATTTCGGTCGTATTACGCCCGGAACCGAATTGCTGCCTCGTCGTCGTCGTCTGCGCGTGCTGATGTGCACTCATTCCACAATCCATGAAGCAGCCTGGGGAGGGGTCGAGGTTTATCAGCAAACCCTCTGCTCGATGCTGGGGCGCGAGATAGAATTCTTTTACTGGCTGCGTCGTGGTACTCATTGCCGTCTGACCACGGCAAACGGGCAAGAAGTCGAACGTTATGACGTGCCTGAAGTAGGCTGGATGGATGCAATGTGCGATGGGCCGGAAGAGATGGCCTTTTCGAATGCGATCAGTCAGTATAATTTCGATATTGTGCATTTCCAGCACCTTGGTCACCACGCCTTGTCACTCCCCATTATCGCGAAAGCGTGTGGCACCGGAGTGGTATTCTCAGCTCATGATTTCTGGTTGATCTCTTCGCGCTACAATCTGCTCAATCAGGATCTACGCTATGTCGAGGATGAGGTAAAATCGGTCGTCGCTAGCGATATTATTCTCAAGGTTGCCGAGAATATCGAATATGGTGGCGAACAAACACGACGTGCCTTCATTGCGAAGATGTTGCACTCGGTTGATATGATCCTGTTCGGTACCAGGCATTCGCGCAACCTGACACATGAAATCTACCCGATCCTTGATCAGAAGCGCAGTCTGGTTCTCGGTATTCCTTCACCCGAGAATACAATTCCCATTGTGCCCAAGGTTTATGAACCGCTGGGTGATCGTCCGCTTCGGGTTGCGATTGTCGGTAATTTCCTGCGTACCAAAGGTGCTGACACGATCCTGAATCTGATCGAGATTGCCCATCCCGAACATATCGAGTTCCATATATTCGGCTATATCCACCCCGAATATGATGCGGTGATCAGTGGCAAACCACGCCCGAATGTGAAGGTTTATGGCCGTTATTCAGCAGGTGATATCGTAGCGCTTCAGGTGGCTGATGTTGCTCTGAATCTTTCCATATGGCCTGAGACCTATTGCATTTCTCTCTCCGAGGCCTGGCAGAACGGCCTGATTCCGATCGTGACTGATGTGGGCGCGCTGGGCGATCGTGTGGAAGACGGCATTAATGGGTTCAAGGTGCCGATCGGTCGTGCCAATATGGTTCTGGAGCGTCTTGAACTGCTGCGTTCTTCCGAAACGATCCGTCGATCGATTATGGAGAATATTACTCCCGCCCTCTGGACGCAGGCCGAGACCTACGCAAACGACATGCGTACTGTTTATCGCGAAGCGGCACCCGTGCGTGAGCTGGGTACGGCGGAGATGCAGATTGATGCCGGACAGGTGCATCTGCTGCCGCATGCTTCATGGCGTCACCAGGCTCCGCCGCGTCATATTTTCGATCCGCCAACCATTCGCGATCTCTCTGTAGAAATGCCTGAGCCCGTTTCGGACTGGTTCGCTATCCAAGGGGCTGAATATTATATTGATGACGTTTGTCATTTTGTTCTGGCAGATAATGAACCGGAAGATTTCGGCGGTGCCCATGAATTTCACATCCGGGGTTGGCATGTCCTCCCAGGTGTCAGTTCTGCGGGCTCGATGTATGCCGTGTTGGTTGGCGATGACAGAACACCACTGATCTTTCTGCCTTGCATCAGGGAAACACGTGCGGACATTCTCTCCATCTACCCCAACGCACCTCGTCGGGCAGGGTTTTCCGGGCAGGCAGCACTGCGCGGTAAATGGTGTGAGGGTATATTCCGCGTTGCTCTGGTAAATGTCATTAATGGCATGGGCGCCTTCATGGTTACTTCGATTGAAATAACCGTCAAGGAAGGCAAGATCGAAGAAATTCAGGTTGAGCGTCCTTCCAACGACCAGATCATGCGCGATTTTGACCGGGTCTCTCATGCTGATGGTCATTTGCGCGGTATCAAACTGAACCGGCTACATCGTCAGATCCAGTTCCATGCTACAGATAACGACTTCCAGCATTATATAGACTCGCTCAGTGGACTGATCGGCGATCCGGCGCCTTTGCTGACCGATGATGGAAATCTCTTTATCCGTGGCTGGGGTTTCCTGCGTCACCTCGAGCGCGCAGGCACAATGTCGGTAGCATTGACTGGTGGCGAAACAAACGAAGCCTTTTTCTTTTCTCTCAACCGCTTCCTGCGTCATGATGTAAAGACGATTTTCTCTGATGCGCCGCTTTGCGTCGGGTTTGAGGGCTGGCTGTCAGTTTCTTCCGGCTATGCAGTCGAAATGAACGGTAGATACAGACTTTGCCTTGTCAATACGGTGGGGGAACAGATTGGTATCAAGGCGCTTGATGTAATCGTGACAGTCTCAGGAGGTGTTATTACTTCGGTAGTGCATGCAGATCTGGATGAAGATGCTGTGCGGCATGCCGTTCGGACCATTGAATCAGGCCTTGTCCCTGTATTGGCCGCCTGAAACGCGTACGGAACGCCTGCATGCAGTACGAGCGCAAACCCAAGTGGCAAGTCGTCGATGAAGAATGGTACCTTGGTCAGTATCTGTCAGTGGCTGAGGAAATGGCCACTCATGGGTATGCCACTGCTACAGAACATTATGAGGGTGTGGGAAAGTCGTTTGGACTTTCTCCCAACCGTTACTTTGACGAGGCTTGGTATCGTCAGGCCTATCCGGATGTCTATGCGGAGATATGCCGTGGTGGATTGAGCTCCGGTTTCGATCACTATTGTACGGCAGGATACGCATCGAACTCACCGCACTGGCTTTTTTCTGAGCGGTATTATCGTACACGCTATGCGGAACAGGTGCTTGAGCCAGTCATTCGCGGATTGTATCGTAATGGATATGATCATTTTCTTGAAACAGGTGATAGCGAAGGTCTGACAGGACACTGGTTTCTCGATGCCGAATGCTTTGCCATGCTTGTCGGGGAGGATGACGCAGGAGTAAAGCAGGGCGCGTTTCGTACCATTATAGAGCATGCACCTGATCTGCCTGATAATGGACGGCTGTCCTGGTATTTTGATCCCGTCTGGTATCGGGAGACCTATCCGGAAGTCATTCGTGAAATTGAAACAGGCCGCTACAGTTCGACCCTGAATCATTATCTGACCAATCAGACTCCAAGGCGCTTCAGCCCTCAGGCCCAATTCGATGAGACATATTATACCCGTGTAAATGCCGATGTTGCTGAATGTGTCGAGGGTGGAATTTTTCGGAATGGATATGACCATTTCGTTCAGTTCGGCGGAAAGGAGGGACGCAATCCTGTAGATGGCGTCGTATTAAAGGCTTTCGGCGAACGACCCGAGGTCAGGGCTCTGATCAAGTCGGGAGCCTATGACAGTCTTTACGCCTGTTGGGTTGCCCAACGCCTGCGTTACGGCGAAAGCGTGGACCTACCCCCGCCTGGTGAGCCTCAGACCCGTCGTTATTTTGAGGCCGAGGCTACACTACAGAGAAAAATTACGGATCGCACAGGGCTTGATTTTTCTTATCAGGATATTCCTGAAATATCAGTTATCGTTGTCCTGTACAATAAATATGCTTTGACTCTCCAGGCCTTGGCGTCTCTGCGTGCCAATTATCCTGGTAATATCCAGCTTATACTTGTTGACTCGGCTTCAAGTGACGATACAGCTCATATTGAAAAGGTCGTACAGGGCGCGCTGGTTCTGAGGCACCGGTATAATATCGGCTATCTCGATGGCTGTAACGAAGCTCTGACACATGTACGTGCGCTTGCAGTGCTCTATCTGAACAACGATCTGCGTCTTTATCCTCACGCGATACGTAATGCGCTCAAGCGTCTGCATCAGTCAGAGGATTGTGCTGCCGTTGGCGCCAAGCTGGTCCGGACCAATATGCGCCTGCAGGAGGCCGGATCGATTATCTGGCGGGATGGGTCAACCTACGGTTATCGGCGTGATGATCATCCGGATATTGCTGAAGCTAATTTCGTGCGTGATGTGGATTACTGTTCGGCGGCATTCCTGCTGGTGCGTACCGAGACAGCCCGGCTGATGGGCGGATACGATACGATTTTTCGGCCTGCCTATTTCGAGGATACCGATTTCTGCCTGCGTATTGCACGGTCAGGAAAACGTATCGTTTATGATCCGTCTGTGATGGTTGAACATCTGGAATACGGGAGCTCTGGCACGGCCGGTTCCCAGGCGCAGATGATCATCAATCACCGTATTTTCGGACGTCAGCATCAGGATTACCTGCGCAAGCAAATGCCGGCGCATCTACATAATGCTGTTCTGGCCCGTTCGCATCGCAGTACACGCCGCAAGATACTTTTTATAGAGGATCGTATACCATTGCGGTCTCTTGGCTCGGGATACGTGCGTTCCAATGATCTCGTCTGGGCGATGAGTGCATTGGGCTTTCAAGTGACGGTCTTTCCTGTCCTGCCCCGCGCTGCCAGCCAGACAGATCTGGCCACCGATTTTCCCGATGATGTTGAGCTGATGATCCAGAGCGATATGGAGACGCTCGGTACCTTTATTGAGGAGCGAGCAGGCTATTACGACGCTATCTGGGTCGGTCGCACGCATAATCTGGTGCGTTTGCTGCCCTTGTTCTCCGAGCAGAGTCGTCACCTGCCTTTCGGGAGCATCATACTTGATACCGAAGTCATTGCGGCACCAAGAACGATAGAGAAAGCCCGTTTTCATCCACCGAAAAAAACTCTTCCTTCTCTCGATCAGCTGGTTACGAATGAGCTGGAAACAGCCAATTACTGTCAGCAGATCGTGGTCGTTTCAGCCCATGATGCCGGGTTGGTTAGAAAGGCAGGGTATGAGAATGTTTCAATACTTGGACACTCTCTGCCCCTGAGACCAACGCCGGCCTCGTTCTCGGATCGTCGTGATTTCCTTTTTGTCGGCGCACTTCATGAGGTCGATGCTCCGAATTTCGACAGTCTTCTCTGGCTGATCAATGAGGTGCTGCCGGAGCTTGACGAGTATCTGCCTGAGGATGTGAAGCTGACAGTCGCAGGATTTGTACATCCGTCTGTTGATGTGACAATTCTGCGAAGCACGAAACGCGTGAACTGGCTGGGACCGGTCGATGATCTCGCAGCCCTTTATGCGACGCATCGTCTCTTTGTAGCCCCGACGCGCTATGCAGGCGGTCTGCCCTACAAGGTCCATGAAGCTACCTCCTACGGTTTGCCCGTGGTTGCCACCCGACTGCTTGCCAAGCAGATGGACTGGATGGATGGTTATCATCTTGTCAGCGCATCATGCGAAGATCCGATCGCCTTTGCGCTCGCAATGGCTGAGACCTACGAAAACGAAGAAAAATGGGAAATGATCCGTGCTGGTGGTCTGCAGGCCATCGAGCGTGATTGTGATCCTGCACAGTTCCGGATGACGCTAAACGAGATTATCGAGAATAGCGTTGTCCAGTCCGATGGCCCTATCTGATATAAGGATCGGCAGTTCCAGGAAGTGTCGCTCCATTAAAGAAACGGAATGAGAAACCATGTCAGCAGGTAAGAAAAACGCAAGATCCAGGGCCGCTGGCACAACGCAACGCGTGCTCGTTTGCAGCGGTGGTCGTTACGAATCCCAGGCTAATGCGCAGATTCGTGAGTCGATCATGGATGGCTGGGCAGAATGCTTCGGCGAGGAAAATGTCATCGCCGTGCATATCAGTGGCGCGGCAGCGTCGATCGCACGACTGCAACCGACTATCGTCTTTGCGATCGGCTCCTATCTGCCTGAAAGCACCTATTTCGGCGAGGTTTGTCGTGAAGCCAAGAAGATAGGCGCAACAACCGTTTTCTGGGCTACGGAAGATCCCTATGAGCAGGATGCGAATTACCGCATCACGGATGATTTTGACGCCATTTTCTCGTGTGACCGCTGGGGCCATAATTTCTACCAGCGTGAACGGGTGTACCATCTACCTCTCGCGGCCAGCCGAAAGCTGCATTATGCTCCGATCGAGACAGAGTTCGAGAAAACCATAGACGTGCTGTTCTGTGGCGTGGCGTTCACCAGCCGCAAGGATATCGTACGCAATCTGATGCCCACTTTGCGTAATCTAAACATCAAGATTATTGGCCCGGGCTGGGGCGAATTTGGCATTGGCTTCTCGGATGCGCGTATTGAAAAGGCCCAGCTTATTGAACTGTATCGTCGTTCGAAGCTGGTGCTGAATCTGGGTCGCTCTCTGCATTTCGAAAACAAGCGCTTCATGATTGCGCCTTCAACACCGGGGCCGCGCACGTTCGAGGCTGCAGCAGCAGGGGCGTTTCAGATCTTTCATGAAGATACTTACGAGTTGCGCCGTTATTTCACGGCAGAGGAAATTCCGACTTTTTCCAACAAGATCGATTTTGACAACCTTGTTGCACGCTATATCGACAATACACCACTCTGTATCGAAATGGCCCGCCGGGCCCAGGCGCGTACCATGAATGAACACACTTATGGTCACCGCATCCGTGACGCTATCGAGGTTCTCAAAAGAGAAGGGCTCATGGAGGGCTGATCCTGGGTTTTTTCCCCAATTCCATTGAGATTTATTTCAATGGAATTGTCGGAATGGTTCAGGACAAGATTTCTGTAATGCTCTTTATGTTGCATCGTTTCGTACCCGGAGAGCCGGATATGCAGCGACTGTAAAAACGGATCTTTCTCCAAAAAATCGTCCGGCTCCACTAAGCGAGCGTCAGTTCGACACTGAGTGCGTTGTCATCAGGCTATTGTGTCGATCTATTCGCCTGCTTCAGCGATGGGAGGTACCTACGACAAGGCGCTGTTCAGAATGCCCTATGTCTTGCCGGAGGGATACAATCGATCTGACGCTGTGAACTGGATGGCCGAGCATTTTTACGCAGAAGCCCGCTCACCCTGAGCGGGCAGTGCGTTCAACCCCGTGTAAGATGATAATGACGGCGCAGATCGGCCTCGATTTCATCCGCATGCGTTCCGTCACGTGCCTCTATCATGATTTCCAGCTCGGCGGTCTGGACTGATGGCGCGGCAAACAGGCGCTGATGCGATACCTCGATGATATTCCCGCCTGCATTACCAATACGCGTTGAAATATCTGCCAACACGCCCGGACGATCAGGAATCTGCAGGGTGAGGGACAAAAGTCGTCCGTCGCGGCGCAAGGCACGTAGCAGCGTATTGGCAAAAATACGCGTACCGATATTTCCGCCTGTTATGGGTAGAGCCACGCGTTTGCCCGAAAAGATTTCCGGATAGGTCATCACGGCTGCCAGAGCTGCAGCGCCTGCACCTTCGGAAACCTGTTTGGCCTGTTCTGCCAGATGCGCAATGGCTGACTCAACCTGAAGTTCGCTCACAACGAGCACACGGTCAAGCAATGGACTGACCGTCTGCAGGCAGTGATCCCCGATTTGCAGTACCGCTATGCCTTCGGCAATGGTTGAGCCGCCACGAGCGGTTACAGCAGCCTCCGGAAAGGCAGAAAGTGAGGCATGGCTCTCAACCTGGACGCCTATAATTTTCGTTTTCGGGCTCAGAGATGCGGTTGCAATGGCCGATCCGCTGATCAGTCCGCCGCCACCGATTGGCAGTACAAGGATATCAAGAGGAGGGCTGTCCTCGATCAGTTCGATGGCGAATGTACCCTGACCCGCCATGACAGCAATGTCATTGAAAGGGTGGACAAGCACCAGTCCTTCACGTTGTCGCAATTCTTCAGCGACTTTCGAGGCTTCGGCGAAGTCCTCGCCTTCTGTCACGACACGTGCGCCCCAGCCTCGTGTACGCTCTACCTTGGCTGAAGGCGTGTGACGCGGCATGACGATGGTGGCGTCGATGCCGAGCAGACTGGCATGGCGGGCAACGCCCTGTGAATGATTGCCGGCCGAGACTGCAATAACACCGCGTCTTTTTTCCTCCTCAGTCAGAAGTGCCAGTTTATTGGCAGCTCCCCGCTCCTTGAAAGATGCCACAGCCTGCAGGTTCTCCAGCTTCAGCCAGATATCCGCACCCGTCATTTTCGAAAGCGCCGCGCATCGAATGCTGGGCGTGCGTGTAATATACGGAGCGATCCGCTCGTGGGCGGAAAGGATATCAGCGAAAGTGAGAGTGAGGACTTCGGACACGTTCTTCTTTTCTCGTTAGCGGGTCAGGCCGACCCGCTCGGTTTCAGGACGCGGATTACTTGTAGGTGACGGTCAGGATCTCGTAACTCTTGTCACCGCCTGGTGTCGGAACAGTTACACTGTCACCGACTGATTTGCCGATCAGTGCCTTGGCAAGCGGAGAGGAAACAGAAAGACGACCAAGCTTGATGTCGGCTTCATGCACGCCAACAATCTGATACCCGCTTTCCTTGTCGGTTTCCTCATCAACCAGCTCGATATAGGCACCGAATTTTACGGTATCGCCCGAGAGTTGTGACGGATCGATAACCTCGGCTGTGGAGATGATCTCCTCAAGCTCGAGCACGCGCCCTTCAATGAAAGACTGGCGGTCACGTGCAGCGTGATATTCGGCATTTTCGGACAGATCCCCATGGGCGCGGGCTTCCGCAATGGCACGGATGACTGCTGGGCGGTCTTCGCTTTTCAGACGACGCAGTTCATCTTCTAGACGGGTCAAACCTTCACCGGTCATCGGAATCTTCTGCACAGCGCATTCCCCAAAACGAGTTTGGCCCACGCGCAGCGCCTCTGGAACACCCTGTCCCGAGGCCCTGCACGGGGCATAGCCGGGCTTGAGACAATCCCAGCCCGCAAATTGATCATTTAAGCTAGGTCTTCCGGGGGGCAAGTTCAAGGCAAGCCGCAGGTTCCACCCTGGTTTTATGCAGAATTGATCGGGCTTTACCGATATTGTCCCGGTTTTCTGCTCTGAAAGCAGTCAGAGACCAGTTGCCTGTTGCAGGTTCATCTGAGGGAGGAAAGGGGCTATGCCCCTTTCCGGGGAGCGGGGCACAGCCCCGTATTCTTCAGAATTCCCGTTTGAAGTACGACTGCAGTGGGGCAACGTCGAGTCCGCCATCCTTGATAGCCGAGATGGCGTAAATCGCAGCCCTCGCACCAGCCAGTGTGGTGAAATGCGGCACGCCACCGAGCAGGGACGAGCGGCGGATATCGAAGCTGTCACGCACGGCCTGAGAGCCCTGAGCCGTGTTGATGACAAGCTGGATATCACCTGAACGGATCGCATCCACGCAGTTCGGGCGACCTTCCAGAACCTTGTTGACACGCTTGACTGCGATGCCGGCTTCTTCGAGGCGTGCAGCGGTACCGCGTGTGGCCATAATGCTGAAGCCCATTTCGATAAGCTTGCGGCCAAGTGCCTGAACCTGGGTCTTGTGCCCGTCGCGCACCGAGAGCAGTACCGTGCCAGCCTGCGGAAGCACAACGCCTGCAGCGAGCTGCGACTTGGCAAAAGCACGTTCGAAGCTGCTGTCGAGACCGATAACTTCACCTGTCGAGCGCATTTCCGGACCAAGGATGGTGTCGGTATCGGCAAAGCGATGGAACGGGAAGACGGCTTCCTTCACCGCCACATGCGGAGCAATGGCATCACCATCGAGTTTGAAGCCTGACAGTCTGGCTCCTGCCATCACGCAGGCACCGATCTTGGCCACCGGCACGCCAGTGGCTTTGGCGACGAAGGGGACCGTGCGTGAGGCGCGCGGGTTCACTTCGAGTACGAAAACCTCATGGTCCTTGATAGCGTATTGCACATTCATCAGGCCGACGATGCCCAGTTCACGCGCCATGGCTTCGGTCTGGGCTTTCAGCTCGGTCACGATGGCAGGGGACAGTGTATAGGGCGGTAGCGAGCAGGCAGAGTCACCGGAATGGATGCCGGCTTCCTCAATATGCTCCATCACGCCCGCCACATAGACGTCCTGGCCGTCGCAGATGCAATCCACATCGGCCTCGATGGCGTCGTTCAGATAGCGGTCGAGCAGGATGGGGCCGGAGGAGACTTCGGCTCCGGCCAGAACCAGTGTGTTGCGCAGATAGCGCTGCAGACCGGCCGGGTCATAGACAATCTCCATTGCGCGACCACCAAGAACGTAGGACGGGCGCACAACGACCGGATAGCCGACCTTCTCGGCCACGGCCTCGGCCTCACTCGGCGTGCGGGCAATGCCGTTCTCGGGCTGACGCAAGCCAAGCTTGCGCAGCAGAGCCTGGAAACGCTCGCGATCTTCGGCGCGATCAATGGCGTCAGCCGGTGTGCCGAGCAGCGGAATACCGGCGGCTTCGAGCGCGCGCGACAGCTTGAGCGGGGTCTGGCCGCCGTACTGGACGATGCAGCCCAGAATTTCGCCATTGGCCTGCTCTGTGCGGATGAGGGAGATCACATCCTCATCGGTCAGCGGCTCGAAATACAGACGATCGGACGTGTCGTAATCGGTCGAGACGGTCTCGGGGTTGCAATTGACCATGATGGTCTCGAACCCGGCTTCGCGCAGTGCATACGCGGCATGCACACAGCAGTAATCGAACTCGATACCCTGTCCGATGCGGTTCGGGCCACCGCCCAGAATAATGATCTTCTTGCGGTCTGTCGGATGGCTTTCGCATTCCGGCACGCCGAACCCGCCCTCATAGGTCGAGTAGAGATAGGGTGTGTCAGAAGCGAATTCGCCAGCACAGGTGTCTATGCGCTTGTAGGCGGGCGTAACGCTAAGTTTAAGCCTGAAGGCGGCAATATTTTCGACGCTCTGGCCTGTCAGGCGGGCGAGCTGGCGATCGGAGAAACCCTGCGCCTTGATGCGACGCAGATTACGGGCATCCTTGGGCAGGCCGTTGGCGGCAATCTCGTTCTCGGTGACAATGATGTCGTGCAGCTGACGCAGGAACCAGGGTTCAAAGCGGCAGGCTGTATTGATGTCTTCAAGTGACAGCCCGGCGCGCATGGCCTGGGCAGCCATGAGAATACGCTCAGGGCGCGGCTCGGAGAGCGCGGCGCGATAGGCATCCAGCGAGCCATCACCCGGCGCTTCGACCGGGTCGAGGCCGGTCAGACCCGTTTCCATCGAGCGCAGGCCCTTCTGCAGGGCCTCGGCAAAGGAGCGGCCGACCGACATCGCCTCGCCAACAGACTTCATCGAAGTCGAGAGCAGGGCGGGGGCGCCGGGGAACTTCTCGAAGGTAAAGCGCGGGATCTTCACCACGACATAATCGATAGTCGGTTCAAAGCTCGCAGGTGTCGTGCCGGTAATGTCGTTGGCGAGTTCGTCCAGCGTGTAGCCGACGGCCAGCTTGGCCGCGATCTTTGCGATGGGGAAGCCAGTCGCCTTGGAGGCCAGGGCCGAGGAGCGCGACACGCGAGGATTCATCTCGATGACGACGATGCGGCCATCATCGGGGTTGATACCGAACTGTACGTTCGACCCGCCGGTCTCGACGCCGATCTTGCGGAGACAGGCGATCGAGATGTCACGGAGCTTCTGGAACTCCTTGTCGGTCAGGGTGAGTGCAGGGGCGACGGTAATGGAGTCGCCTGTATGCACGCCCATCGGATCGATATTCTCGATGGAGCAGACGATGATGCAGTTATCCGCCTTGTCGCGGACGACCTCCATCTCGAATTCCTTCCAGCCCAGCACGGATTCCTCAATGAGAACTTCGGTGGTTGGTGAAGCATCGAGACCGCCAGCCACGATCTGGTCGAATTCCTCACGGTTATAGGCAATGCCGCCACCGGCGCCGCCCATGGTGAAGGAAGGACGGATGATGGCAGGCAGGCCAACGCTCTCGAGGGCTGCACGTGCCTCTTCAAGCGTGTGGGCGATGGTGCTGCGGGGCGATTCGACGCCGATCTCGTCCATGGCTTCGCGGAATTTCTGACGGTCTTCGGCGCGGTCGATGACTTCGGCATTGGCGCCGATCAGCTCGACATTATGCTTTTTCAGGAAGCCCGACTTGTCGAGTGCCATGGCGGCGTTCAGGGCCGTCTGGCCACCCATGGTGGGCAGAACCGCGTCTGGCTTTTCCTTGAGGATGATGCGCTCGACGAATTCCGGGGTGATCGGCTCGACGTAGGTGGCATCGGCCAGACCCGGATCGGTCATGATCGTTGCCGGGTTCGAGTTGATGAGGATGACTCGATAGCCCTCCTCTTTCAGTGCTTTGCAGGCCTGCGTGCCGGAGTAGTCGAATTCACAGGCCTGACCGATCACGATGGGGCCAGCGCCGATGATGAGGATCGACGAGATATCTGTACGTTTCGGCATGGGTCAGGCTGCCTTCTTGTCCATGAGGGCGACAAAGCGCTCGAAGAGATAGAATGAATCGGACGGTCCGGGGCTCGCCTCGGGATGGTACTGCACCGAGAACGCATCGAGCTTTGTGCTGCGAATGCCTTCGTTCGAGCCGTCGAACAGGCTGGTATGGGTGATGATCACGTCTTCGGGCAGGGATTTGTCATCCACGGCAAAGCCGTGATTCTGGCTGGTGATTTCCACACGGCCCGAAGCGAGATCCTTCACCGGCTGGTTGGCGCCACGATGGCCGCGTTCCAGCTTGTAGGTTTTCGCCCCCAGCGCCTGCGCCAGAAGCTGATGGCCGAGGCAGATGCCGAAAACCGGCACATTGGCGTCGAGCACGCCCCTGATGGCAGGTACGGCATAAACGCCGGTTGCGGCCGGATCGCCTGGACCGTTGGAAAGGAAGACCCCTTCAGGGTTGTGACGCAGAATCTCTTCAGCCGTGGCTGTGGCGGGCACGACGGTCACATCGCATCCAGCCGTAACGAGGCAACGCAGGATATTGCGCTTGGCGCCGTAATCAACGGCCACCACCCGGCGGCGCGTGCTGCGTTCTGCGGCGGGCTTCTGCCATACACCGAGATCCCAGGTGTAGCTCTGGGTGCAAGTGACGTCCTTCGCCAGATCCATGCCTTCGAGGCCAGGCCACGAGACCGCCTGGGCGCGCAGGGCGGCAATATCGAACTGACCGTTTTCCGGAAAAGCGAGTACGGCGGTCTGTGCGCCGCCATCGCGCAGGCGGCGCGTGATCAAACGTGTGTCGATACCTGCGATGCCTGGCAGATTCTGGCTGATCATCCACTGGGCGAATTTCTGGGTCGAGCGCCAGTTTGCGGGGAGGGTGACATCTTCCTTCACCACAACGCCGCGTGCGGCCACGCGTTGGGCCTCGTCATCTTCGGCATTGGTGCCGACATTGCCGATATGCGGAAAGGTAAAGGTCACGATCTGACCGGCAAAGGACGGATCGGTGAGCGTCTCCTGATAACCGGTCATGCCGGTGTTGAAGCATAGCTCGCCAATGGCCGCGCCATTGGTATGGGCGCCGAAACCGACACCCCACAGAACGGTCCCGTCCGCAAGAACGAGGACAGCATTGGCGCCTTCGGGGCAGGTATCGGTCATGGTCAGGCTTTCCTCCTTGGGCGTCTGCGGATCGAGGTCCGAAAGGGTGATGCCGGGCAGGCGCAGCAGCGCCGCCCAGTGCTTGCCGGGGATGGCGCGCGACTGGCGCCATTTGCGAATGGCCTCGGTGCCGACGCCGGTCAGGCTGGCCAGTGCTTCTGCGCCGCCTGCCTTCTCGATGATCTCTTCGATATCCATACCCGTACTCCCTTGCGTCCTTTTCCACTCGGACGCTCGCGTGGTTGGTGCTAGATAGGCCTTTGAGACGGGAATGGGAAGTTTTTTCCCGCTCCCGATTTATGCCCGACATGCGGGAAAATTATTCCCACTCTCATGCGGTGCAGGTCAGGAAAAGGAAGAAGCAATGTCCCTGAGAGAACAGATCTCTGCCGATCTAAAGACTGCCATGAAGGCGAAGGAAATGGACCGTGTAGCGCAGATCCGCGGTATTACAGCGCGTATCAAGGATCTGGATGTTGCAGCACGCGCCAGCGGCAAGGAAATCGGGGATGAGGATATTCTCCCGATGCTGCGCAGCATGATCAAGTCGCGCACCGAGTCTGCCACTATGTATCGCGAGGGCGGCCGCCCCGAACTGGCAGAGAAGGAAGAGGCCGAGATTGCGACGATCAAGGCCTATCTCCCGCCGGAAATGGACGAGGTCACGCTCGAAGCTGAGATCGATGCCGCCATTGCCGAGGCAGGTGCCACGAGCATGAAGGAAATGGGCAAGGTCATGGGCGTGCTGAAGGCCAAATTCGGTAGCGCGCTGGATATGGGTCGCGTGAATCCGGTTGTCAAAGCCCGCCTGTCCTGAGTTCGGGCTGAAAGATGGCGTTCGATCCCGGTTTTCTTGATGAATTGCGTGCCCGTACCCCGATCGCTGCGGTGATCGGGCGTCGGACCAAGCTCAGTCGTTCGGGCCGCAACTGGAAGGCATGCTGCCCCTTTCATGGGGAAAAGACGCCATCTTTCTATGTGTATGACGACCACTTCCACTGCTTCGGCTGTGGCGTACATGGCGATGTCATTTCCTTTGTCATGCAGAGCGAGGGACGCAGCTTTCCCGAGGCTGTCGAGCAACTCGCCAACGAGGCCGGGCTCGAGATGCCTCGTCAGGACCCGCGTCAGGAGGCGCGTGCCCAGGAGGCGCGGTCACTCGGTGATGTGCTTGATGCCGTGCAGACGGTTTATCGCCAGGCCCTCTTTCAGCCCGGTGGGCGCCAGGCTCTGGATTATCTACGTCGACGCGGCTTGTCCGATGCAACGATTGAGCGTTTTGGTCTTGGCTGGGCGGGTGAGGGGCGTGGTGCTCTGGTTGAGGCTCTGCGTGGCCAGGATATCTCACCAGAGCAGCTGGCACAGGCCGGACTCATGCGCGTTGATGAGCGCGGCGCACCCAGGGGAGAACTCTTTTTCTCTCGTGTCATGTTCCCCATACGAGACCGGCGGGGCAGGCTGATCTCCTTTGGAGGGCGTACCCTGGGTGATGCCCAGCCGAAATATGTGAATGGGCCTGAGACAGCGCTCTTTTCAAAGCGCCGTGCACTCTACAATCTTGATCTGGCCCGTGCTGCCCTGCGCGATCCAGCACAGAAACTGATTGTGGTCGAAGGCTATATGGATGTCATAGCCCTGGCCCAGGCCGGATTCGAGGCAGCGGTTGCTCCTCTCGGTACGGCCATGGGGGCTGAGCAGCTCGAACTGCTCTGGCGTGAGGCGTCTCATCCGATTCTGTGTCTCGATGGCGATGCGGCAGGTGCACGTGCTGCGTTGCGCGTCGCCGAACTGGCTTTGCCGTTGCTCACCCCTGAGCGCAGTCTGGGTTTCTGTCGTCTGGATCCCAAGGACGATCCGGATAGTCTGATACGACGAGAAGGTCCTCAGGCCATGCACCGGGTGCTTGATGGCGCTTCCTCCCTGGCTGACGAGCTCTTCCAGCTTATGATGGCTGGTGTTCAGCAGGACGTGCCCGAGCAGCGTGCGGCACTGAAAAAACGTCTGGAAGCGGCGGCGGCGCTTGTTGCTGACAAGGATCTGGCTTCAGAATACCGCCGTGCATTGATGGAACGTTTTTTTGCTTCATCACGACGTGGCACACGGGGGGGGAATCAGAAGCCAGCAAGGACCGGAAATTCCTCTCGCCATGTTTCCGTTGATACGGGTGCGCTGGAACGTCTGCGTTTGCTGACAGTCCTGGTCCTGCGGACACCCTCTCTGCTTCCCCAGATCGAGGACCAGTTCGGTCGTCTGGAATTGCCTCAACCCCTTGATGACATGCGTGACAGAATTCTGGACTGGTTTGCGGATGTATCGTCAGAAGAGGAATTGACCCAATCCGGATGTCTGGAGGCCCTCGACAGGAGCGGATTGGGAGATGAGGCGCGCGCGCTTTTGCAGAAAAGTCTTTTGCCGGCTTCACAGGCAGAGAAGAACGGACTGTTTTCGCTCGAACCTGCGCAACAGTGGTGGCATTTTTTTGGTCTGGTGAATTTTCCTGCCTTCGTGCGTGAGGTCGAGCAGGACATGCAGGCGGCTCTGGCCAATCCCTCTCTTCAGGGGCTGCCTGAAGCATTGCTGGTTCGCCTGCGAACGCTTGATCGCCTGCGTCGCGGTGAGGAAAGCGATGACGAGGATTGACGCAACCAAGTAATCAAACGTGAAAAGACAGGGCAGACCCTTGACTTCGGGCGTTGGATCGCCCACCTGCACGCTGCCGAAATTGCTAGCGCTGACGCTGGTGGATCGCAGTTGGAAGAGAGGTTGGCCGGTGGGCTGACCGGGTTGGGCGGCGCATTGCCTGGCAGTGCGCTGGGTCGACGCGTTTCTTTCATGGCTGGTTTTAAGCGTTGCGCTCGACAGGGCGTGCGGATGCAGGGAGTAGGGTATGGCGACGAAAGCGGCCACGGGAACGGAGCGGAACGCGCAGGACCAGGACGGTGATACCAATGTCCTCGACACGCAGTCCGGTGCGGTCAAGCGGCTCATCGCCAAGGGACGTGAGCGCGGCCATATCACTTTCGATGAGCTGAACGCCGTTCTGCCTCAGGATCAGATGTCTTCGGAACAGATCGAAGACATCATGGCGATCTTCTCTGAAATGGGCATTCAGGTTGTCGAGAACGAAGACAATGAGGAAGCTGACGACTCCGAGGAAAAAGTCGAGGAGAAGGAAGAAGCCGAAGAGTCCGAAGAGTCCCCTACCGGCAATGTGAGTGAAAGTGCGGGGCGTACTGACGATCCCGTTCGCATGTATCTGCGCGAAATGGGTTCGGTTGAGCTTCTGTCGCGCGAGGGCGAAATCGCCATTGCCAAGCGTATCGAGGCTGGTCGCGATGAAATGATCGGTGGGCTGTGCGAAAGCCCGCTGACATTCCGCGCCATTATCTCGTGGCATGACAAACTCAAGGAAGGCGAGATGTTGCTGCGCGACATCGTCGATCTTGAGGCCATGCAGGGTGGCCCCTCCGAGGAGGAGACCGCCGAAAGCGAGAATGGCGAAGAAAACGACGATTCGCTCGACGAAGAGCCCGCAAACGAGGAGGGTGGCGATCCGGAGAGCTCCGGCCTGTCGCTTTCAGCCCTCGAGGAGAAGCTCAAGCCCGAGATCCTCGCCCATTTTGAGGCCATCGAGCCGCTTTACGATGCGTTGCGTGCCCTTCAGGTCCGTCGCATCGAGACACTGACGAGTGGTTCTGAAGCGACCGGCGCCTCGGAAGAGGAATACGAGAAGCTGCGCACCGATCTGGTCAAGATGGTCGAGCAGGTTCATCTGCATAACAACCGGATTGAAGAGCTGGTTACCCAGCTCAAGGTCCAGTTCCAGCGCCTCAACAACCTTGAAGGCCGCATGCTGCGCATGGCCGAAAGCTGCCGCGTATCGCGTGACGATTTTCTTCAGAAATATCGTGGCTACGAACTCGACCCCAACTGGCTGGCTTCGGTTTCTGCCCTGACCGGCAAGTCGTGGAAGAACTTCACGACGCGCTACGCCGAGCAGATTATCGATCTGCGCAATCAGGTGGCCGATCTGGCGCATAGCACCGGCCTGCCAGTTGGAGAGTTCCGTCGTGTCTATGCTGTGGTCTCGCGCGGCGAGCGTGACACGACACGCGCCAAGAAGGAAATGATCGAGGCCAATCTGCGTCTCGTGATCTCGATCGCCAAGAAATACACCAATCGTGGTCTGCAATTCCTGGATCTGATCCAGGAAGGTAATATCGGTCTGATGAAGGCCGTTGATAAGTTCGAATACCGTCGCGGCTACAAGTTCTCCACCTACGCGACCTGGTGGATCCGTCAGGCTATTACCCGGTCGATCGCCGATCAGGCCCGCACCATCCGTATCCCGGTGCATATGATCGAGACAATTAACAAGCTGGTTCGCACCTCGCGTCAGATGCTGCATGAAATCGGACGTGAGCCTGCGCCTGAAGAGCTAGCCGAGAAACTTGGCATGCCGCTTGAGAAAGTGCGCAAGGTACTCAAGATCGCCAAAGAGCCGATCTCTCTCGAAACCCCGATCGGTGACGAGGAAGACAGCCATCTGGGTGATTTCATCGAGGACAAGACGGCGGTCATTCCGCTTGATGCCGCGATCCAGACCAATCTGCGTGAGGCAACCACGCGAGTACTCGCTTCGCTCACACCCCGTGAGGAACGCGTGCTGCGTATGCGCTTTGGCATTGGCATGAATACCGATCATACGCTTGAGGAAGTCGGACAACAGTTCAACGTGACCCGTGAACGTATCCGTCAGATCGAGGCGAAGGCTTTGCGCAAGCTCAAGCATCCGAGCCGCAGCCGCAAGCTGCGTTCGTTCCTTGATGATAACTGATCGTGGATAGCTGGCTTGAGGTCGCTCCGGACCGTCCGGCAACCGAAGTAACGGTTGACGTGACGTTCCTTGAGCGTCTCAGGCCACCATTGCCAAGCCGGATCATCTGGCCCGACGGCTACCATATCGCACGCTGGCATCCCGGTGTTGAGGAATATCTGGCTCTTTACAGGGCTGTCGGTGCACCGCATTGCTGGTGGATGCGCTACATGATGTCGCATGCCATGTTGCACCGGATCATAGCATCATCGCACACCCATATCTGTCGGCTGCATGGCCCTGACGGTGTGGCGGGTTTTTTTGAAGTTGATCTTGAAAAGCCTGAGACGCCCTATCTTTCCTATCTTGGTCTGCTTCCCGCTGCACAAGGGAAAGGACTGGGCAAGTGTCTGCTCAAGGCAGCTATTCAGCAAGCATGGCAGGACGAGACCCGTGTTCTGCGTGTCAATACCTGTACGGCCGATCATCCCAATGCTTTGCCCACTTACCGGGCCGCCGGATTTGTACCGATTATGGTCGAGCAGGAACACTGGCATATCCCCGATGATCTGGGGCTGGTTTTGCCGGAACATCTTGTGAAGGCAAGGCGGTAGGGTTTTCCGGACTTATTCCCTCTGTTTCTTCGGTTTTGTCTTGCTCCGGCCCTGATGAATGTGCTTTATCCCGCCTTTCCCTGCCGGACGAAGGCATCGTCCCGGCTATACCCGAGCCTTGTGGAAGAGGCGCTGATCCGGCCGGTTGCGGTCGGCGGTTGGGTTGAAGCAATCCGAAGGGAGCTCATATGCCGTTGTACGAAAGCGTGCTTATCGCACGTAATGATATCTCGCAGGCGCAGGTCGAAGCCCTGGTCGAGCAGATCGAAACCCTCCTTACCCAGGATGGCGGTTCCATTGAGAAGCGCGAATTCTGGGGCCTGCGTTCGCTCGCCTATCGCATCAAGAAGAACCGCAAGGGCCATTATGTCCTTCTCGGTCTGAATGCCCGTCCGGACCAGATCCGCGAGTTGGAGCGTCAACTGAGCCTGAACGAAGACGTTCTGCGTGTTCTTACGCTGCGCGTCGAGGAGATCACCCAGGATCCGTCTCCGATCCTGTCCCGCAAGGGCGATGATCGCGGCGATCGTGGCAACTTCCGTGGTGGCAACTCCAAGCCTGCTGGTCGCTTTGACAGCGGACGTGGCGGCCGTCGTGGTGACGATCGTGAAGAATACCGCGCCCGTGAGGGTGCCGAGATGGATGCGGAGTAATCGCGATGTCTGACGAGAACACAAACGAAATCAACCCGGCCGCCCGTCGCATTGCTGTAGGCGCCCGTCGTCCGTTCTATCGCCGCCGCAAGTCCTGCCCGTTCTCTGGCCCCAATGCGCCGAAGATCGACTACAAGGACGTGCGTCTGCTGAGCCGCTTCCTTTCCGAGCGCGGCAAGATTGTTCCGAGCCGCATCACGGCGGTTTCGGCCAAGAAGCAGCGTGAGCTGGCGCAGGCGATCAAGCGCGCCCGCTTCCTTGCCCTGCTCCCCTATGTGATGAACTGAGGAGCCAGGCATGTCACAGACTGAAGTCATCCTGTTGCAGCGCGTTGAGCATCTGGGCCAGATGGGCGATATCGTCCGCGTCAAGCCTGGTTATGCGCGCAACTTTCTGCTGCCGCAGGGCAAGGCGCTCCGCGCCAATGCCCAGAACCGTCAGCGTTTCGAGACCGAACGCGCTCAGCTTGAGGCTCAGAACCTCAAGCGCCGTGAAGAAGCCGAGCGTCTTGCCGAGCGTATGCATGGCCTGAGCGTTATCATCATCCGTCAGGCTGGTGACAGCGGCAGCCTCTACGGTTCCGTAACCACGCGTGATATCGCGCTTGCCGTAACGGCAGCCGGTCTCACCGTTGGTCGTAACCAGGTTGTCCTCGCCGAGCCCATCAAGCTGCTTGGTCTGGTTGAGGCACGCGTTGCCCTTCACCCGGAAGTGTCAATTCCGGTGACGGTGAACGTTGCCCGTTCGGAAGAAGAAGCCGAACGTCAGGCACGTGGCGAAGCCATCGTGGCTGAAGAAGACGAGTATGTTCTCGAAACCGAAGTCGAGGGCGATGAGTCCGACGCTGAAGGTGAAGTCGAAGGCGCAGCCGTCTGATCGACAGCGCCATTTCCGGCTAATTATGAAACCCGGCTGCCTGTGGCAGTCGGGTTTTGTTTTGTCTGACTCTGTTGACGACCGATGATTTTAGACGTTCAAATACTTGGATTGTCTGGAAAAGATCGGGGTCTGTAATGGTATTTCTGCTTGATCAGGTGTTGAAGCGGTTCATCAAGGCGGGCGTATTGGATGTCATCCTGCCTGACGGGACGAAGCGACACTATCAGGGCAAGCAGCCCGGTCCTTTCGCTACAATCCATGTCAAAACAGAGAAAGCACTCAAGGCGCTTCTGCTCAATTCTGGCCTCGCGTTTGGAGAAGGCTGGATGGACGGCGAGATCGTCGCCGTTGACTGTAGTCTTGAAGATGTTCTCGGCGTGCTGATGCTGAATATTCAGGGCAGCCATCATTTTCTGAACCGGCTGGAGGAAAAAGCCCGGTTCATTACACGCTTTTTCAGGCAGTGGAATAATCAGCGTCGTTCGCGACACAATGTCGCTCATCATTATGACCTTAATGGCGCGCTCTATGATCTGTTTCTCGATAAAGATCGTCAGTATTCCTGCGCTTATTTCACTTCTGATGACATGAGCCTTGAAGAAGCCCAGCTAGCCAAAAAACGCCATATCGCAGCGAAGTTGCGTCTCGATCGGCCCGGGCTTGAAGTCCTTGATATCGGTTGTGGATGGGGAGGTATGGCGCTCACCCTGGCCAAGGAGTTCGGTGCGAAGGTAACAGGTATTACCCTGTCACGTGAGCAGTTGCAGGTGGCGCAGCAGCGCGCGCGCGACGAGGGGCTGGAGGGACAGGTACAGTTTCTGCTCAGGGATTACCGGACCCTGAACCGACAGTTTGATCGCATTGTCTCTGTTGGCATGTTCGAGCATGTCGGGATTGGTCAGTACGATATCTATTTCAGAACGGTGCGTCAGGCGCTCAGACCCGACGGGATTGCCCTTGTTCATTCGATCGGGCGCATGGACTGTCCGGGTTCAACCAATCCGTGGTTGGACAAATATATCTTCCCGGGCGGGTATTCGCCTGCGCTCAGTGAGGTCCTGCCCTCAATAGAGCGGGCAGGACTCTGGATGACTGATTGCGAAATCCTGAGGCTGCATTACGCCAAGACAATCAGGATCTGGAGAGAGCGTTTTGCTGCCAATCGCGACAGGATCATAGCGCTTTACGACGAGCGCTTCTGCCGCATGTTCGAATTCTATCTCACCGGGGCAGAACTCTCCTTCAGGTTGCAGGGGCATATGAATTTCCAGCTGCAGCTTACGCCTGACATTGATGCTGTACCTCCTACACGTGATTATCTTTATCGTGAGAGCGGCTCTGATCGTTAAATTCCTGTGGCCTGCACAGAGAATGGGAAGAAAACTTTAACCAGAATTGATTTCCAGTAACGATAAGTAACACCAAGAGCTCCCGGAATCGTGATTCACTGTTTCGCGATGTCACTGTCTGTGTCAGTTTTAGCGAATGAGACCAATTCGCAATAACAAAAGCGTGTCAGCGTTATGGTTTGCACGTTCCGTTCTGGTTGCCTCCTGCATGACGGTACTTGGCCCGGTGGTTCCTCCAGAAGCTCATGCGGCGCAGAGCAACCCTGATACAGCAGGTACAGGTACTCAAAAAGCGGATCCTGCTGGTGAGAGTGGTGCCAGAACCACGGATTCCAGAGCCAATAGCAACCGCAGGAAGTCTTCTGCAGGTGTGGCGCACCGACACGAGGTTATCACCGTCAATGGTGAGCGGGGCTCTTACGCGGCTCCGGACAGTGGCATTGGTGACAAGCGCTCGACACCTTTTCTGCAACAAACCCAGACCACAAATGTCGTCACGCATCAGACACTGACTGATTTTTCACCCCAGACCATGGAAGATATGGCCAAATATGTGCCTGGTATGGCCATAGGTAATAATTTCGGTGGAACGCAGGATGCCCTGATCAAACGTGGTTTTGGTGCAATTGATGACGGGTCGATCCTGCGTGACGGCGTCAGAATGCCGATCGGGCGCAATTATCAGGGCGACACAGCCGAACGGGTGGAGGTGCTGAAAGGTCCTGCTTCCCTGTTTTATGGCATGCAGGAGCCAGGAGGTGTGATCAATGTTGTCACCAAGGCCCCGGACTTCCATCGTTGGGGCGCAGGGTTCGGTACGCAATGGAGTTCGCTTGGGGGTGGTAATGGTCATGTTGACTTCACAGGTCCTCTTGGCCGTGATCTTGCCTTTCGCCTGATTGGGAGTTTCCGGAACGAAAATTACTGGCGAAATTTTGGTGCAAACAAGCAGATCCTTGTCGCGCCTACCCTGAACTGGCGACAAGATCGCTGGGATGGGGCCCTGTCATATGAATATGTCGATTACGACAATGTGCTCGACCGTGGTGCGGTGTTCGTCGGTAATGACCCTATCTCCGGCCCGCAGAAGCGGCTGGACGAACCATGGACGGCCTCATATGGCGCGCGTCATCTGATCTCCTCCCATCTCGGCTATCGCATCGGTGAGCATGATCGCCTGCGTCTGTCGGGCGGCTATAACCGGGATGACTATCATGATCGTCAGGCCGACCCGTCGAGCTATAACCCGCGCACGGGTATTCTCATGCGACGGTATCGCGCAAACAGTGGCACGATAAGGGCCAATGGCAGCGTGGCGCTCGACTATATCGGTACCCATGAGCTCTGGTACATGAAGCATGAGATCACTGCCGGGGCCGATTACGAGAACCGTAACCAGGATCAGGGCGCATTCATCCAGTCTGCCAGTCAGGGGGGTTTCAACCCCCTGAAACCGGTTTATGGTGGGCTCCTTCCGACGGGGCGTATCAATGCGGCGAACAGTAACCTGCAGCAGAACATCAATAGCGTATCAGGTTATCTGAAAGATAATATCCACCTGACCCAAAGCCTTATTGCGAGTGGCGGCGTGCGTTATCAGTGGTTTGCCCTTCGCTATGGCAGCGGTATCCCTTTCGTGCAGACGACAGATGCATCCTACACCAAGGCATTGCCCTTTGCCGCGCTGGTCTGGCAGCCTCTGAAGAGGATATCGTTTTATGGTGATTACTCGCAATCATTCGGGGCCAATCTTTTGTCTGCAGGGACGGTTCTCGAAGGGGGGTACAAGCCTACCACCGGTCGTGAATTTGAAGTGGGTGCCCGTTATGAAAGCCATGGGCTGACGGCTGATATCGCGCTGTTTCATATACGGAAGAAAAACGTGCTTCAGACAGCCGGGCTTAATTCCAACGGAGACATGATCCAGCGTCTGACCGGACTGGCCGGATCGAAAGGGCTGGAAGCCAGTCTGACAGGTACTTTAACGCGGCACTGGAGCACGATACTTTCTTATGCCTGGACTGATGCGCGGACCCTGCGTGATACACCGCAAACAGAAGGGCATCAGCTCATCGGCGTGCCAAGGAATGCTGGCAGCCTGTTCCTGACGTGGAATGGTGTACTGCCCTGGTACCGGGTCGCCATGCGTGCCGGAGGCGGTGTCCACCTTGTGGGTACACGGGCAGCCACGCTCGACAACAGTTTTCAGGTGCCGGGATATGGTACGGTTGACGCTTTTGCATCATGGACAGTACCCAAGCTGTTTTCGCGGCAGATGAATCTGCAGCTTAACGCGGTCAATCTGCTCAATCAGGGCTATATTATTGCGCCGACCGGTTCGGCCTTTCGCAATAGCTGGGGGCAGGGACGCAGTTTCGCGGTTGCGACTTCGGTCGCCTTCTGAAAGCATCAATGTCATTCCTGTCAGGCACTCGTGGTCAGGCAGGAACCTGGGCAATCAGAAATGTATCCTTCACATGCAACAGCAAGCGGGAATACGACTGTTTATGTAAGAAGGGAATATAAAGAAAATACCCTGAATAGCAGGGCAGTCATGTCGCTGTGATTTTCAGCGATAACAGGAGAGGGGAAAACCCGTCTCCTGGTTCGGAGATGTGGCAGGGCTGTCTTTCAGGACCTTAAGTCCCGAATGATCCGCCGCAACCTGCCTCATCTTCTGTAAGGCATTTAGCTCAGCTTGAGTGAAACAGCTGATGTCTTGCCGTTACGTCCGACTTCGGTCTCGTATGAAAGAGCCTGATTGTCGGCGAGAGTGGAGAGATTGGCTTTTTCAACAGCAGAGATGTGTACGAATACATCGTCACCACCGGCATCCGGCTTGATGAAGCCAAAGCCCTTGGTTGAATTGAACCACTTGACGGTGCCTGTTGCCATAACAAGGCTCCTTGATAGTACGACGGGCACGCAGAAGAATTATGCGTGCAGACATGCTCTTGCGAAACGACTCGAAACGCCACATGCGTTCAAGATTTTGGGCAAGTGCACCCGTCTGCGACAGGTATGGGCGCTTATGGTCTGTAGTGCAAGTGCCTCTCGCTTTCAGATTTCCGGGCAGACCAGTTTTGCCAATGACGCAAATTCTTCTATCGACAGGGTCTCTGCACGACGGGTCGGGAGGATTCCGGCCTTTTCTAGTAATGTCTCACCACCAATCGGCTTGAGAGAGGCGCGCAGCATTTTGCGTCTCTGGCCGAATGCCAGATGTGTGACATGCTCCATGGCTTTGAAAAGGGCAGGTGATGGCTGCTCGGGCTTCGGCACGAGATCAACCACGGCTGACTCTACCTTGGGAGGCGGCGAAAAAGCTCCGGCAGGGACTTTCATGACGACATTACAGGTCGCACACCACTGGGCCAGAACCCCGAGGCGCCCGTAAGATGATGTGTCAGGTGCTGCGCAGATACGCTCGGCAACCTCAAGCTGGAACATGAGCGTCATACGTTCCCACAATGCCGCCTGGCGCAGCCAGCCGACAAGGAGTGGTGTGCCGACATTATAGGGCAGGTTTGCCACAATCTTGCGTGGTGCCGGACAAAGGGTCGCCGTATCGAGAGCTGTTGCATCCGCCTTGACCAGAACAAGCCTGCCCGCGGCATGCGCAACGAGTTCATCAAGCAGAGGCCAGGCACGCTGATCGATTTCTACCGCATGAATAGCCTCTGCCTTGGTATCAAGCAGGGCGCGGGTCAGGCCACCGGGACCAGGGCCGATCTCAACGACATGACGGCCATTCATGTCTCCGGCAAGTGCGGCAATCCGGGCGACAATGCCCGGATCGAGAAGAAAATGCTGTCCGAAGGATTTTTTTGCATCAAGGCCGTGAATACGGATGGCGTCCCGCAGGCTTGGAAGTGTCATTCCTGGCCCGATGCCAGCTTGCCATGCGGCTTCTTGGCTGGCTTCTCGTCATCAATGGGCGTCAGATCGCTGGGAGTTTCTTCCTTTGGCTTTGCCACAGCTGCCTTGTCGTCCTTGCGCATCTCGATCACGGAGCGGCGCTCAAGATCGCGTTCAAGCTGACGCGAGGCCTGTTCGACACGCTCGTTCATCAGGCTGTCAGCTATTTCGCTGGGGCTTTGCTGGGCAATGTTCTTCTGACCTCTGCTGCAGACTGTCAGCAGGGCAATGCCATCTGTTGAAACAAGCGGACGACTTGACTGACCGATGGGCAGTTCAGACAGAACCTGGCGCATCTGCGGATTGAGACGCTCGAGAACAAGCTGGCCGCCCGGATCAGATGGATGTTTCTCACCCAGTGAGTGGTTGAGGGCTTCCATCGCTTCGCAGCTATGAACGGATTGGGCGGCAGAAGTGGCTTTTTGCAGCGTCAGTTTCTGCTGGTCTGTGGGGGCCTGGGGGTTCAGGGGGGAGGAGAACGGGAAGAAAGCCTGACGAACTGTGATCATCGTGACGTTCTGATGACCGATGGTGCGTTTGCCATTGACCGTGACAATCACGTAACCACCGGCGACCTTGACCGGATTTGAAATGGCGCCAATCGGCATCTGGCGGACAATCTCCACCACAGGTGGATCGAGACTGTCTTCCTGGACCCATCCCATTGTCCCGCCGTCAAGTGCCGTCTGGGCCTGGGAGAATTGTGCTGCCACGATCGGGAAAGGCGCACCATTACGCAGCTGGGTAATGATCGTCTTTGTGAATTCGAGTTCCGTCTCCGAATGGCGGGGATCGGCCACAGGTATGAAAATTTCGCTCACATTGTACTGGGGACGGCCTTCTTCTGCACGTAGCGCTTCCTCGCGCTGGGCGATCTCGCGCGCCGTGATGCGGCCACGCCCCGAAATTTCCTCGCGTAGTACCTGCATCCAGCCGATCTGGACGCGGATCTGGTCGATCAGTGTGGTGAGGGATACCCCGTCCTGCGCCAGGCGGTCACGCAGGGCATTTTTGGGCATGCCATTGCGCGCTTCAATGTTGTTGATGGCCTGAGCAATCTGCTGCGGCTCGACATTGATATGACGCTTGAGAATTTCCTGCGTCTTGATGCGTTCGTCTGTTAGCTGGCGAATGATCTGCGGGCGCAGGCGCTGCATGAGATCAGGGCTGATGTTCAGTCCGGTCGAAAGCGCGAAAAGCTTGCCACGGTTATCGACGTCGCGTTCGGTCAGTACCTGTCCATTGATCGTGCCGAGAATGGCATCTTCGGGAGGGGTTGCCGGTTCGGTAACGCTGCCATGACCCGGACGTGCGCGTTGCGTATGTCCATGATGCGTTGTGGCGGCCTGTGCGCCGAACACCGGAAAGGCGATCAGAGCCGTAAAGCCGAGAAGCGACGCGCGCACTAGGCGCGAGGTGCCGGAGTGCGGGGCAGCCCGAAGGATGGGGGCAGAAAAGCTCATTGCGCGTCCGTCAGCCATTGATTCCGAAGGTACCGATCGTCTTGAAGGTGAGATTGAACAGCACGGTCGTGTTGCGCTGCTGACCACCGATCGACGTATATTGCTTGATCGCAAGGATGTCCAAGCCGAAGCAGTCATTCGAATAGCCGATATCGCCACCGAGACTGACAAATTCCTTGCGAGAGAGCGAGCGACGTCCGTAAATCGAGGCATGATATTGCCTGAATGACGTTGAAACGCCCGCCGTTACCTCATTGGTTTTTGTGTAATAGACCTGTGTCGGGCCATTCAGCCGGTAATTCGTCGCATAGAAATAATACGGCGTTACCGGCTCGTAGATATAGCCGGCATTCACATGAAATACTGGCACACCAACACTGACAAGGCCTTCACCATAATCGAAGCTCTTGCGCCAGGGATCATAGCGGCCACGTGCCGTCAGATCGAGATACTGGTTGGGGCTTACGCGCACGCGGGCAACTGGCGAGGAAAGATGATGATCAAGGCCCGAATAGGCGATGCGGTTATGCGTTATGTGTTGCTGGATGCTCTCACCTACAAGAAAATCCACTACATGACCGCGCCACGTCCAGTTGCCGTGCACGCCGATATTGCCGCGTAATCCGCCGTCAAGACGATCGGTGCCGGTATAACGGTTGAGCGAAAACAGCGTGCTGTCGGTGAACTCGTATTGCAGACTGTCTTCATTGGGGATCATGCGTGCGGCACTGTTGCCCATGTTCGGAGCGGCAATCGCCTGAACAATCGGTTCCAGAATCTGGGAACCATGTCCGTGAGCGAAGCTGCGCAGAAACGGCCAGTTCATTTTCAGTGCGACAGTAGGCAGAACCCAGCCGGTCGTATGGGTGCCGGTGGATGTGTAATAGAGCGGCTGCTCGGTCAGATGGCTGGCCTGGTAAACGGTCGCATCAAGACGTGCTGTCAGAAGCCATATCTGGCCAAGCACATTATGGAACGGCCGGTTCCAGTTCATCTGGATCTGGCCACGCTGATCACGGGTGCCTTCCGGACGATAGACGTTGAAGTCGTTTGTGTTCAGGGAGAAGGTGCCGCCCAGAGGATCGGTCTCGGCCTGAAAGGCATAATTGAGACGAGGCAGAACGAAAGGCAGATTCGAGTTGCGAATGACGCCTTGGTTCAGGCCCTGGTAGAACTGGCCATCGAGACGGGTATAGGATCCGACACCGAAACCCTCCAGATAGGCTGTAGAGCTGAGGGTTTCGTTGCCGTAACCCGTGATACGGTAATCGCGCATGTAGTTGGCGGACGAAGCCAGATTGACATTTGCTCCTGCACGCCAGTGATCATCGATATCGAAAATGGCGTTGCCGCGTACGTAACCCTGCACGCCATTGTCATTTGTACCGTCAACAGTATTGCCGAAGGTATTGACGTAACTGCCTTCCTTGCGGGTGCTGTAGGCAATGCCTCCGGTCAGGTTCACCTTGCCGAAATTGAGCTGGTTTCGGTACTGTCCGCTGATCTGAGGGCCTGTTCGGGTCGAGACGAGGCCCTGAACGGTCAGATCCTGCTGGTTATCGATCGCCCAGAAATAGGGAATGGTAAAATAGGTACCAAGATAGCGGTCATGCGGGTTGATACCCGGCATGAGAAAGCCACTCTGACGTTTGACGCTGGGATCAGTCATCGAGAAGATAGGCAGATAGACGATCGGAATGCCAAACATGTCGAGATAGGCGTGGCTGAACTCGATGCGCTTGTGTTCGGTATCCTGGGTCGCATTATAGGCGCGTAATTGCCAAAATGGCGCCCGTGACGGATCCTTGGCGCAGATTTCGCAAGCCGTATAAACGGCCTTGGCCATATCGTTGATCTTGCCATTCGTCCGGCGCATGCCGTTGGCTGCAAGCTTGGCATTATCTTCCATACGCAGAAAGATCGCACGCGAAATGCCATCATGCATCCCGTTGCTCAGCTCGACATAGCTTGCGTAGCTGGTGCTGCCGTCGGGTTCGACCATGGCGACATGGCCGGTTGCCGTCATGACCCCGGTATTGCGATCATAGACAATCTTGTCGGCACGCAGGGCGTGTTCGCCCTGCCATACCTGAACATTGCCTGTCCATGTGGCAACCCCGGTGCGGCTGTAGCTCTCCTGGTCGGCAAGATAGGTTACAGCATCAGATTGCGAGGAGGGTTTGCCAACTGCAACTTTAGGGCCTGTCTGGCGCTGCATTGTGGCATCGGCCTCCGGTATTACCCCGAAAGTTGCAGTGCCAGCCAGCATGGACGCAGCCAGCCAGGACCTGCGTCTGTGATGCGCAACGCGCCGTTTCGACATCAACCATCCTCCAGATGCAGCAGCAAAGCCACTGCCAAGCATAGACCTGCGCCAGTCGGAGCCCATGCCGCCATGACAGGCGGCAGGGCACCGGATTCACCAAACTGCGCTGCCACCTTGGATATGGTGAAAAGCGCAAACCCCGCCGCGATTCCTGAGCCCAGCATGCGCGCCACACCGCCACGCCGTGAGGGGCGCATGGAGAAACCAGCCGAAACCAGTGCCATTGTACCGCACAGGATCGGAAGAGCTAACAGAGTCTGGAAGTGCAGTCGATGCCGAATGGACGAAAAACCCGAGCGTTCGAGCAACCGGATAAAGCCGGGCAGTGTCCATACCGAGAGTGTGTCGGGCGACGCGAAACTCTGTTCGACACGGGTAAGGGAGAGATTGGTGGGCAGAAGATAATCCCCGATATGTATGGGTAGATGATTGGGGCGTACCGTCGCGGCATCCTCGAGCTTCCACGCTCCTTCCACTAGTTCCCCTCGTGGAGATTCAATGCGGACCATAAGCTGGTCATGTGCATCGAGACGGAAAATGCTGATATCGTTGATGAGCAATCTTCGATCGTGCTTGAAAACATGACGCGCATGCAGAATGGCAACACCATGTGCGCCCTGATCATCATCGAGCTGGCGTAGCCACAGGGCGCCACCATTGAGCGATAAGGGCCCTCCACCTGTTTTGAGGTAGGCCTCGTCAAGCAGCTCGGCCTTGCGGAACATCGAAGAGGAAAGAGGCGACAGAGCCATGGTGCCGAAAGTGCCAAGCAGGATGGCACAAGCCAGCGGTGCTGCCAAAAACTGCCACGCCGAAATTCCGGCGGCGCGGGCGACGATCAGCTCGGAAGAGCGGGTCAGACGCCAGAAGCAGACGATACCGCCAAGCAGGATACCGAAAGGCATGATCATGATCATGAAATACGGTACATGCAGCCCGGCAATTTCTGTCACGAGGCTGGTGGGGACGTCGGGTTTTGTCGCAACGCGACGTAGCAGATCGATGAAATCGAAAAGCGATACCAACCCGGTGAGTGCCGCGATCATCGCCAGAGCGAAAAGCGTGAAGATGCGTGATATATAGAGAGAGAGCGTAACCGAGACACCGGCCGAGCTCCCCTTGAACAGGGTTATGGGACTACGCGCCATGGTTTTTCTTTCGCGCTGCAGCCAGGTTTCTTGGCAGAAATAGCCATAAGCTGCATCCGATTGCGGGCACAACGGCGACAATCCACAACAGGGGAACAAGGCTGAGATTACGTCCGGCCAGATTCTGCAACATCAGCGACATGGCCATCAATCCGACAACAGACAGAATGGCGGCAAGGGGGCGTTTGATGTTGCCGTGACGCGAAAATACACCGCTCAGTATGGCCACCAGGGCGATCATTGTGAAGGAGAGGGTTGTCAGTGGGGCAGTCAGGCGTCGCCAGCCCTCGACGGCAAACTTGCCCCAGTCGCGTTGGGAGACATAGCGCGGATCAGGATGAAACAATTCGCGCAGGGACATTTCGGAAGCATCACGTACCTCTCTGTCAGCCTGCTTGCTGCTTGAAAGATCTATCGAGTTCCGCTCAAAGGTCAGAACGTTGAGGCGGCCTGTATGATGGTCTATTTCCTGTCGCGATCCATTGAACAGTACCACCCGCGGCTGGTTGTCGATCACAACCATGTTGCCGCGTTCTGCTATGATCGTGGCACGTGCATTGGGTAGCCGGTCATCTTCGACAAAGACGCCATGCATCTCTCCGCTGCTGTCGCGTTTCCGCACATAGACGGTCATATCCTTCGAAAGCTGGGCGAATACACCGTCCTGAAGCAAAAAGGCCGCCATGCGGTTCCGGATCTCGAATTCGTAGCGCCTGAAGGCATGATAGGAAACGGGTACGAGCCAGAGATTGAGGATAAAGCCCAGGATCGTGGTAACAAGAGCGCAGGCCATGGCAGGGCGTGCGAGCTGGAAGGGTGAAAGTCCGGCCGCCTGCATGACGGTCAGTTCCCGGTCCCCCGACATGCGCTGATAGCCGAACAGTACGACCAGAAAGGTCGTAATGGGCAGAATTACCGCAAGAAAAGAGGGAATCATCAGGGAGGTAAGCTGAATAAACACCCTGAGAGACAGGCCCCGATCTACCACAAGCGAGACGAAGCGCAGTGACTGCATCAGCCAGATCAGCGCGATGGCGCCGCTTGTAATCCCCAGCAACCCGAGAAAGAGCTGACGGAGGATATAGCGCTCGCGCAGGAGCAGGGGGGAACGACGTTGGGGGCGTGGAGCCGGAACAGACATGACCATTGCCCTTAGCGTTTCGCCAGACTTGCTGAAAGCTGCATCTTGTTACGAAGTCTTCGCTCTAGCGCGGATTGCGCAGCCAGCGGTCGCCCGCATGACGGCTATGGGCCACGAAGAAGCCACCTGCCAGTCCGGCAGCGGCTACGATCGCGGTCCAGAATGACGGGCTTATGAGCAGCAGTGACAAGGCAGGCGCTCCCACGACGCCTGTCAGCGCGCTGATCAGGGTTTCACGTCTGGTTGGGCCGAAATGGCGCTCTGCGTGGCAGCTGGGGCACTCCTCATCAGTGCGCTGCATCTTGCCGTGGCAGACCGGGCATAGCACGATCGTTTCCTGCGCAGGGGGGCGCGGCACGGGAAGATAATTCCCGGTCAGGACAGAACGCTGCCGGGGAGGGGGGGAGAGACGCACCATGACACTGCTCTTGCCGTTATCGGTGAGGTTGGTGCAACAGCAAAATGGCCGTTTCATGCCGATCCCGTTGCAAGAAAGTGTTCTTCTGACAAGGAAGGTCTACTGCACGAGGCTGAGAAAGGCTCTATCGGGCCAGATCGTGTTCACCGGTTGCAATCCGGGCTTCGACGGCCAGGCGCCAGGGCGCATCGGGAGGAGCTGCGTCAAGCGCCCTGCGATAAAGGGCAAGACTGTCAGCAGAAATGTGACCCTCCTGCCGGGTCTGCAGCTCGGCAATCTGCACAGCGAGTTCAGGAATGAACGCTACAGCAAGAGCCTGACGATAGGCATGCAGCGCGGCATCCGGATGGCCCATTGCCTCATCCACCTGACCGAGCAGAACGGATTGACGCACGAAATCGGGGTCATCCGGTGTCATGGCGGCAACCTGTTTTGCAAGCTTCTCAAAAAGCGCGAGCATGTCGGCGGGCACCACGACCTGACGGACCTTATGCGGTTGAGCAGGCAGGGAGGGATGACCATTGATGAGATAAAGCGCAAAGCCGAAGCAGGGAAGCATGACAAGCAGCAGGATGAGGCGTCGCTTCTGGCCTGATTCTATTGTTGTTTTTGTCTCCACGAGACGGTCAGCCAGGAGAATACGGCGCTGGATCTCGAGCTCGGCCCGTGCTCTCTCATCATCGCTCAGAAGCCCGTTCTTCCGATCACGGCCAAGCTCCTGCAACTGATGGCGATAAAGGCTAAGTGCAGAGACACGGGCAGTGACCGGGAGATCTTCCGGTTTGTGCCTGCGCCATAGAAGCAGGATCAGCGGCAGAAGAACGACCAGCGTCATACAAACAAAGCCGGTCAGGGTCATTCTCCTCTCTCCCTGTTCCCGAGCAGTTCGGCAAGGCGTCTCTGTTCGGCCTCACTGAGCGGTATGGCTTCGCCAGTGCGACGCAGCATTCTGCCCGCCAGGAAGATACCTGTAACAAGGGCGAGAAGCGGCGTGGTCCAGAGTATCATGGTGGCGAAGGAAAAGCGCGGCTGCAGACGAATGAACTCGCCATAACGTTGTGTCATCCAGTCCATGATCTGTCGGTCACTCTCACCGGCGGCCACATGCTGGCGTACTACATGGCGCAGATCACGGGCCAGAGAGGCGGAGCTGTCTTCGATGGATTCATTCTGGCAAACCAGGCACCGCAGCCTGGCTCCTAGAAGTTCTGCCCGTTTTTCCTGAGCCTGATTGGGGAGCATCTCGGAAGGATCGTCGAGGGCCAGGGCGACGGGAGTCGTGATGCCAAAGCAGAAAAACGCCAGGCCAAGCTGGAGCGCCCTGTTCATGGTGTTGCCGTCGCAAGGGGCAGAATCTCTCGCCGGAACAGTGTTTCATCAAGTGCTGAAGCGCCATGCCAGGCAATTCTGCCACCGGGCAGGATCAGAAAGCTTTCCGGCACACCGCTCACGCCCCAGTTGATTGCCGTCATGCCATCTTCATCAAGAGCCACCCGTGCATAAGGAGAGCCATCGCGTGTGATGAAATGGCGGACATCATCAGGCTTGTCCTTGTAGGCTATGCCCCAGAGCGGGATCTGGGGCGCAATACTGCGTAAGGCGGCCATCTCGGTGACGCAGGGAATGCACCATGAGGCAAAGAAATTGACCAGAACCGGCTTTGCGCTTTTTCTGAGCGTTTCAGCGTCGAAGCCGTCTTTCTGTCCGTCTAGGCCGGGCAGGGAAAATTTAGGCACCTTCGTACCGGTTATCTCACGGTGGATGGCACGAGGATCAAACGAGCCGTCCTGCATCGAAGAGAGCATTTTCCAGCATCCGAAACCTGCCAGACCAGCCCCGGCGACAGGAAGTGTCATGAGCAGACGCCGTCTTGTCGGGATCGTCATCAATGGCCTTCTTGTGCAGCTGGGACGAGAGAATTCTGCGTTTTTCTGGGGGCGCCGAAGCGATGGCGCCTGTCGCTTAAGGAGAGCGCACCTCCCAGTGCCATGATGATGCCGCCAAGCCAGATCCAGGGTGCGAGCGGGTTGTTGTGCAACCGGAGCACATATCGGGCATCGGAGCCCCGACCATGGCTTTCACCAAGGGCAGCATACAGATCGCGCAACAGATTCGTGCGAATGGCCACATCGGTCGTGATCTGATGCTGGCTGGCGAAATCGCGTCGCGACGGGTGGAGCTCTGCAATAGCATGACCCTGGCGTGATACTGACAGATCTGCCACGAGCGCCCTGTAATTCGGCCCGTTCTGCTCCCTGACAGCAAGCAGGGTCCAGTCGAGGGTGCCCTGACGGATAGTCTGGCCGATACCGATTTCGACAATCGTATGATGTGCCTGGGACATGCCCGTAATGCCGAGCACGGTCACAGCCATGCCAATATGAGCGATAGCACTGCCCCAGATCGAACGGGGCAGGCCGCGTATACGCTGACGCGTGATCCGCCATCCTCCTTTCATGCCAAGTCTGCCGGCCAGATCGGTCAGGCTTGCGACGATCACCCAGATCGCCGCCGCAGCGCAGAGAACGGGCAGAATTCCTTCCAGAAGAAAGAAGCCTCCTATCAGGGCCAGAAGGGCCATGCTCCCGGCGAGACGCAAGCGATACATCACAGGGCGAAGATTGCCGCGCTTCCAGGGCAGCATTGTACCGAATGCCATGGTGCCCATGAGGGGAAGAGCCAGTGGTATGGTGGTGGCATCAAAGAATGGCTTGCCGACCGAGAGTGTGCGTCCGGTCAGGATCTGCATGAAAGGCGGATACATGGTGCCAGTGACGACTACAGCACAAATCGCGCAAAGCAGGATGTTGTTCAGGACGAGCCCGCCTTCACGCGAGACCGGGGCAAAGATTCCCCCGGTTGTCAGACCGGGCGCGCGCCATGCAAAAAGCAGAAGAGACCCACCGATAACGAGACCCAGAAGCCCGAGAATAAAAACCCCTCGCGCCGGATCATTGGCAAAGGCGTGGACCGAGTTCAGAATTCCTGAACGTACGAGAAAAGTGCCCGAGAGCGAAAACGAGAAGCTGGCTATGGCCAGAAGCACGGTCCAGATACGCAGCGCATCGCGTTTCTCTACGACAATGGCCGAATGCACCAGTGCCGTTCCTGTCAGCCAGGGAATAAGAGAGGCATTCTCGACCGGATCCCAGAACCAGTATCCGCCCCAGCCCAGCACATAATAGGACCACCAGGAACCCATGGCGATGCCGCAGGTCAGAAAGCACCATGCGGCAACGGTCCAGGGGCGTACCCAACGACCCCATGCCGCATCGACGCGCCCCTCGATCAGGGCGGCCACGGCGAAGGCGAAAGGAACAGCGAACCCGACATAGCCGGTGTAGAGAACAGGCGGATGGAATGCGAGTCCCGGGTCCTGAAGTAGCGGATTCATGCCCTGCCCATCTGCAGGAGCGGGCCAGATGCGGGCAAACGGGTTCGAAGTCAGAAGACAGAAAAGCTGAAATCCGGTTGAAACCCCACCCAGTATTGCCAGAACACGCGCTTTCAGAATCAGGGGAAGGTCCCGGCCCAGCACGGCGGCAGCCCCGCCGCAGAGCGACAGGATGAACGCCCAGAGGAGTATTGACCCCTCGTGATTACCCCAGACCCCGGTGATTTTATAGAGCAGGGGTTTGCTGAGTGCGGAGTTCGCTGCGACGTTCTGTACCGAGAAATCATCCTGTACGGCGCAGGCAATCAGACTGGCAAAGGAGCAGGCAAGCGCAAGAAACTGGGCGCAGGCCAGCCTTGGTGCCAGATCAAGCAGAAAGCGCTTTCCGCGCCAGGCTCCCCATAGAGGAAGGACGCATTGCGTCAGGGCAAGTACGCAGGCGAGAGCGAGGGCATAATGTCCCTGTTCGGGACCCAGAAAACGCATCAGGGGACGGCCTGGCTGTGCGTATCACGGCGCGTCATGCTGCCAAGGCTTTCAGCAGAGGGTGGTTTGCCGAAGCGTGGGTCCCATTTGCCGCTGCGTTGCAAAGCCTCGGCGACCTCTTTGGGCATGTAGGTCTCATCGTGTTTGGCGAGTACTTCCGAAGCGATGAAGGGCGTTCCCTTGCGATAGGTCCCCAGCGCCACCACGCTTTGTCCTTCACGGAACAGATCGGGCAGAATGCCTTCATAGCGTACATCGATGGCGGCTTGTCCGTCTGTAATCTCGAACCGGTTGACTGGCGTCTGTCCTTCGATGCTTCTTCTGACAGAACCTGCAACCACCATGCCACCAAGACGGATTACGCGATCAGCAGCTGGCGGGCTTGCCAGAACCTGGGAAGGTGCCATGAAAAACACGATACTGGATGAAAAGGCGTTCAGTACAAGGCCTGTAGCAATGGAGAAACTGCCAAGACAGGCCAGAACAAGCCACAGGCGGCGGCTCTTGCGGGTCATTCTTCTTGGGGAGCGTTTTCCGGTGGTGTGAAAGGCGGGCGTATCTGTCACGAAGTCGGCCTCATTCCGCGGTCATTTTTTTCCAGCAGGGCCAGACGGACACGCGCACGATGCAGACGAAGAGTGAGCTGAAGGGCCAGAGCAGAAACAGCCATTATCGTGCAGCCATAGGAAGCCGCAATGTAAGGCCAGTGGGTAAAGGAGAGATGGATCATGCAGTGTCTCCCATCCCCCAGGAGCGTCGGGTCATCAGTTGCTGGGCACGCGACTCCAGAACAGCGGCTTTGAGTCGGCCCGTGACCAGGGCAGCAAACCCCGCTGCGAAACCGATCATGCAGAGGGAGAGCGGTATCAGCATCGAGGCTGGCATGGTGGGGGCATGGGTCAGCGTGATGCTATCCGGCTGATGCAGTGTGTTCCACCAGCTGACACTGAACTTGATGATCGGCAAGTCGATGATACCCGCAATCGCCAGAACCGCTGCCGCCCGATAACCGCGTTGCGGATCGTCAAAGGCCTGAATAAGCGCGATATGCCCGAGATAAAGAAAGAACAGTACCAGCACGGAAGTCAGTCTTGCATCCCATACCCACCAGGCGCCCCACATGGGTTTGCCCCATAAGGCACCAGTGATCAGACAGAGCGCAGTGACGACAGCGCCTACAGGGCCGATCTCGACAGCGGCAAGATCGGCGAGCGGATGCTTCCAGACGAGGGACAGGACGCCGCATATGGCCAGTGCGGCATAGCCTGTCGAAGCCAGGATCGCCATGGGAACATGCAGATACATGATTCTCACGCTGTCACCCTGTTGCCAGTCTGCAGGCGAAAAAAGCAATCCCCAGAGAAGGCCGACGGCCAGAAAACAGAAAGACAGAAGACAAAGCAGCGGAAGAAGCCAATGGGAAAGGCGCAGGAACTGACCGGGATTGGCAAAGCGATGCAGGAATCGCCCCGGCACGGGACGCCCTGCGAGGGTCTGTTGCGTCGCTTTCGTCACTCTTGGCCTCTCTTCTGGGGTCTGTGGCCGTGATATAGCCCGTAAAGGCCCCGGCCTATGAAGTTCTTTTTGATCGAAACCCGTCTCGGCACGATAAAAATCCCGGAAGAGAGTGAGAGCCGATGGTTTGTCGCGGCAGGTGTGACAGGTTGGATTTATAATGAAAGGGTGTCGATGCAGTACTGGTTGATCAAATCCGAGCCTGAGACCTTTTCCTGGCAGCAGCAGGTTGGGAACGGGGTCGAACCCTGGACGGGTGTCAGGAATTATCAGGCGCGTAACAATCTCTCGGCAATGCGGTGCGGCGATCTCGCCTTTTTCTATCATTCGGTCTCAGACAAGGAGATTGTGGGGGTCGTTGAAGTCGTGTGCGAAGCCTATCCCGATCCGACCGCCGAAGGGGAGAAGTGGGTTTGTGTCGATGTGGCAGCGAGGGGTGCGTTCGCCGTGCCGGTTTCCCTGGCCATGATCAAGGCTGATCCGGCACTGTCAGAAATGGCCCTTCTGCGTCAGTCGCGCCTTTCTGTCGCGCCGGTGCGTGAGGCGGAGTGGCACTATCTCTGTCAGATCGGACAGTGGCAGAAACCCTGACAGGAGCTGTCGTGCCTCAACTCAGTCCAGGGCGATCGCATTAGACAGGAGGGTGGTAATGCGTGCAGGATCCTCGGGGCGGAGGGATGCAAAACCGATAACAAGTCCTTCATGCCGGGCTGTCAGACAAAGTGCAGAAAGACGGACCACACGATAGCCTGCGTCGGCCAATACATTCTGGCATCGTGTTTCATGGCCCGGTTTTCTGAAACGGACGCTGAGCTGAACACCGCCCCGAGGGCGCATGACAACGAGATCCGGGCAGGTGGAAAGGGCATCGAATAATGCGTTTCCCCGTTTCTGATAGAGTCGGGAAATATGTCGAAGATGCTTGCGATAGTGACCGGATTGCATGAATTCGGCCAGCGCCATCTGTGCATGTAGATTGGCGGCACACCCTGTACTACGATGGGCTGTTCTCATGGGAGTGATGAGGGGTTCAGGCACGACCATCCAGCCAAGCCTCAGACCCGGCAGAAGTGTCTTTGATACCGAGCCAAGATACACGCACTCTGCCCCGGATGAATGAGCGGTAAGCGCAGCAATTTCGCGCCCGTGCCAGAGAAACTCGCTGTCATAATCATCTTCAAGGATAAGCGCACCCTGCCGGCGTGCCTGATCGAGCAGGGCGAGGCGTCGTTCCAGCCCCATTCGTCCGCCAAGCGGATACTGGTTTGACGGCGTGATATAGATGAGACGGACATCCGTTGGCACGGCCCCGACCTGCATGCCTTCCTCATCAACAGGCACTGACCGGATTTGCACCCCATTGGCCAGAAAAACGGCTCTTGCACCAAGATAGCCAGGATCCTCGATCGCAATGCTGTCACCCGGATCCGTCATGATCCGGGTAATCAGATCCAGCGACGCCTGTGTGCCACATGTGATGAGTATCTGATCGGGACTTATGTCAAGGCCACGATCACGGGCAAGCCTTGTGCAAAGCGTCTCCCGTAAAATGCGAGTTCCATAATAGCCTTCATATCCGGCTTCGTCTCCATACCTGTGGCGTGCCTGACGACGTAGCATCTGTGCCCAGAGATCAGCAGGGAATTCAGTTTTGTCTGGCAGGCCTGGCGCCAGTCTTCCAGCATTGGTTGCGTAGCTCGGGGCGCGTGCATCGAGAGACATCTGTCTGCCTCGTTCAGACAGATCTGGCGCGACAGGGCCTTGCCGGTTGACGGGAGGTGCAGCAGGCAGACGGACTACAGGACGGCTACCAGGCCGCATCTCGACAAGCCCTTCAGCGCGCAGAAGGTCGTAAGCACTGCTGATCGAGCTGCGCGATAAACCGAGTATCGCAGCCGCCTGACGGGTAGACGGAAGAACGGCCTCGTCAGAGACTCGACCAGTTCGTATTGCGGCACCAAGCGCGTGGAAAAGCTGCACGGGCAGCGTCTCGTTGCTTGCGGGATCGGGCGACCAGAGGGCAGGCAGAAAAACTGGCATGAAAAAATACCAAGAAACCGGATATCGAAGTGGTCCAGTTCGATTGATAGATCATCTGACGTCAAGCTGGTTTTTCTGGAGAGCAGGAGAGGAAGATGGTTCCCGATTACGCAAAGGCCCGTCAGGGCAGGCGCGCGCATTATGACGAGGCGACCATTCACGCCATTCTTGATACGGGTCTTGTGGGCCATGTCGGTTTTGTTGCCGAAGGCCGCCCGATGGTCATCCCTATGGCCTTTGCGAGAAGCGGATCGACGCTTTACATTCACGGGGCATCAAAAACCCGACTGATGGGGCTGGATGGGCAGAAACTCTGTCTGACCGTGACCCATCTGACCGGGATCGTGGTAGCCCGCTCTTCCTTTCACCATTCCGTCAATTACCGCAGTGCTGTCATACATGGTGAAGCCCGCAGGGTGACCGGCGAGGAACATCATCGCGCGCTCGATGCGATTACCAATCATCTTCTGCCCGGTCGAACCAGTGAGTTGCGCGCGATGACAGCGCAGGAGCTCAAGGCGACGGGCGTGATTGCGCTCGAAATCGAGGCTGCCAGTGCCAAGATACGGACGGGTCCGCCCGTTGAGGATCCGGTCGATCTTCCTTCGACACTTTGGGGTGGCGTCGTGCCTGTCGTGACGGCATTGGGTACTGGCATTCAGGATGCCCATACCCCGGAAGGCGTGCCTCCGCCGGCGTCGATACGCGCGGCCCAGGCAAAGTTCGTTGCCTGAGCTCTGCTCCGGGAGGGAGATATTCAGACGCTGGAAGGGTGGGGCAAATTCAGGGAGGTAATGATCTGGGCAGGGCTGGGGAGGGCATTGATGCTTGCAGGGCGAAGACGGTTGGCTTCGATCAGAAGCTGACAGGCTTGGAGCATGTCCGCCCCCAGATCATGATGAAGGATTGCCGTCAGCGTGCCATCTGCAAGAAGTGCCCTGTTATCCCTGTCCAGATCATGACCAATAAAAACTCGCGGTATCCGGTTGCATTTCTCAAGTGCTGCCGCAATTGCCTTGTTGCCTCCTCCGATCGAATAGATGGCCTCGATTTCGGGATGGGCAAGAAGAGCCTGTTCGACAAGGTCATAGGTCCGCCAGTCGAGACCGTTACCCTCTCCCAGGGAAACAATACCCAGATGAGGTGCATGACAGGAGAGATATTGCCGAAAGCTGCGTTCCCGTTCTTCCTCTCCCTTGAATCGGGCGCTGGACACGACGACGAGTACCGAACTCTCCGCATAGAGCAGACGTGGCATCCATCCTGCAATAAGCCATGCGGCCGTGCTGCCCGCTCCGTGGTTATCGAGGCCGATATAGGCCAGACGGTCGCTGCCATGGAGATCGGTCACAAGGGTGATGACAGGAATGCGAGCCCGGGCACAGGCCCGGATTTCCTCGCGAATGGCTGGATGATCTGGGGCCTTGAGAAGGATGCCATTCGAACCGCGTTTGCGGATACGTGCCATAATGGCGGCTGTCTCCCTGCCTGTCGCTGTCTCGCTCAGATGCGCACGTACGCGCAGGGCGATAGGCAGCAATGCGGGCAGTTGGGCTTCAAGTGCCATCCGGACGGCAAAAGAGAAGCGGTTTGGCGCCTCCATCACCAGATCAATGACCATCCGGCTGCCTTGCAGGGAGTTTTCGAGACTCTGGCGTGAGAGCTCGTCCATGGCCTGATACACGCGTCGTCTTGTGGCAGGACGTACGCCCTCTCGATTATGCAGTACACGGTCCACGGTGGCGAGACCAAGACCAGCCTGTCTCGCAATATCCTTGAGGGGATGTTTGTCAGCCATACCTTCTTCCTGAGGTGTTTTTGAGGTGTTTTTGAGGTGTTTCAGGTCTGTGGAGGGCGATTACAAAACCGTAATCTCTTTGTGTCGCCTCTCGAGGGCCGATGGGCAAGGGGCCCGTGGCGGGAAAAGGGGGACAGGACCGGAGTGTAAACAGTGAAGCCCGATACTCTCTCTGAAAAAAAACCGGATCAGAACTGGTATTCGCCAGATTCCGTATCGCTTGAAGATCTGAAAATCCTGACGGGTCAGAAAGTTACTCTGCGTGATTACCCTCTTGCCTCTGATATCGGAGGTGGACAGGTCCCTCTCTATGATTGCGCTGCGTTGCGCCGTCTTTTGGCCCAGCCGGAAGGCAGGTGCCGCATTATGGCCGAATGGGTTTCCGTACTTAAAGACGGGCCGGGTATCATCGTGCTGAAACAGGCTTTCGACGATGTCGAGGCTCTGGATCACGTTACCATCCAGTTCGAGAAGCTGATTGCCAATGAACGGCGGAATGGCATGGAAACAGGAGATCACTTCGCCAGAAAGGGAGCCAATGACCGCGTCTGGAACGCTCTCGAAAAGCTGTGCCTGCTCGATCCGGAAGGATTTACTCGTTATTACGCCAATGACATGATCGCACTTGTCAGCGAAGCTTGGCTCGGCCCAGCCTATCAGATCACGTCACAGGTCAATGTGGTCAATCCCGGTGGTGAGGCACAATCCGTCCATCGTGATTATCATCTTGGCTTTCAGTCTCCCCAACAGGTGAGCCAATATCCCGTGCATGTTCATGCTCTTTCGCCTTTCCTGACCTTGCAGGGAGCGGTGGCGCATTGTGACATGCCGCTCGAAAGCGGACCGACGCTGTATATGCCGTTTACCCAGAAATATGGCCCCGGCTATCTGGCGACGCAGACCCCGGAGGTGAGGGAGTGGTTCAACGAGAATTATCTCCAGCTTCCCTTGCACAAGGGTGATGCTGTTTTTTTCAGCCCGGCATTGTTTCACGCTGCGGGGAGTAACCGTTCCAGAAGCACAAGGCGGATGGCCAATCTCCTTCAAGTGTCGTCCGCATTCGGACGGGCGATGGAGAGTATGGATCGGGCCCGTATGGCCCGTGCTTTGTATCCGGTGCTACAGGAACACAACCGGGACCAGAGCCTTGCACAGGAGGCAATTGGCCGGGTCATTGCCGCAAGTGCGGAAGGCTATGCCTTTCCGACCAATCTCGATCGCGACCCACCGATTGGTGGGTTGGCACCGCAAAGTCAACAGGCCCTGTTCCGTCAGGCGCTGGAGGAAAACTGGGCAGAGGCGCGTTTCGTCGAAGCGCTTGCAGAACGGGTCAGAAGCACACTGACCTGAAAGACGAAATGAGCAGGCTGGTCGGGGATTTCTCGCTCCTCGGCCGGTTCAGCCTTTCCGCTGGATTTCGGCTGTCTCATATCAGCTGCTGTGGAAAACTATCTGACTATTCTGTTGTCTAGAAATTTCTTCTCACGAATTATTCATATTACACATCTGTATAGTCAAAAAAACTGTAAATCATTGCAAATAAATTATAAATCCTGATGAAAACACGGAATCACAAGCGGAAAAGGTTAATAAACCTTATGTGAATTATGTATTTTATGTAATAAACATGGTATAGAAGAAAGATCTGTCGGGTATTCCGGTGGAATTTCTGCCATTGTACAGACTATTCTCAATAGAAAACATTTTTATATCGCAATAACTTTGTAAATATTGCCGGTAATGCCCACAACATGACACGGGCGGCGGCTTCGCTCTGACTGGCAGCTTGTTCGCAGGTTTCCGATAACCAGATACGGAGTAAAATCGTGAAGCGTACGGGTTTTTTCTCGGATGAGACCTGCTTCTGGCATGTCGGACAGCCGCATGTTGGTCCGCTGCCAGTGGGGGGCTGGGTTCAGCCAACGGCAGGCGCCAGTCTGCCAGAATCGCCAGACAGCAAACGGCGCCTGAAAAGTCTGCTTGATGTCTCGGGATTATTGGCAGAACTGGTATGCCACAGTGCTCCGGCCGCGTACGAGGAGGATCTGCTGCGCGTCCATACGCCGGATTATCTGGCCGCTTTCAGCGCCCTGAGCGCTGCCGAGGGTGGTACGATGGGACCGCAGGCCAGTTTCGGCAAAGGCAGTTACGATTATGCACGCAAATCGGCCGGGCTGGTGATGCGTGCTGTGGACATGGTTCTGGTTGGCGAGCTGGACAATGCCTATGCGCTCAGTCGACCGCCCGGGCATCATTGCCTGCCTGACCAGGCGATGGGCTTTTGCTTCCTGGCCAATATCCCTATCGCCATTGAGGCAGCGCGTTTTCGACATGGCATTTCCCGCATTGCCGTCGTGGATTGGGACGTACATCATGGTAACGGTACTGAGGCGATCTTCTATGATCGTGCTGATGTACTGACGATTTCGATCCATCAGGAGAATTGCTTTCCTGCAGGCTTCGGCGGCACGGAACGGCGGGGCGTGGGAGCGGGAACAGGATATAATATCAATATCCCGCTCCTGCCAGGCGGCGGCCATGAGGCGTATGTCGGCGCCATGGAAAAGATCGTGGTGCCAGCTCTGATGGATTATCGTCCGGAGCTGATCATCGTCGCCTGCGGTTTCGATGCCAATGCGTTCGATCCGCTGGCCCGGATGATGCTGGCGTCACCGACATACCGCTATCTCATGTCACGTATTATGGACGTTGCGGAAATCTGTTGTGCCGGCAAGGTCGTCGCCGCGCATGAGGGAGGGTATTCCGAGGCCTATGTACCGTTCTGCGGGCAGGCACTGATCGAGACGATGGCCGACCACAAGACTGCCGTCGTGGATGAGATCGAACCCTTTATCGCACTTCAGCAACCTTCCGCCCGCTTCGCGGCCTTTCAGAATATGATTCTGGACGAAATGGCTGCCGGATTCGGTCTGGCCTCGTCATGATGAAACTCTCACCAACCGACGCAGCCTTGTTCGCACGCCGTCAGGCCGTGATGGGAACCGCCTCTCCCTTGTTTTACGACACGCCCCTCCACGCGGTCAGCGCCCAGGGGGTATGGCTGACGGATAGTGCCGGTCGACGCTATCTGGATGCCTATAACAACGTGCCGCATGTCGGACATTGTCACCCGAGGGTGGTGCAGGCGATCACGGACCAGATTGCGCGCCTTAACATCCACACGCGCTATCTTACCGAACCTGTCGTCGCTTATGCTGAAAGGCTTGTGGCAACCGTTGATGCACCGCTGAACGTGGTGCAGTTCTGCTGCACCGGCACCGAAGCAAACGAGCTGGCGTTGCGCATGGCGCGCTTCGGTAGCGGGCAGCACGGCGTTATCGTCAGCGATTTCAGCTATCACGGCAATTCCTCCACGCTGGCAGCACTGACCACCGGCCTGCCTGCTCCCGAAGCCCTTGCGCCGTGGGTCCGTACAATACGCATCCCCGACGTGACAGGGCGTCCTGCCAGTGAGCATACGGCGATTCTGGCTGAAGCCTTGCGGGCTGTGTCCGACGCCGTCGCATCCTTGCAGGAGGCCGGCTACGGCGTCGCGGCACTGCTGCTGGATACCGTCTTTTCGACCGAAGGGTTGAGAGCGGTACCCGAAGGCTATCTGGCTGGTGCAGTGGCGCGGATCCGTGATGCCGGCGGCTTTTTCATAGGAGACGAGGTGCAGCCGGGTTTCGGCCGCACAGGCGGTGTAATGTGGGGATACCAGCGTCACGGGATCGTGCCGGATTTCGTGACCTTGGGCAAACCCATGGGCAATGGCCTGCCGGTAGCAGGCGTGATCACGCGGCGTGATCTTCTGGAGTCCTTCGGCAAGGCCGCGCTCTATTTCAACACGTTCGGCGGAAATCCGGTTTCGGCCGTCGCCGGGTTGGCGGTGATGGATGTTCTGCGCGACGAGGACCTTTTGGCTCACGCCCAGCGTCTGGGCGCGTGCGTAAAGGACGAACTGGGGACATTGGCGACGAGACATGACGGTATTCAGGATGTTCGCGGCTGCGGTCTGTTTTTTGGCCTCACGTTCGTTCATCCCGGCACGGGAATCCCGGATGCCGCACGGACCCGGCGCGTCGTGAATGCCATGCGTGAGCACGGCGTGCTGATCAGTCGCATTGGTCCGGACGACAATGTGCTGAAGATCCGTCCCCCCATGGTCATTCAGGAGGATGAGGCGGCACTGCTTATCGCTACGCTCGATACGGTTCTGGCCAGGGTCCCACACCAATGAACGAGGCAATGCTGACCGCCGAGGCGATCACTGTGCTCGGGCAATGGACGGGGGGCTGGCAGGTCGAACGTCTGCTCAAGTATCGGGAGAATGCCGTTTTTGCGGTTTCGGATGCCACGGGGCAGCGCGCAGTGCTGCGCCTGCACCGGCCGGGTTATCACAATGCGGCAGCCCTGCATTCCGAGCTTTCCTGGATGAGCGCGCTTGTCGCGCAGGGCTTTCCAGCGCCCTCTCCGATCCGTGCAGCAAACGGCGCCATGATCGTGCCTTATGGTACGGGCGCCAACGGATTTGCAGACATGATGAGTTGGGTGCCAGGGCGACCTGTCGTCGAGATCGACGATCTGCCGACGCTAACCCGCATCTATGCGACGTTAGGGGACATGCTCGGACGGATGCACCGCGATGCCGCACACTGGACGCCGCCTGCGGATTTTTTTCGCCCCGCCTGGGACCATGATGCCCTGTTAGGCGAGACGCCCCTCTGGGGTAATTTCCGTGCGTTTCCTGGCCTGCACGGTGCGGGACGCGAAATAGTGCTGCATGCGGCGGAACGAGCCAGTGAGGCGTTGCGGGCCCTGAGTACCGGGCCGGCACATTACGGCCTCATTCATGCCGATGCCCTGGCAGATAATGTGATATTTGACGAGCACGCGGGCGTGACACTGATTGACTTCGATGATTGCGGGCCAGGGTGGTTCCTGTTCGATATTGTAACCTGCCTGTATTTTCATACGCCAGAAGATCGCCTGCCTGTGCTGGAGCGCGCATTCCTGTCCGCTTATCGTCATCATTTTCATTTCGATACGACCGATCGTGATCACCTCCCGCTGTTCATGTTCCTTCGTGCCCTGACCTATGTGGGCTGGGTACAAAGCCGCCCCGAAACCGAGACGGCGAGGGAACTGGGAGATGCTTTCGCGCGAAGGGCGGAGGAACTTGCCCGCGCGTATCTTGCCCATCGCACGGTATGAGGAACGGATAATGCCCTCCAATCCGCCAACATCCTCACATCCTGGCGTCTGGCGTCAGCTTCTGGCGCTCGTAGCCCTGTCCGCCGTGGGATCGGTCATGCCACTGGGGGCGCCTGCCCTGGCGGGAGTACTGGCACGCGGGTTCGCGCTCTCGCCTTCTCAGGTCGGGCTCTATTTTCTGTCGGAACTGGGGGCGACGAGCCTGGTCAGCCTTCCCGCTATTCTTCTTGTGCGTTACGTGCCCTTGCGGCGGGCGATGGCGATGGCCGTCGCTGGCTTCGTTGTTTTCAATCTGCTGTCCTGGTTCGCGGGGTCCTATGCCTGGCTGCTTGCGTTGCGCGTCGGCGCGTCGGCGGCTGGAGGCACCGTGATGATCCTGACCATGACCGGGATCGCCCGCTTGCCACGCCAGGAAGTAGGGTTTGGCGCCTGGGTCGCAGGACAATTGATGCTGAGTGCGCTTGTCATTCTGGCGTTTCCGGTCATAGCCGATCATATCGGGGTTCAGGGGGTCTATGTCTTTGTTGCCCTGTTAATGGCAGGTGCGGCGGTAACCCTTCCATGGCTACCGGCTTCCGTCGCGCCTGGTGCAGCCGAGGTGGGTGTGTCGGTCGACATTCTGGGTACCGGATTGCGCATCGGGGGCGTTCTGCTCTTCTATCTCGCTATCGCTGGCATCTGGACTTTTCTCGAGAAAATCGGCGTTGATTCCGGTCTGTTGCGCGCGCGCGTTGATAGTGCCATGGCCACGGCGGCGTTGTTTGGCATCGTTGGCGGTCTGTGTGCCTCTGCCGTGGGCCGTTGGGTTGACCAGCGCGGCCTTGGGTACGCAGCGCTGGCACTGATGGCGGGTTATGGTTTGATCGTTGTCGCGCTGCTCGCGCTGATAGGCGACCTGTCGGGGCTACGCTTTCTGGGGGCGGCCTGCGTTTTCAAATTCGCCTGGACATTCACTGTGCCATTCGTGCTTGCACGTATCGTGCGTCTGGCAAGAGCCATTGAGACGATGGCAGTCGTCAATCTGACCCTTGGCGCGGGCTTTGCACTGGGGCCGGCTGCCGGGGGGTATGTGCTCCAGACCAGCGGCGGAACGACCCCGCTGCTGCTGGGCGCGTGTCTGCTGCTGGCAGGATCGGTCCTGCTGATTCTCGTGCGTCATAGGCCGAGGGGGCTGATTGACAACGTGTCATGACAGAGGTTCGTGCGGCGGATGCTCTCGATCAGAACGGGTATGTTTCCTACGCTTTATGCGATCACGGCTTTCTCTCATTGGAGCATCGTAATCGCTGCGAGTATGTGAAAACCCCGCTTTTGTGCTTTGGTTAGTTCACATCAGCCAATGTGTCCTCATCATCATCTCCTCGCCGCCAGTATCCGGCCGCACGTATCTGCGCCCTTGGCACAGCCTCCTCATTCACGAGATGATCGCGCAAGGTGCGTACGACGTTGATCTCCGCTGCGATCCAGACATGAAGTTTGTCTGTTGCAGGCAGAACGACATGACGCAGCAGGGCGTGGAGGGTCTCATCACCACCCTTCTGGCACCGATGCACCTCCATCCAGGCATGGCTGAAAAGCGGATAGGATTTCTCGGTTTCCCGCGTGTCGAGAAGCACAACGGCACGGTGATTGGGGGGGAGGGTTTCAAGCGTGCGGGCGATGGCAGGCAAGGCCGTATCATCGCCAATCAGCAAGTGACGGGTCAGCGTATCCGGGACGATATGCGATGCTTTGGGGCCCCCCATGCCAAGTATCTGGCCTTTTCTGGCCTGAGCCGCCCATCGTGTGGCGGGGCCCTCTTCATGAAGCACGAAATCGATGATCAGCTCACGCTGTTCTTCGTCAAACCGTCTTGGCGTGTAATCACGGGCGATCACACGTGGGTCATGCACGGCACTGCGATCGGCTCCTATTTCGGGCAGGATCAGCTCGTCACTCCCCGGTTGCGGAAAGAACAGCTTGACGTGATCATCAGTACCCGCAGTCACGAAATCATGCAGGTCATCTCCCTTGAAGACGATGCGCTGCATTGTGCTGGAGAGAGGGATGATTTCCGCAACTTCGATACGTCGAAGCCGCAGGGGGTGGCGTATCTTAACGGGAATATGCTCCGTGCTGGTCATGACTGGTTTTCCCCTGTAATTTCCAGGGCTGCGCGCGTGAGTATGGCCGCTATACGTCGCGCTTCCGCGGGGCTGCAGCCACGGCGGTCATAGAGGGCTGTCTTGATCTTGTGCCGTGCCTTGTGCAGGCCATCCGCGGCCTCGGGGTCCGCATCATGCAGCCCTGCAAAAGCCTCACGGACCTCGCTCATACGGCTACCGATACGCGCCAGAACATCCAGAATGCGCTCTGCTTCCGCCCTGTTGCCGGACAGCTGGTCGCTGCCTTGTCTGGTGATGGTGTAGAGTTTGCGCGTACCCTCAGGAGTCACCTCAGCTTGTCCGATTTCCTCAAGATAGGTGAGGGCCGGATACACCATGCCGGGGCTGGGTTTATAGAAACCGTTGGAACGCTCCTCGAGCCTGCGGATGATTTCATACCCATGAGCCGGGCTTTCTTCCAGCAGGGCAAGAATAACGAGCTGAAGCTCCTCGGAACTCAGTTTGCGCCCACCCGGAATGTCGCTGCCGCGATGGCGGCCAAAGCGTCCACCGGAGCGATGACCCCCATGAGAACGACGACCCTCACCGGAACCGGCGCCGTCGTGACGGCTGAATGCATGTCGAAAATGATGACGGAAAAGCATCTATATCTCCTGTTATATCTTAAGACTGTATTATCTTAAGATATAACGCAAGAGTATTCTGCATATGCTTCTTTTTCTCGAAAGGACGTTTCGGCACAGCCTGCTTTGGTCCGTGAAGACCAAAGCAGGAAAAAGGGCTCAGCAGGCCCAGACGGTCTTGATATTCATGAACTCATGCAGGCCGAGTTCAGTCAGTTCGCGGCCATAGCCGCTGGCTTTCACGCCACCGATGGGGAGGGCCGGGTCAGATGCTGTAATCCGGTTGATGAAAACGCCGCCAGTTTCAATTCGCTGGGCGAGGGTCTGAGCGAGAGCGGCATCCTCCGTCCACAGACTGGCACCCAGCCCGTAGGCGCTGTCATTGGCCAGGGAGATGGCGTGCTCGACATCGCGTGCTTCGATAAGGCAGGCAACAGGGCCAAAAAGCTCTTCCTTGAACGCAGTCATATGGCGAGTGATACCTGCAAGAACGGTTGGTTCGTACCAGGCGCCGGGACGATCGACCGCTTTGCCGCCCAGCAGCAGCTGGGCGCCTTCGGAGATGCTGCGCCTGACCTGCTCATGCAACCCGTCACGCAGATCGGCGCGCGCCATAGGTCCTATGAATGCATCGTCACTGAGAGGGTCCTGCAGTGTCAGGGAACGCGCCTTTTCGAGGAATTTCTGCGCAAACGCTTCGGCAATCGGTGCTTCGAGTATAATGCGCTTGGCTGCGATGCAGACCTGACCACAATTGGCGAAGCGCGCGGCAATAGCCGCATCAACTGCCTTGTCGAGATCGGCAGTGGCGAGAACAATGAACGGATCAGAGCCGCCGAGTTCGAGGAGTGATTTCTTTCCGTTCTGACCGGCGATCCCGGCAAGGATACGCCCGGCTCGCACACTCCCTGTGACAGTCACGCCGGAAATCCGGGAATCGGCAATCACATGGGCGGTCTGTTCACGGGAGAGATTGACACTCATGAAAACGTCGTCGAGATCGCATTCGCGGGCGATTTCGTTGAGTAATTCGCCGCAACCCAGTGTATTTTCGGCCGGCTTGACGATGAAGCCATTTCCGCCGACCAGAATTGGCACGGCTGCGCGGATGATCTGCCAGTACGGGAAATTCCAGGGCATGACGGCCAGAACGATTCCGGTTGGCGCATAACTCAGATATGCCTTGCCCACAGGCACGGTCATGGGCTTGTCTCGTAGCAATGCCGGAGCATGCTGGCCGTACCAGTCGATGACCGAAGCGCATTTTTCGATCTCGGTGCGCGCCGAGCTGATTGTCTTGCCCATTTCCAGGGTTGCCATGCGCGCCAGTTCATCCTTGCGCTCGCGCAGTCTGGTAGCAAAACGATGCAGCAGATCCAGACGGGCACCCAGGGATTTCGCCCGCCATCCTTCATAGCCTCGCTCAACTTGACGCAGCGTATCGTGCACCGCGCTGTCAGACAGGAAGGGATAATAGTTCAGGGTCTTGCCGTTGGCTGGGTTGACTGTCGAGACGCCGTCATCGGAGTGCGGGCTGGTCATGATTTCTACCTCTGGTTGTTGTTTCAATAACGCCATACCTGTTGCGTCGGATTGTCTGACCGGATCAGTCGGGCCCTTGCTTGGCGGAAGAAGTACCGCCGATAGCCGCCGAGAGTGTTCCGCAAGCAAGGCGCAGATGCTCCCGAACATGACGGAGAAAGCTGTTCTTGGACTATGGTCCGGTTTAGGCCGCAGGAGTAACATCTCCCGGGAGTGATCTGGCTCCTGTTGTGTTGTCTGGCCTCCTGAGAGGAGACTGGCTGTTTCGTTTTCCTCTGACGGTGTAGGATGAAAAAAAACCGGCTTCGCCACAATATTTGGTGACTGCCGGTAAGGTCAGGCGTTGCGTCTGTCATCACAGGACCTGTCATTTCCAGCCCCGCCTTGCGGGCGTGCCAGCTCAGGGAGAACACATCTCATGGCTCCAGCAACCGGATCAACCTTCTCCGGCATCGGCGAAATCGCTCCTCTCGCCCTCGACAGCGAGTCCCTGGCGCAGCTTCAGGCAGCTCTTGCCAAGGTTGAACACGGGCGTGGTGTGCTTGTACGTCTGGCTGATCTGATGGGTGGTGCTGTAGGGCAGGCGACACGGCTTGGTATGCAGGGCCTGGGCATGGCGCCCAATATCCAAGCCAAGCTGCAGGGCCTTGCCGAAGCATCCATCACACGGGCTTTCGATGTTGCCATTCTGGGTATGGCGCAGGAATCTGCCGTCAAGGCTCCAAAATGGCGTGATCCGGCAGCTCAGGCGGCCGTTGCCGTATCCGGGGCGCTTGGTGGTTTCGGGGGTGTTGTGGGGTTGATGCCTGATATCGGGTTCACGACTCTCACAATCATGCGTGAAATCGCCAGGATTGCGCGTGAGGAAGGCGAGGATCTGTCTGACGACGATACCAGGCGGGCCTGTCTTGAGGTTTTCGCTCTCAAAGGTTTTCTCGCCGGTCAGTCGGGCGATGAAAGCGAGCTGGGCTTCTTTTCTGCCCGGGCCCTTATGCGTGGCAAACCAATCGTTCTACTCATTGCCGAAGTCGCCTCGCATTATGGTATCGGACTGTCGCGTAAATTCGCCCTGCAGATGGTACCTGTAGCAGGGGCACTCTGTGGTGCTTCCCTGAATGCGGCTTTTCTCTCACATTACCGTGCTGTGGCCCGGGCCCAGTTTACCATCAGACGTCTGGAGCGGCAGCACGGACCGATTGTGCGTGATACGGCACAGCATATGCGTCAGACAGGTAGCGTCGACGCGAGTATCTGATCGCAGATCGCTTACCCTGTTGCCGAGACAGGGAAGGCTCTTTCAATCCGGCTTGCGGGTGTAGAAGATTTCAAAAATACCAACCGGTACAAGCTGGATCGAGAAGATCACTGTCATGACGAAAGCGAGTACCTGGTAATGCGGGGCGATAAAGGCCAGCACAGCGCAAAGCGCAATGCCGATCAGATAAACGAAAGTCAAAGGCATGCCGGAATCCCATCACAAGCTGGCAGAAGGATCGGCTATCATAACCAGCTGATAGCCGCCTATCAGAAAGTGTCTGTTGCCGGCGAGTTGCGGCATAATTCCTGTCATGTCTGATCTTTTGACGCCGGAGCACCTGCTGGGTGCCTATCGCATGGGTGTTTTCCCCATGTCAGAAGGAAGAGACGCCAGGGATATTACCTGGCATCGCCCCCTGGAGCGTGGGGTATTGCCCCTGGATTGTTGCTTTCATCTTTCCCGCAGGCTGGCACGAACCGTGCTCCAGGGACGCTTTAGGGTAACCTGTGACAGGTGTTTCGACGAGGTGATAGGCTTGTGTGCCGAAACCTCAGGTCGTGATGAGACCTGGATCAGCCAGCGCCTGCAGGGGCATTACAGCCAGTTGCATCGTCTCGGTCATGCCCATTCGGTAGAGAGCTGGGCGGATGGGACACTGGTTGGCGGGCTTTACGGTGTCAGAATCGGCGGAGCCTTTTTTGGCGAGAGCATGTTCTCGCGTTGTACGGATGCCTCCAAGGTGGCGCTTGTCCACCTGGTCGCCGCACTGCGCCGCAATGGCTTTGCATTGCTCGATACGCAGTTCCCCACGGCTCATCTCGAAACCTTTGGCTGTCTCACTGTTCCTGATGAGACTTATCGGTTGATGCTGGACCATGCGGTCGGGATTGGGGCATCGTGGAATGAAGATCTTTCGCTGGACAGTCTCCGGCAGGAGATCGTCCGTCTTCGTGAAGGCAGTAATGCCTGGCACGACGTTTAGGAGGGGATAAGATGTCACTATTCCAGGCAAAAGGCGCTGCGGCGTTATCTCTGGTGGCTGTTATGGCCGGAGGGGCTACGACAGCGCTGGCACAGCAGCATCCAAGACTGTCACCCGCTCGTGATGTGACGGTGGTCTACTCGGTCCAGCCCGAGAAGATGTCCACGCCTACCGAGGCAATCGTTCAGTTCAAGGCTGAAGGGGACAAGCTGCGTATCGATGCCCCTGATCATGCAGGCTCGACCATTCTGGATCGCCCTGCCCAGCGCGTGACGCTGATCATGCACAAGCAGCGTGTCTATACGAGTTTTTCGCCCAATCATGGGCTGCGCAACCCGTTCATGCTGGATATGGCGATGCAGTATGCTCCGGACGGGACAAGCTCCGTTGCCGGGCTGGCCTGTAACAAATGGACGATTACTTCGTCTCACGGCAAAGCTACGGCCTGCGTGACGGAAGATGGCGTGATCCTGAGCGAGGAGGGCGTTGATGCTGATGGTTTGCGTGGCAAGCTCGCAGCGCAGAAAGTGACCTATGGACCGATTGCGGAAGACCAGTTCGTGCCTCCGACCGATTATCAGCAGATAACGGGTCATATGCCGATTCCCCATGGGGGTGGCCCTCTGAGGTCCAGCAATCCGTGATCATTAAAATTCCTGCTGTTTGCGGTCTTGTTCTCGTTTCATTCACATCAGCTGTGGCATCGCCCGGTGATGCAGGTCAGGGTCCGGTGACGACACCCTATGTCACGCCACGGGTTGATGTGGATGTGACGTATCAGGCAACCGGGCCTGACGGTCAGGTCTATGCCCAGCGTATGCGGTGGAATGCCGCCCACTGGCAGCAGCGCCTGGATATGCAGAGCACGGGTCTCATCATGCTGACGGATTACCGGGCTCACCGTCTGTCGGTCGTCGATATGCGCGCCCGGACTTATACTGTATCGGGTGCGCCGGATGCGCAGTTTGCCCCGCCCGGCCAGCGCGCTGCTGGACAGTGGATCAGAGGGGCTGAAGACCAGGTGGCCAATCAGCCCTGTACCCACTGGAAATCGACCGATACTGATGGTCGAAATGCCGACTTCTGTTACACTGACAAGGGTGTACTTCTGGCTGCGACACAGGACGCGGTCCCGCTCGTCCGCGCTACCTCCTACGCTGAAATTTCGCAAGGGCCAGAGATTTTCAGAGAACCGGACGGCTTTCATGAAATCGATGCCGTGAAGCTTGCCCACTGAAGGCAAAGAAACGGGCGACGGGCATGATTGAGCAAATATGTTACAATCTTGCCCGTTTTTCGTCCTGTTCCGTCCCAAAATCGACACCATATCGACGTTATAAAGTTCATGTCGGACCTGTTCGATTGTTTGGCCTGGTTCGTCGAGGAGATTTCGTCAATGCGTCGTATCCTGAAAATTGGCCTAGCGGCTTTACCTCTGGCAGGTCTTCTGGGGGGCGCTCCCTTGGCTCATGCACACCCTTATGGTTGGGGTGGCGGTCCCGGCTGGCATGGTGACTGGCGCGGAGATCGTGGCTGGCGACGTGGTGGACGTGGCAGTGCTTTTGTTGGTGGACTGGTCGGTGGGCTTGTGGGTGGCGCCGTAATCGGCGCGATGGCACGGCCTTACGCACCACCGCCGCCTGTTATCTATGCGCCGCCACCGCCACCGCCTGTTGTTTATCAGCCCCCTCCGCGGGTGGTTTACCCGCCACCGGTTGCGGTCTATCCCTCCTATCCTGCTTACCCCCCCTATTGATTACGAGGTTTCGATTTCATCATGGTAGCTATCGGCGATAGGGCGCCTGCCTTTTCCCTTCCTGCATGTGGTGGCCAGACTATTGGCAGCGAGGCTCTGAAGGGGCAGCCCTATCTGGTCTATTTCTATCCCAAGGCTGATACGCCGGGATGTACAACACAGGCCTGTGACCTGCGTGACCAGAAGCAGACCCTGGGTACGCTGGGTCTCAAGGTGATCGGAGTCAGTCCGGATCCTGTCGAGAAGCTCGACCGTTTCGCCAGAAAATATGGCCTTGATTTCATTCTTGCCAGCGACGAGCAGCATGAGCTTGCCGATCAGTACGGCACGTGGGTTGAGAAAACCAATTACGGCAAAACCTATTTCGGCATGGAGCGTAGTTCGTTTCTGGTCGATGCAGATGGTGTGATTCGGGCCATCTGGCGCAAGGTCAAGCCCGCCGAGCATGTCGCGCTGGTGACCGAAGCAGCCTCAGAATTGTAGATTTCCGGAAGCATAGTGCCGCACGATTTTTTTCATCGTGCGTCCTGGCGGGCGTTCCGTCTCGGGGCGCTTGTAGTAGCCATGCCACTGGCAGTCGTATTTGTGGCGGTTACTGCCCTGTTATGGCGTCTCTCCTGCGGACCACTCGAAGTGACATGGGTGGCCCGTCATTTTACTCCGATTGCCATACAGGCTGGTGAACAGTCCGGTCATCCTGCAGGTCGTTTGACCTGGGACAGGGTCTTCCTGAGCTGGAAACCGGGACTGAGGCATGTCCATCCCCTACTGATGTTTGACGCCCGCGGCCTGCGTATTCTTCGTCGCGACGGCACAGAAGCTGTTATGATGCGCAATGCCCATATGGCCCTGCGGATGGCGCCTCTTGTGCATGGCTCTTTTGAGCCAACATCTCTTGATCTTGATAATGCGCGGGTTGTCCTGCGCCGGAATCCCGACGGCGGAGTCGACCTTGACTGGCCGGGAGCAGTCCATCGGGATTCAGGATCCGGCGGTCTTTCGGTTGCTTTCCTGCATGAAGTGAAGATGCAGGCAGTGACAATCGTCCTGCGTGACGCTGTATCAGGACATCAGTCAGAGACGGGCGATGTCGGATTGCGTATCAAGCGCGCCGACCTCGCCCGCCCGTCGGGTGCCGATATTGCCGAATGGACCGGCAACCTCATGGGCACCGTTGGACCTGTCCTCAATCCCGTCATGCCTTTCTCGGCGCAGGGCATCAGGAAAAGTGAAGGCATCGTCTGGCATGTTCTGTCCGGCCCGGTAATGCCGGATCTGTTTGCCGGACTATTGCCTCATGCTAGCGCATGGCATGTGCCGGTCACGCTCGATACGCGTTTTCTGCTTTTGCCGATGGCGCAGCAGGGCAAGGCTGCCTTCCCTGTTGCTGATGCCGTTATCGGTGTCGCTTTTGGCAAGGGAATGATTGATCAACACGATGATCAGCCACTCTCGGTTGCTGAAGGCGGTATTTCGGCTCATCTCGCTTTTCAGGGCCAAAAGGCAGTCATTGATAACGTGCAGGCACGTATCGCCCTGATCGACGACCTGGCACATTCCACGAGTTTTGCAGCCTCCGGCTATCTGACTCTGGATTCCTTGTCTCAAGCTAGGCAGATCGATGCAGAAATTTCAGCATCGGCTACGACACTTGACGTGTCTCATATGGCGGCAATCTGGCCTCGGGTTGTCATGAAGGGGGCGCGACGCTGGGTTACGCGCAATCTGACCGGCGGTACGGGCAGGGGGCTTGCATTCAAGACACGTATCCAGAGCGATTCCGGCTGGGCGAAACTTCATCCGGTACAGACGACAGCAGCATTGCAGGTTGATGACGTTACTGTTCACTGGCTGCGGCCCATACCACCGATGCGTCATGTTTCAGCCCAATTCAGCTTTGCCGGGCCGGATATACTGAAAATCGATTTTCTGGGCGGTGTGCAGGCAAGCAGTGATGCCAGAGCTGCTCCTGAGCTGCATCTGGATAACGGGACGATGCTGATCAGTGATCTGCTGGATCACGATCAGATCGGCACGATCACCCTGTCAATATCGGGGGATCTTGCAGCCCATCTGGGCCTGCTTGCGCATCCGAGGCTGCATTTGCTCTCGCGTCATCCCTTGCCCTTCACAAATCCATCCGGCCCGGTCACTGTTACGGGACAACTCAATCTGCCTCTCTCATCGCATATCGAGAATGATCAGATTCATGTCACAGCTGAGGCGAGGTTCAGTAATGTGGCGTTGGGGCATGTCGTGCTGGGGCGCGATCTGACCCAGGCCACGGGCATCATGAATGCAACGGAGCGTCATCTGACTCTCTCTGGCCATGGATTGCTGGATAACACCCCGACAACAGCACAGATGGAAGAAAAATTCATCAGTCGGGATGGCGGGGTGCGCGAACGGGTACATGCTGTCTCTGTCATTGATCGGGCAGCTCTGGACCGTCTTCATATTGCTGGCCAGGTCGTATTTCAGGGGGCAGCACAGCTTGTCACGGATTATACGGCGCGATTTGATGGTAATGCCGAGCTCCTGCTGAATCTCGATCTTGCCAATGCGGCCCTGATCCTTCCTGCCTGGCAGAAAGCCCAGGGCGACAAGGCCTCGGCCTTGGCTCATCTTGCTCTCACGCGCGGCCAGATCACAGCACTCGACGGAGTTCGGGTAGATGGGCAGGACCTGCATGTCGAAGGTCATGGCCAGATCGATCAGGGAGTGGTGCGTAGTGTGGTGCTGGACCAGTTCAGGATCGGTCGCTCGACCGGCGATGCCGTAATCGAAGTGCCCAGTTCAGACGAGGCGCCGGTCAATGTGCACATACGTGCACAGGATCTCGATCTGGTTCCTTTTCTGCATGGCGATAATACCAGGTCTTCTGATGTGGCGGCAGCTTCATCATCCCAAGATCACGCTGTGCAATCCGCACCTGAAACATGCTGGAATGTCGATCTGGCAACTGATCGCCTGTTCTACAGCAAGACAGGCTTGTTTGGCGAGGTGGTTGCTCATCTCGAGCATCGTAATCACCGTGTTGAAAAAGTAAGCTTTTCAGCGAAGCAGCCGGTTGCGATACAGGCCCGGCTCATCCCGAAACCGACCGGACGTTATCTGCAGCTCGATGTCGATAATCTGGGTTTGCTGCTGAATCGTACCGACATGACCAAACGTCTCGAGGGGGGGAGGGCGAAAGTGACCGGTCGCGTCGGAAATGGCGGCAAAGGCCAGCTGCCACCTTTTGAAGGGGTGATTTCCGTTTCTCCTTTTACCTTCTTGCAACCTCCCGCAGCATTGACAGCAGCTACGCGTCTATCAGTTTTCCACTGGTCGCAGGCCAGCAGCGACCGGTTCGAGGTACAGCATCTGCGTCTGCCTGTGAAAGTCGCCAATGATGTCATGACGGTCCATGATGGGCATCTTGGCAATCCGGCACTTGGGGCCACGCTGGAAGGTAAAATCGATCTGTCACAAGGTCATCTCGACCTGCGGGGAACAGTGGTGCCTGTGTTCGGCCTCAATGCAGCCCCTGGACGCCTGCCCAATATAGGCAAGCTCTTTTCACCTGAAGCGGGAGGTGGTGTGCTGGCGGCCACGTTCAACGTATCGGGAACGGCAGGCAATCCGTCTCTCTCGGTCAATCCTTTTGCCATGTTGTTGCCTGGTGTTATGCGTCAGCTTGCCAAGTAACAGGGCGGGGTCAGTCCTGATCTGGGGGGCAGGGCTTTTCGTCCTGTTTCGGGAAATCAGTAGAGGAGTGCGCCATGCGCGATGACGGCAACGCGGATCTGTTCGGTAATCCTGCCCCCAGGCCAGAGCCCGTTCCGCAGCAGAATGGAACGAGGCATCAAGGTACCTCATCTCCTGATGTTTCGCGCCTTACCCAACCCCTGGCGGATCGGCTGCGACCAAGAGCGCTCTCCGAAGTTGTCGGTCAGGATCATCTGCTTGGTCCGTCAGGGCTGCTTAGTCAGATGCTCAGACGCAATACACTTCCCAGCCTTATTCTCTGGGGCGGTCCGGGATGTGGAAAAACGACGATTGCCCGTCTTCTGGCACGCGAGGCACGGCTGCGTTTCGAACAGATCTCTGCTGTGTTTTCCGGTGTTGCAGAGCTCAAGAAAGCCTTTGAAGCCGCGTCGCGTTTCCAGCAGGAAACTGGTCGTGGCACCCTGCTTTTTGTTGATGAAATCCATCGTTTCAATCGGGCCCAGCAGGATGGATTCCTTCCCTATGTCGAACGCGGAACTGTCATTCTGATCGGGGCAACGACCGAGAATCCCTCCTTTGCGCTGAATGGTGCCTTGCTCTCACGTTGTCAGGTTCTGGTACTCAATCGTCTTGATGATGCCGGGCTTGAGAAACTGCTCCATCGTGCAGAGCAGGAGGCGGGCAGGACCTTGCCCCTGACCGACGATGGCAGAGCCGCGCTCAGGGCAATGGCCGATGGAGACGGGCGCTATCTGCTCAATCTGGTAGAGCAGATCCAGGCACTGCCCGAAAATGAACGGCTTGATACGGCGGGTCTTGCCACTGTGGTTGCGCGCAGGGCTGCGCTTTATGACAAGGACCGCGAAGAACATTACAATCTGATATCGGCTCTGCATAAATCCCTTCGTGGTTCTGATCCTGATGCAGGGCTTTACTGGTTTGCCCGTATGCTCGAAGGAGGCGAGGATCCCCGCTATATCGCCAGACGCCTGACCCGTTTTGCGGCTGAGGATGTCGGAATGGCCGACCCTTCGGCTTTGCTTCTCGCTGTGGCAGCGTGGGAAACCTTCGAGCGCCTGGGCAGCCCGGAAGGAGAACTGGCTCTCGCACAGCTTGTGGTCCATCTTGCGACGGCACCCAAATCGAATGCCGTTTACAGGGCCTATAACCAGGCGCGTAAACTGGCCCGCGAAACCGGCAGTCTCGGGCCGCCTCATCACATACGTAATGCGCCAACCAAGCTTATGAAGAACATTGGTTACGGCAAGGGCTACGAATACGATCACGATACGGAGGAGGGGTTTTCAGGTCAGAACTACTTCCCTGATGAGATGGAGCGCGTTGCGCTTTACCAGCCTACCGATCGTGGGCAGGAGCGTGAAATCAGAAAAAATCTGGACAGGCAGGCTGCAATACGGGCAAGCCGTCGCCCATGAGTGTTACGACCCGAATTGTCAGTGAAGATGAGGCCGATATACGCCTCGACCGCTGGTTCCGCCGCCATTTTCCCGATCTTACCCAGGGCGCGCTGCAAAAGCTGTGTCGCACCGGACAGGTGCGCGTTGACGGCAAACGCGTGACAGGAGCGAGTCGTCTGGCTCCTGGCCAGAGTTTGCGTATTCCGCCTCTCCCGGCTCCTGTGGCTGCGCAGCCAGACCGTCCGGCTGCTCTCGACCCGCAACTGGCGCGCGAGATCGAGCGTATGGTGATCTATCGCGATGATCATGTGATCGTACTCGATAAGCCGTCCGGACTTCCCACACAGGGAGGGCCCGGAATTACCAAGCATATCGACATGATGCTCGACGGCTTGCGCGGGGATCTGCATGACCGGCCGAGGCTGGTGCATCGCATTGATCGTGACACATCAGGATTGCTTCTTCTGGCTCGTACACCCGGTGTGGCGGCCAAGCTCGCTGCTGCGTTCCGTGGCCGTGATGTCGACAAGACCTACTGGGCCATCGTCGTCGGTCGCCCCATGCCAGGCTCAGGCGTTATTGACCAGCCTCTTGCCAAGCTTGGCGCTGGTAATGGCGCATTGATGATCGCTGCGACACGTGATGACGAAGATGCCGTTGTGGCCAAAACCGATTATGAGGTTGTGGATGCTGCAGGCAAAAAGCTTTCCTGGCTGGCCCTCAAGCCTCTGACCGGTCGTACGCATCAGCTGCGTGTGCATTGCGAGACCTTGGGCACACCTATTCTCGGTGATCCCAAATATGGTGGGAAGACCGCGCATATGGAGGGATTTGTCGACAGGCTGCACCTCCATGCACGCGCTCTGGAATTTCCACATCCGGCAGGAGGACGTCTGCGTGTGGCAGCCCCCTTGCCATCTCATATGCGCAACACGTTCAAGGACCTTGGCTTTACGCCGGGTGAAACACCCAAACCCGAACGTACCGGATTCAAGGGAAGCAGGAAATGAAACGTCTGGCTGCCGTACTGATTGTCCTTCTTGTACTGGTGACAGGTCTGGCCGTATCGGCACATTTTCTGATTGATCGTTCAAGCCTGAAATCTGACGTTATTGCCGCAGTCAAGCGTCAGACAGGACGCGACCTCACCATGGCGCGGTTTTCAGTCGGTATTCTTCCCTGGCCTGGTGTCAGCGCGCATGAGGTGACGTTTGCTGACGCAGATGAGGAATCTGGTGCGCCGATGCTTCAGGCGCGCGACATTCGCGCTTCGATCGCACTGCTCCCCCTCCTCTGGCGTGAAATCCGTCTGGAAAATCTTACAGTACAGCGTGGCAGTGTCAGGCTGCGCCGCGATGATGCCGGGGGTGCAAACTGGGTTTTCCATCCTGAGTCGGCGAGCCAGCAAACGGCCCGGTCTGGCCCGGCTCACCCTGAGGCGCATTGGGGTCTCAAGATTGGTTCAGTAAAGCTGGATCGGATGATGCTCTCGCTTGATGATCGCTTCGCCCGTCGTGGCGGGGCCCTGTCGGTTACTCATGCCGAATTTGACGGTCTCGCTTCAAGTGCACCTTATATTGATATTCATGCTGTTCATGGGCAGACGCCTTTTCATCTGAACGGCCATATTGGTCCGCTGACCCTGTTGCAGGGCGCCAATCCCCCCTGGGCGCTCAGTCTCGGAGCAACACTTGGCAGGGAAGGGAAGCAGCAGGACTGGCTGAATTTCGACGGTCAGATAAGCGATATGCGTCATATGCGCGGTTTTACCGGCGTATTGCGCGGGGAAATGGCCTCGCTCAAGGATATTGAATGCCTGTTCCCCAATGCCAACCTGCCGGATCTCAAGGTAGTCGGGGGCGAGATCGGTATCTTTGATGCCGATCCACAGGGAAGCAATCCAAAGCTTGATCTCTCACGTCTGGGTGTGAACCATCTTCATCTCCATCTCGGTTCTGCACCTGCATGGCATGGTGTGACTGTGTCCGATCTTCATGCGGATGCGGAGACGCTGTCCTCTGCCTTGACCGTCACAGCTACGATGCAGGGATCTGTACCATCGCTGGCCCTGCAGGGCACTTTCGGTACACTGGCACAGGCTGGAACGTCCTGGCAGACGGCTTTGGACACGCCTCTCGCCGTCTCACTTGATGTGCGTGAAGCGGCTGGACTGGGCAAGCTCAACGGACTGAATGGTCATGTAGCCGGCACAATTGGTGCGACATCTGCCAGGCTTTCCCTTGATGCGAGCGCGGATACCTTGCCCTTGCGTCAGTCAGCGCTTCATCAGCTGACCCTGAAAGGCGTTTTTGAGCGTGATGAAACCGGAAAAACCCGGATCAAAACGCTGATACTGAAAAGTCGTGAAGCCTCGGCTGTTCTTAAGGCAACGACCCGGATTTCATCGCGTCCCGAAATGGACGGCGCACTGCACTTCGAGCATCTCGATCTCGATGCCCTTGGCGCATTGTGGAAAAAGACAAAATCCGTCGCAGGAGCGCCCTCTGTCCGGCCCGTCTTGCCGACCCCTGTTCCGGTGCCGTCCGCCACGCCTGCCCCTACCACGTCCGGAGAGCCCTCTTCAGGATCAACTCTGCCTTCAGCACAAAGCATGATGGCCTTGCCGACCAGCAACGCTATCCCGCCTGAAGCGGAACTTTCCTGGGCTAGGCTGCTTCATGACGGACAGGGTGTGCTGGATATTTCTGCGGACAAGGTACGTTTCAACTCAGCCGATTACACCGGCATTGCTGCCCAGGCGCGTCTGGACTCTGCACGTCTGACACTGGACTCTGTGAAGGGAAGTGGCAATGGCATGACCCTGTCCGGTCGTGCCATCTATGATATGGGGGTGCGTCCTGCAACGCTGTCCCTGTCGCTCACGCCCTTTCTGTTCCCTGCAACGCTCGCCCAGAATATGCTGGCCATGCCCGATTTTTTCAGGGGACCACTTATGTTGGTTGGACAGCTTGAAGCCCATGGCGAGACCAGAGCGGCGTTGATCGCCTCGCTGAGCGGGCATCTCGGTCTTTCCATGGTTGGCGGAACGATTGCGACGACACATCTGGGCCCCTACCTTGGCGATTCGGCGCGGGTTCTGCTCTCGCATGGTGATCTCTCGGTGCGTTGCCTTGGGCTGCACGCACAATTTGCCGGCGGCCAGGCGCAGCTTGACACGATTGGTATCGAGGCGGGCGCATTGAGTCTTTCAGGTCATGGAACCTATGGTTTGATGACGCAGAAACTTGATCTGCATCTTCTGCCGCGCGTGGGTATTGCCGGTACCGGAGCATCCACTGCCGTGCAGGTTACCGGCACCATAGAGGCGCCCCAGGCACATCAGGAGGCCAGTTCCAACGGCCGCTTCGAAATCACCATTGGAGGCAGTGAGCCGGATACATGCCCGGCGCTGCTGAGTACTGCCAGGGAAAATATTGCAGGTGAGATGGCCCCCGAGCGCAAGAAGCACTCAAAGGCCTCTGATCTTCTGCACGGGCTGGGATTACTGCATTGAGCCAGACACTCAAACGTTTCTGGAAAAAAGTGGATGTCGTATCGGACGAAATCCATGGCGGTTATGAGGTGCGTCTGGATGGACGTCCCTTCCGGCTTCCGGGAGGGCATGCGCTCATTCTTGGTTCCAGAGCGCTTGCCGAGGCAATCGCCGACGAATGGCGCCAGATTGCACCAGACGCAGCTTTCAGAACTGCCGAGTTGCCACTGACACAGATGGCGGGGACGCAAATCGAGCGTATTGCTCCTGACAAGGCACAGATCATCGGCGGGCTGATGGCTTATGGTGAGAGTGATCTTCTGTGCTATCGCGCCACAGGACAGCTCGGTGCAGAACAGGATGCCGCTTTCGATCCTGTTCTTGTGCTTTTTGAAGCCCGTTACGGTATCAGACCGCCTGTAACACGCAGTCTGCTGCCGCTTGGTGACGGGCTGAAAGTATCAGAAGCGTATGCGCTGGCTTTGAGCCGTTTTGATGATGCCGCGCTGACCTGCGCAGCAATATGTGCTCCGGCCACCGGGAGTCTCATTCTGGCGATTGGTCTGGCTGACAGTTGGGTCGATGCTGAATCCGCCTGTGCCATGGCAAGCCTGGAGGAGCGGTACCAGATGGCACAATGGGGCGAGGATGAGGCTATCCTGCAGGAAATCGACCGGAATGCACGGGATATCAGGGACGCCTTACGGTTTGTTGCCCTTTCCCATGAAAAAGCGTGAAACGAGGCATGATTTTGCCATGATTGCTGCCTACCTCAGGGAGCAAGCAAGTCATCACATTAGGTGACTATTGGTTACTGGACCGGATTTGAGGTCAGCTTTAAGACCGGAATTGTAATCAGGCGAAATCGTGCAAGGATGACCAATGTCCGCTCGTATTCAATCCGTAATTGACGACCAGATTTCGGCGGAGGCTCTTATTCGCCGGATCCCGTTCAAGGTTCGTTCGGCTCATTTTGTGGCGCGCTGCGTTCAGAATGTGTGGCTTCTGCTCGCTGCAACGCCTGTCATAGTGCTGATTTGCGCTCTCAAGGGCTGAGAGGAACCGAAAATATTTCAGGGCAGGATCCTGCCTTTTTCCTCGGGACAGTTTTGCTGTGCAGCAGATAATAAAAAAGCCCGGCTCGTGCCGGGCTTTGGTGTTTTCGGGTCAAATCTGTTGGCTCTGTGTGGCTACTGGATCAAGGGAGCAGAACCGTAGCGACCGCTGTTGCCGCAATGCCCTCTTCGCGTCCGGTGAAGCCGAGGCGCTCTGATGTCGTGGCCTTGACCGAAATCCGGTCAACATCAACCTGAAGCAGCGAGGCAAGACGCTCGCGCATGGCCTGGGCATGGGGACCGATCTTGGGACGCTCACAGATAAGCGTTACATCGGCATTGATGAGCATGCCACCGCGTTGACGGATACGCTCACCGGCATGAATCAGGAAACGCGCTGAATCCATGTCTTTCCACTCATTATCAGTAGGTGGAAAATGACGACCGATGTCTCCTTCTGCCAATGCGCCATAAATGGCGTCGCACAGGGTGTGGATACCCACATCAGCATCAGAATGTCCGGCAAGTCCACGATCGTGGGGTATGGTGATGCCGCAGAGAATCAGCGGGCGACCCGTTTCGAAGGCGTGTACGTCATAGCCCAGTCCCGTGCGCGGGAGTGGGGTTGAGCCTAGCAGTCGTTCCAGACGCACGAGATCCTCCGGTAGGGTCAGTTTGATATTGTCTTCAGCGCCCTGAACCAGGGCCACAGGGTGACCGGCAGCTTCAAGCAGGGCGGCATCATCCGTAACAGGTCCCTGATGACTGCGGTGTAGCGCCAGCAGAAGGGGAAAGCGGAATCCCTGTGGTGTCTGGGCGCGCCAGAGCGACTCACGGCAAACGGTTGTATCGACCAGTCCGTCACGCCCGCGTTTGAGTGTGTCGGCTACGGGAACGGCTGGAATAGCACCAGGATGCTTTTCCAGTGCGCTCAGTACATTCCTTACCACTTCGGCCGGAACATAAGGGCGTGCACCGTCATGGACCAGGACCAGATCAGGCGGTTCCGGCAGCCGGGCCAGCGCTTCAAGCCCGGCGCGAACGCTATCCTGACGTTCCCGTCCACCTGCAACGGGGGGCAGGGTCTCCAGGCCGTCAAGCGCCTGCAGGAGCAAGGGGTCGTCTCCGACCGGCTGGATAAGGGTCACATGATCACGCAGGGCTTCCGCAGCATGACGAATGACGGTCTTGCCTCCGAGCAGTATGTACTGCTTCGGCATGGCGGCGAGGCCGGAAGGGACGGCTGCACTGGCATCAGCGAAGCGGCGACCGGAACCGGCGGCGAGGAGAATGGCAGCAATACGCATGGTCTTCAGGGAATGCTGATTTGTCACCTGAACGTCAAGCCAAGAAAAAGCCCCGCAGAATCTGCGGGGCTCCATCCTTTGAAAACATGAGGTCCAGCGAGCGATCAGCGACCGATATCGCGGAGTCTGACGCCCTGATTGAGTTTGCGCTCGAGAGCTTCCAGAGAAACACCGCGTGTCTCCGGTACAAAGGCCAGGGTAACAAGAATGAAGACGGCGTTCAGAGCGGCATAAAGCCAGAACGTATGTGACGGGCCAAGGGCACCAAGCAGGGTAAGGAAGGTAGAGCCCACAGCCATATTGGCAATCCAGTTGGTAAAGGTGGAGCAGGCAATACCGAAATCACGACCCTGCAGCGGCTGTACCTCAGCGCAGAGAACCCAGATCAGCGGACCAGCAGAGAATGCAAAGCCGGTTATGAACAGCAGAAGCACGGCAACGGAGAGATAATGCATGATTGTGCTGGAATCCTGCCCGAAGGAGAGCAGGACAGCGAGAGCCCCCATGCCGATTGCCATGATGATGAACCCTGCCACCAGCATTGGGCGACGACCCCAGCGATCGACGAAGCCGATAGCGATGAAAGTTGCAAGCATGTTGACGACGCCGACAATGGCCGTACCCCACAACTGCCCGTCCTGTCCGAAGCCGGCAACCTGGAAGATGCGTGGGGCATAATACATGACCACGTTGATGCCCGTGAGCTGCTGAACGATCTGAAGGCCGATCCCGAGCATGACGGAGCGGCGGAAATTCGGATTTTCCAGGAAAAGGGAGAATCCGCGCTGTTTCTGCTTCAGGCCTTCATGGATATCCCTGATCTCGTTCTCAGCTTCCGAGCGTGAGGCGCGCAATTCTGTCAGCGTATCAAGGGCTTCTTTGTCGCGTCCCCTTAATACCAGCCAGCGTGGACTATCCGGAAGAAAAAGCGACCCGACCAGGAAAACGGCGCCCGGTACGGCCACGATGCCGAGCATCCAGCGCCATGCCCCGATATAGGCGAAAAGAGCATCTGATACGAAGGCAAGCAGAATGCCAATCGTGATCATGAGCTGGTAGACCGAAATCAGGCTGCCGCGATGCTGTTCATCTGCCACCTCAGAGATGTAGAGCGGCGCGACAAAGCTCGCGATGCCGATAGCAAGACCAAGAATCGCACGGGCAATGATCAGAACCGTAACAGAATTGGCACCGACGCAGAACAGGGCGCCCACCATGAAGAGTACCGCGCTCAGAACCAGAGCGCGCTTGCGCCCGAGTGTATAGGATAGCCGCCCAGCGCCCAGAGCGCCAACAGCAGCGCCGCACATCATCGAAGAGACAATCCATTCCTGAGCGTGGATGCTCGCATCGAATTCCTTCGTGATGAATCCAAGCGCGCCGGATATCACGCCGATATCGAGCCCGAACATCAACCCTGCCACAGCGGCCAGGATTGCTGCGAGCATCATTTTGCCCACCAGTGGAACCTTCGGTTCGACGGTAGAGGAAGGGAAATCATGACTCATGAAAGAAAACCTTAGGCGAGAAAACCGGGAGTGTTTCGTGTGAGCCACAGGATTGCCCAACACCATAAATCCCAGATTGGATGTGACATTCTAGCATCCTGAACGTTATTTCAAACCAAATTTGCTGTGACCGATAACATTCGCAACGAAGTGTCTCCAATACGGCGCAGAACGCAGGATCCAGTAGCCGTTCAGGTTTCCTTTTGTCAGTAATGATTAATTTATCATTAAAATCCTCAACTAACGGGAATTTATTAAAATATAACTATCAAGATATCAATTATATTTGAAGCGCCTCAAAGTCCAAATATAAACAAACAATATAATCCTTACACATTGTGTATTTTATTAATACTAAATATTCAAATTTCATATATCTCTTACAATAAGCCATTCAATAACCACTGAAGACATTTATAAATCAATCCTTCATTTCTTGTGCAGGCAGTAACGCCTTTTACACAGCAAGGAATGGTGTCATGAAAATTTTTTCGTTTGGCTTTGGTGCTCTTTCTGTTTTTCTTCTGGCCGGTTCAATCGTGACCACAAACCACAGCAAAGCAGCATCGGGACTGTCCTTGGCTGCAGATCATAGTGTTGGAACACAGGTCGCTGTGACGGGACCCCGTCCCCCTAAAGGCCAGACTGTGGATCCGTGCAATATTAACGGTTACTGTGTCGCGGAAAACGGATAATATCATCTGTTTCTAACGACCAGCCCGAGAAAACAGCTTAGGGTGTGATCGAGCGGATTACAGCTAGTTGTTGAGGGGCTGCCACTGAACTCCGAACGGACAAAAACCTCAGACAAGGTGGCTATCAAGGCATTGCTGATAGCTGTCTTTGTCTGTGTCCGTTTTGGTGTAGGCAAGATCGGTTATTTCTTGCCACTGTTGGCATGCGCTGTTTTTTCAGGGCAAGCGCGATCTGATGATATTGCGCTTTCCATGCAGCGATATGCCAAGCAAGACGGAATAGATAACTCCTATATATTTAATATGGCGCAGGATCGGCAAGGATATCTCTATGTATCCACTCGGCGGTCTGTATATTTTTTTTCAGGATCAAGATTTTACCAGGTCGGTTTGCAGAATATTTCAGATAGTTCAAACCGGGCAGTAATTGTGAGGCTATTGCCTGATGGAAGAATACTTTTATTTCAGGGGCATGAGGTTAAAGTATCTACTGGATTGACGTCAGTGAGATCGTCTCCGCTTACTTTATCGTTTCAGAAATTACGCCTTGAACATATTCGTCAGGTTCAGGATGTTTTTCGGGATCGGGCGCGCATCATGGTTGTTGATAGTCGTGGCCTTCGCGAATGTAACATCACCAATGAACCTGCCTTGTCATGTAAGAATGATATTGTGGCAGGAACCAAAGGAAGTGCAATTTATCAGCTTGGGGATAGAACAGTTTTTATTGCGGAAGGGTCTTCCGTTCTGCGTGATATTGATGGAAGAGAAATAATAGACGTTGCGAAATCACAAAGGCCCAAAACCGCACCTAGTGACCATGTTGAGAACAGTCTTTATTTCTTGCGAGACAGGCACTTGTACCTTCCTGACGGGAAGGGAAATTTTCCTAGTGCTCCTGTTGATTGGTCGTTCGATTCCGCGCAACTTCTGGATCGCCCGAGTTTTGCAGTGGGTTCTTCTGATACAAAAGTCTTTTTTGACGGGACCTGGTTGCGTAGCTTTAACGGATCTTACTGGAGTTTCCTGAATTACGATCTGAGCCGTGAACAGGATCTTTTTTTTGCTTTTGTAGACAGAAACAATCAGCTCTGGACAGAGCAGGACTCGGTTGAACTTGATAAAATGGTTGGATGGGGAGACTGGGAAAACTTCGATCCTCATAATATCCGGTCGGTATGGTCCGTATTACCAAATGGTGCAGAACAGGTAATCTTTACCGGACAGGGGCTTTATTCATTTAGCAGACACGTGCTCGGCAAGCAGATTAAAAACGGGAACTATTTTTTTGCTGAGCGTGACGGACAGAATGCATTCTGGGCTCCGGTCGATGACAAGGCTCTCTTGCATTGTATTCACATAAAGAACGATTTGACCTGCGACCGTAGTTTTGCTGTCGAGCGCGTGACCGGTCTGGCGTTTTCAGCCAAAACCTCCACGCTGTGGATTGCGTCAGACGATGGCTTGTTGCGTTGGTCGAAAGACCGCCCTGAACACCTGATGCCTGTTCTTGATACGCATGGGACTTCTCTCAAGATGGCATCAACCGCTGTCGCATTGAGGGAGGGACGTGTACCCTGGGCTATTATCGGAAATATGCTGTATCGGCAGGATCAGAACGGATATTTTCTTCCGGTCGTTACTCACTGGCCAAATGCTCTCGCTTTTATGCCTCTTGTGATACGATTCTCTTCGAAAAACGACTTATGGATCGGAGGGGTTAGGGCTCGTAATGGGCTTCTGCATTTAAGGTTGGACGGAGATCGTGTTGCCAAAATAGATCAGGTTGACCCGGCGCTTGTCGGTTCCGAACTTGTTTTCAGTCTGCTCTGGGACACAAGGCACCGGCTCTGGGTTGGTACGGAAAATGGTCTTGCAGGATTTGATGGACATCAATGGATCAGGGTAACCAAGGATGATGGTCTGATCTCGGCGAATATCAACCAGCAGGGTCTGTCCGAAGATCAGGATGGTACAATCTGGATCACCACGTCTCGCGGCGTTTCCCATCTGATGCATCCTGAACATCTCTTTCTCAAGCAAAACCTGAATCCTGTTTTCGTCAAGGTTATGCTGGGGGAAAGATTATTGCCTGAAAAGGCTGTGTCTTATACGCGTGATCCTCTTATGATCACCCTAGGCACGCTTAATACGGCGCTCGCCTCCACGAGCTATTATCGCTACCGTCTGGATGGTGTGGATCAGAACTGGATCACGACTACCACGGGGGAGATCCGGTACAATTTTGTGCCGCCTGGCCATTCACGGCTGATCGTTCAGGCATTGAATGATAACCGGAATCTGGTTTCCGATCCTATTGTGCTCGAGATCAGAATGGAGCGCCCCTGGTGGAGCAATTGGCCTCTCATCGCACTTTATATACTGTCGGTTGTAGGGCTGCCTTACACGCTTAACAAGCTGCGCTTTCGCTATCTGATGAAGCGTCAGCGCCGTCTTGAAGCGCTGGTCGAGGAGCGTACGATGGAGATGCGTGCAGCTCAGGCGGCGCTGGAGCAACAGGCGCGTCAGGATGGGCTGACAAAGCTTATGAATCGCCGCACTGCGGAAGCCAGTGTCAAAAGGCTTCTCGAGAAACTGTCCCGTCCGGATGATCTGGGAATTATGCAGTCAGCCACGCTGGCGTTATTTGATATCGATTATTTCAAGTCGATCAATGATCGCTTCGGCCATGCTATAGGAGATGAAATCCTGACGGGAATTGGCGCGCGTCTGTTACAGGCAAAGCGACAGGAGGAGATAATCGGACGGTATGGCGGCGAGGAGTTTCTGATTGTTATGCAGGGTGACTTTATCGAGGCTAAAGCCCGTATAACCGCACTGCTGGCTGTGTTGAGCGATGTGCCGTTTGAAACAAAAGCCGGCACATTGTCGATAGGGTGTAGCGCCGGTATTGCGCGTACCCGACCGGAGGAAGCCTGGGAGGACGCGCTGGAACGTGCGGATCAGGCGCTATACAAGGCCAAGATCGAAGGGCGAGGCCGTATTATCGTCAGTGAACGAGACCAAGACGATGAGGACTATCCAGGCTAAAGGCCGGAATCTTCACTTCGAAACGCTCTGATGTTGCAGGGATGATCATGTGATAAACCCCGCGCATAAAGCCGCATGGCGTAGGCAGGGCAACACCTGATGTATATTCGAAAATCTCGTTCGCAACCAGAACAGGCTGCTCTCCGACTACTCCTTCACCATGTATATGGTCGGTCTTGCCGCGCCCATCAGTGATTTCCCATGAGCGGCTCACTAACTGGATTGTTTCAGTGCTGCCGTTTTCAATGCAGATATGATAAGCCCAGGCATGGTGATGCTCTTCTGGCTGAGACTGGTCTTCAAGCCAGAAAATGCGCACCGCTACAGTGATATTTCTTGTTACCGCCTCATAACGCGGTGCCGCTTCCATGGCCTCCGCGAGGCTCGATTCCGGATCCGCCATAAGGCGGGGAGGGGCGGGCTTGTGCGACATGCCCGCCTTGTAGGCTCATGAGGGTGGAAAAAGCAATCAACCATTCAATGTAGCAAGACCGCGAGCGAGATCGGCGATCAGATCCTGACTGTCTTCCAGCCCGACTGAAAGACGAATAGCGCCGTCGGTAATGCCGAGGCGTGCGCGTTCGGCAGCGTCGACTTTCGAATGGGTTGTGGTGGCGGGGTGCGTCGCCAGAGAGCGTGCATCACCTAGATTGTTCGAAATGGCAATCAGCCTGAACGCGTTGAGGAAGCGGAAGGCAGCTTCCTTTCCCCCCTCAACCTCGAAGGCAACCAGTGAACCGCCATTGCTCATCTGCTTGTCGACAAGAGCCCGTTGTGGATGCGAGGCAAGACCAGGATAGGCAATACGTGCAATACCCGGTGCGTTCTCCAGGAATTGCGCTACGGCATGAGCATTCGCGGCCATGGCATTGACGCGCAAAGGGAGGGTCTCAATACCTTTGAGCAGAACCCATGCATTGAAGGGTGAAAGTGCATTGCCGGTATTACGGGTAAAGGGTTGCAGGACCTCTTCAATCCATTTCTTTGTGCCCAGCACGGCTCCGCCAAGCACCCGACCCTGGCCGTCAATATGCTTGGTGCAGGAATACAGAACGACATCGGCGCCAAGCGTCAGAGGTTTCTGTCCTATGGGTGATGCGAAAACGTTATCGACCATCAGGAGCGCGCCAGCCTTGTGAGCCAGGGTGGCTATACGCTCGATGTCAAGAATATCGAGCATCGGGTTGGACGGGGTTTCGATCAGGACCGCGCCGGTTGGTACAGAGAGGGCGTCTTCCCATGCCGTCCAGTCATCACCGTCTACAAGAACAGTTTCAATGCCGTATCTGGGGAGAAGTGTGGTGACGATCCAGTAGCAGGAGCCAAAAAGAGCCCGCGATGCTACGACACGATCACCCTGTTTGAGATGAGAGAGTAGAGCTGAGGAAACGGCGCCCATGCCACTTGCGGTTACAATGCAGGCTTCAGCACCTTCGAGAAGAGCCAGTTTGGTCTGCAGGGCATCAGTGGTCGGGTTGCCAAAACGCGAATACTGATAATGTGCGACATCGCCCGTAAAAGTTGCAGCAGCCTGTTCGGCATTGTCATACACAAAGCCCGAGGTCAGGAAGATTGCCTCACTGGTTTCACCGTGTTCAGTACGGCTGATATCCTGATGCAGCAGCTTTGTAGAGGGGCCGTAAGAGTGTTCGGTCATGGGAAAACGCTCCAAAATGCATCCCGGTAATCGATGCGATTCTGGCCGTGGAAAACCTGGAATGTAAAACACTCCGGGCCTCTTTAGCGCTGTTGTTTAGCCTCGCCGCAATCCGGCCTTTCAAATCGCGAGGGATACCCTCTCTAGGAAGGTAACTCCCAGACTATGCGCAAGGCTTGGTCGTTTCGTCAACCAGGGCAGTACAATTGCATCGAGATGGAAGTTGCGCTAAAGAAAAAGCAATGCGGGTGTAGTTCAATGGTAGAACGGCAGCTTCCCAAGCTGCATACGAGGGTTCGATTCCCTTCACCCGCTCCAGATATCTCCCAACACCCTGATACGGTCAGCCTCTTAGAAGCTTTTTCTTGGGCTTCTCAGCTACCTTCTTGTGAGGGGTGGCAGATGGTGGTGCAGTGATACTGTCCTGATAGCTGGATCCGTTCCATGTCCAGCGGTCATTCTTGTCGATCTGCAGGTCATGCATGTTGTTATGACGTGTCGGGAGAACCGAAATCGCTCCGCTGACCGAGTCGAGGACGAGTTTCCATCCTCCTTTATGACGCAGATAAACAGAGGTTGAGCACCCGGCAGACCCACAAAGACGGGCCGATTGCAGTTGCACAAAAAGTGCCATGTCGCCTTGATCAGATGACAGGGGGGCAGACGCGACCAGAACCACTGGATTGTCATTGTGTTTGGCAGCATCTGCCAGATCAGCAGCATTCAGCTGACGCGCTACCTGATCCAGATTGGTTCCCGGCTGGGCGGTTAGCACCACCGGCTTCGCGCTGAGTGTGTCTTTTGTCTGGGCTTTGGTTGTCGTGCCGTGATGCGTACGGGCAAGGCTCGGAGGCACAATGAGGCCCATGACTGCGATACTCGTGACCGCAAGACCAAAACGCATCGGCATTTCTCTCTTTTTATCGACTCGTGGGGCGAAAGGGCCCTTTCCTCCTTTTAGGCGTGACGGAGCGTAACCACCAGTACGTCGCGATAAGCCGGTCTGGCAGGATCAATCGGTTCAACCGGGGTTACGCCGTGATAGACGCGATGATCATCCACGAGCGCCGTGTCGAGGGATGTTTCAAGCGTGAAGGAACCGATTTCCTCACGCTGATCATTATGGATCGACGTTATGCCAGATGCGACATTTTCCCGATTGACCATCAGAACCATTACCCAATCCACCCCGTCTCGATGCATGCCTTCTGGCGTGGGCCGAGCCTGGCTGCCAGCCTGGGCTTCGATGCGAAACTGATGGACTTCCGCATGCCAGCTGTCAGGCTGTGTCGAGGCGGGGGTCATACGTAGCGCGAGCAGGTGAGCGGCATTCAGGACGGAGAGCATGACCGGGTGCGTGGCTACGGCATCCTCGATCGGGCCAAACCAGCGTTCTATACCACCATTTAGCAGGTTGTAGTCACGACTTTGATAATGAGGCTGATGACGCTTGCGCTCAATGCGGCCGCCTGTCAGGGCGTAGGTGGCATAGCGTCTTTTGCGGTAACGCCCACCATCGGCCATGTAGCGATCAAGGCCGAGCCGGTTCCAGCTTTCTGAAAATGACTCCCAGTCCCTGAAGCCAAAACCCTGAAGAAAGGCGCGCATGTCCTTGCTGCGTTCCAGGGCAAACCCCTTGTCCTGCAAAGCCGCCACCATCTGATCGAGGCGGATCGAGTTTTCTGGAGAAAGAGCTAGAGAGTGCTGCAAGGGCATGACATCTTTTACCGCTGATCGAAGAGTTGTTAATCCAGACGTGGGCGGGTCGGTAACAGATGAGCTTTAAGGAAAGCAGCGGTCCCACGCGCTATTCCCATGACGCCGATCTGATGCTGTCGAAAGATCAGATCATGCACCCATCGTGGTGCGAGCCCCCGCAGAAGCCCTCCGCCAAAACTCTTGGAGGAGCCGACCATGCCCCAGCCATTATAATCGCCCAGCGACACAACGGCACCACGATCCTGGTAAACAAATGTCGAGGGCTCACGACCCTGCGCGATGACAGGAATGGCGCGTCCCAGATAAATACCCTGTTGACGGGCAACCTGGGCCGTAGCGGGAAGCGGCGCATCACTGATATGTGCGCAATCACCAAGGGCAAATATAGAGGTGTCGCGTGTCGATTGCATGCGATGGTTCACCACAATCTGACCACCGCGAGCCATTTCAAGCCCCTCGAACAGCTCCGTAGCGGCGTTGGCCCTTACACCAGCGGCCCAGACCCGCAGTTCTGCGAGGATGATGCGGCCATCCTTGAGGTGGAATCCTTCGCTATCGACAGCACTGACCATGGCATCAGTCAGAACGTTTACCCCGAGCTCCTCGAGCTGCTTGCGGGCATCGCTTGACACCCGTTCAGGGAATGCTGGCAGGATGCGTTTTCCAGTTTCGATCAGGGACAGGCGCAGGATATTTTTTCTGGCCTCCTTTCCGAAGCCTGGTGCCAGATCGATAGCACTGCACAGTTCCGCGGCGAGCTGCGTACCTGTGGCGCCGCCGCCAACGATTCCGACGTCAAGTTTGCGGCCGGCCGCTGCCGCGTCTCGAAATGCGCTACGGAATTTTTCATGAAACAGGCTGGCATCGGGCAAGGAGTCGATGAACGTGCAGTTTGCCGCCACGCCTTCGATACCGAAATCATTTGACCGCGAGCCCAGTGCCACGATCAGCATGTCGTAAGGTACGACCTCATCATTTGCGAGAAGGATTTCGTGTTTCTCACGATCAACCTTGCTCAGGGAGCTCTGGATAAACCGGAAGCCGAAGCGACGGCTTGCCTCGGCAAAGGTCGTACAATCCCGGGATTCCTCACCTGTGCCGGCTGCAAATTCATGCAGCATGGGTTTCCAGTAATGCACGGCACCTTTGTCAATCAGCGTGATCTGGATAGTGCGATGGCGCCCACGACCGAGTGTCATCGCCGTTTCCATCCCGGCGACGCCGCCGCCGATGATGACCACGCGAAATGCATTTGCCATGCCTGTTCCTCCTCAGCGTCATTCAGGTATTTGTACGACGTTGATCTGATTGCGTTTTTTGGAGATCTGCCAAGGCTGTCAGCCTGTAACGGATGTGCAGCTGCTACGACCATCCAGCCTCTGGGTGTCCCCTGTCGATCTAAAGTGGACCAACGGGATACTAAATGCGATTATGGCACAGCGCAAGTTGCGTACGCGGCGGAAAAACGCGTTGCAGGGCCTAAGTCAGACTATGGGCAAGGATTTGCGATCGGCCGTTCAAAGGCCGATCGTGGTGCATATCAGCTTCGATAGGAGCCGTTGATATCAATGTAACCGTGGGTCAGATCACAGCTCCAGATCTGTGCGTGACCATTGGCCAGGCCGAGATCGATCTGGATTTCTATCTCACGGCCTTTCATGTGGGCAATGACAGGCGCTTCATCATAGCCTTCAATGACCGTTCCCATGCGGGCAATCCAAGTGTTCCCGATAGCAACTGAAAGTGTGTCCCGGTTGGCAGGTTCGCCGCTCTTGCCTACAGCCATCACAATGCGCCCCCAGTTGGCGTCTTCACCTGCAATAGCGGTTTTCACCAGAGGTGAATTGCCGATTGCCAGCGCAATTTTCTTGGCAGATTCGTCGGAAACGGCGCCGTTGACCTTTACACTGAAGAGCTTGGAAGCTCCTTCGCCATCGCGAACCACCATCAGCGCAAGTTCGAGCAACAGGGAGTCGAAAGCCTCGCGGAAAGCGGTCAGCTGAGGGTCAGCAAGGGAGGTGATAGGCGGTGTGCCTGTCTGGCCGGTTGCGAAAACAAGGACCATGTCCGACGTAGAAGTGTCGGAGTCCACGGTGATCGCGTTGAAGCTCCGATCGGTACCCATATGCAGAAGCGCCTGAAGCACATCATGAGAAATGGCAGCATCGGTCACAACAAAGCCGAGCATCGTTGCCATATCAGGCGCGATCATGCCGCTGCCTTTTGCGATGCCTTGTATCGTCACCGTTTCGCCGGCGATTTCAACCTTGCGTGTTGCGGCCTTGGGAAAAGTATCCGTTGTCATGATGGCGCGTGCTGCGTCTTCCCAGCCATCCGGGCTCAGCTTGTCGTACAGGGCAGGCATCGCGTCACTGATTCGCTCGGCATCGAGTGGCTCACCAATCACACCTGTGGACGCAAGAAAGACTTCGGTCGCAGCGCAATGCACTACTCGCGCCGCTGCCGCTGCCGATATCTGGGTTGCATGTACACCGGCGCGTCCCGTGAAGACATTTGCATTGCCGGAATTGACCACCAGAGCTCTGGCCGTACCCTGGGCAAGGGCGGCGCGGCTCCAGTCAATCGGGGCCGCCGGGCATTTGCTGCGCGTGAAAACGCCGGCTGCAGTCGTGCCGGGCTCGAACTCCATCATCATGAGATCGGTTCGATCTTTGTAGCGTATCTGTGCAGCGACAGCGCCAAGTCGCACACCTGCAACCGGTTCGAGACGCGGCAGGGGTTGGGCAAGGGGGGAGAGGGGGAGGGCTTTGGCCATGATCTGTCTCCGAACTGGGAACGTCGGAAGGAGGATGCACGGCTAAAGGCTCAGGTCCAGCCCCCCGCTCCGTAATGAAGCGAAAAGACCGGATTTCTGAGTAAAAAGTGAGCTTGTGGCTTACTTCTTGGGAGCGTCCGGGAGTGGCTTGCCCTGAGCGTCATAACGTACGATCTTGACCTTGTCCTGGGCAGCCTTGACGATGTCGCGGACATTGTCACGGATCAGCTGCTGACGGATTTCGTCATGAACCTGATCGAGTGGCGGGACAGGGGCTTCACGCGAAGCCAGAACCTGGATGACGTGCCAGCCATACTGTGTCTTGACCGGGGTCTGGCTGATGGTGCCGGGCTTCATGGCAAAAGCGGCCGTGGAAAATTCCGGCAGCATGTCGCCTTTCTTGAACCAGCCCAGATCGCCACCGCTGGCGCCCGATCCCTTGTCGGTCGAGAGTTTCTTGGCAAGATCCTCGAATTTCGCACCGTGGTTGAGCTGCTTGATCACGTCCTTGGCTGCGGCTTCGTCAGCAACCAGAATGTGGCGGGCGTGAATTTCCTGCTCACCCTTCTTCGACGCATAGTTGGTCTGATAGGCCTGCTTGATAGCATCTTCAGTCACCAGCGGTGCGACTTTTTCCTGCAGATAGGCATTCTGCAAGGCATTATCAGCTGCTTCCTGCATCTGGGCCTTCACATCAGGCTTCTTGTCGAGGCCTTCCTTGAGGGCGTCGATCTGGATGGCCTTCTGGCTCAAGATCTGGTTCAGCAGAATGCCGACGAGTGTGTTCGGCGGCAGCTGGCGTGCTTGGGGCGGCAGGCCAGCTGCCGCTTTCTTGACGTCATCCAGATAGATCTTCTGGCCGTTGACCGAGGCGATCAGCGGATTGGCGTCGGCAGGTGCTGCCGGAGCGGCAGCCGGGGCTGCATTCGCCGGGGCGGCAGGGGCAGGGGCCGCGAAGGCCGGAGCCACCAGAGTCGTGCCGGAGAGGAGAGCAGCGCAGAAAAGGGCCGGGCGGATAAGCCGCATGGAGAAACAACCTCGAAAATCTCGTGGAACTCTTACCAACATGGCGCAGGCTTTATCGCGCGACAAGGCCGCTTTCGGGCTGATGCGGTGTTTTGATGATACTCGTCATGAAGAAAACGTGCATTCACGCCTGTTCATAGGGGATGAAGCGGGGGCACTCGGTTGACCGGGGCATGGGTGCGCCCTATCTCCTTTCCCGCGTGGACGATCCCGATCCTGCTTCGGCGGGTGCGCTACGCTTTCGCCGTATTCCGGTTTCCATCGCCCCTGGCTTCGGAATGACCTGATACGTGCGGGTCGGGATACCCCGCCTCTCAGTTTGCGGTCCGTTTTTTTTTCGGACCAGGTCGCCAGAAGGACAGTCATGTTCGCTCGTATCGCCCGCGCCGTGTTCGGCACAGCCAATGATCGCTCTCTGAAGGGCTATCAGAAGCGTCTGCCTGAAATCAATGCGCTCGAGCCCGCAGTACAGGCGCTCGACGATGAGGCACTGCGCGCGAAGACACAGGAGTTCAGGAGCCGTATCGCCGGGGGAGAAAGCCTCGACAAGATCATGCCGGAAGCTTTTGCCGTCTGTCGCGAGGCATCGCGTCGTGTGCTTGGCATGCGTCATTTCGATGTGCAGCTTGTGGGCGGTATGGTGCTGCATTCGGGGCGTATTGCCGAAATGCGTACGGGCGAGGGCAAGACACTCGTTGCGACACTGGCTGTCTATCTCAGCGCGCTCGCAGGCAAGGGCGTTCACGTTGTCACGGTGAATGATTATCTGGCCAAGCGTGACGCCGAGGAAATGAGCAAGCTTTACAGCTTTCTCGACCTGACTACGGGCGTGATCATACCCAATCTTTCCGATGACGAACGACGCGCGGCTTATGCGGCCGATATCACCTATGGAACGAACAACGAATTCGGCTTCGATTATCTGCGTGACAACATGAAATATACGCTGGAGGAAATGGTCCAGCGTCCTTTCTATCATGCGATTGTTGATGAGGTGGATTCGATCCTGATTGACGAAGCACGGACACCGCTCATCATCTCGGGGCCTGCGGATGACAGCTCTGATCTGTACCGGGCTGTCGATGACGTTGTGATTCAGCTCGTCAAGAACAAGGAAGCCTTCGAGCGGGATGAGAAACTTCGTACGGTGATCCTGACGGAGCAGGGTTCCGATCAGGTAGAGGCAATGCTTCATGAGGCGGGCGTGCTCGCTGAAGGTGGCCTGTACGACGTGCATAACATCGCCGTCATGCACCATGTGCAGCAATCACTGCGCGCTCATACGCTGTTTGCACGCGATGTCGAATACATCGTGCGTGGCGGCAAGGTCATCATCATCGATGAGTTCACGGGCCGCATGATGGATGGCCGTCGCTATTCCGACGGGTTGCATCAGGCGCTCGAGGCGAAAGAGCATGTCGAGATCCAGCCTGAAAACCAGACACTTGCTTCCATTACGTTCCAGAACTATTTCCGTCTCTATCCCAAGCTTTCTGGCATGACCGGTACGGCGATGACCGAAGCCGACGAATTTGCCGAGATCTACAAGCTTGATGTGGTCGAGATTCCCACCAATCTCCCCGTTGCCCGCAAGGATACGGATGATGAGGTCTACATCACGGCACGGGAGAAATTCGAAGCCGTTGCCAACCTTATCCAGGAAATAGCGAAAACTGGGCAGCCGGTTCTGGTCGGCACCACTTCTATCGAAAAAAGCGAGCATCTGTCCAATCAGCTCAAAGCCAAGAACATTCCCCATAGTGTGCTGAATGCACGCTTCCATGAGATGGAATCCCAGATCGTCGCTCAGGCCGGTGCACCGGGTGCCATCACCATTGCGACCAACATGGCGGGGCGTGGCACGGACATCAAACTGGGTGGCAATCTGGACATGCTGATCCGTCAAAGCCTCGAGAAGATCGAGGATGAGTCGGCACATGAGGCAGAAATCCGCCGCCTGCGTGAGGAGATTGCGGTCAATCACGGCAAGGTAAAGGAGCTGGGCGGTCTGTATGTGATCGGTACCGAGCGCCATGAGAGCCGGCGTATCGACAACCAGCTGCGTGGTCGTTCCGGTCGACAGGGTGATCCGGGTGCATCACGTTTCTTCCTGTCTCTCGAAGACGACCTGATGCGCATCTATGGCGGCGAGCGCATGGGGGCTTTTTGGACCAAGCTTGGCATGAAGGAAGGCGAGGCCATCGTTCATCCTTGGCTGAACAAGGCGCTTGAACGCGCGCAGAAAAAGGTCGAGGCGCGCAATTTCGACATGCGCAAGAACGTCCTCAAATATGATGACGTGATGAACGACCAGCGTAAGGAGGTTTACGCCCAGCGCCGTGAATATATGGCGATGGAAGATGTCTCCGGGATTATCCATGACCTGCGTCAGCAGAGCATAGAGGATGCGGTTCATGCCCGCATTCCCGAAAAGGCCTTCGCAGAGCAGTGGGAAAGCGAGGCGCTCGAAGCCGATCTGCTGTCCCTGCTCAATCTGAATCTGCCGATTCGTGAATGGGCGAAGGAAGACGGCATGGACGCCGATCTTGTTATCCAGCGTGTCGAAGAGGCAGCAAACCAGGCACAGGCGGCACGTTCAGCCAATATCGGGCCGAGCATCATGCGGCATATTGAAAAGCAGGTTCTGCTGACGTCCTTCGATGCGGTGTGGAAAGAGCATCTTCATGCGCTTGACCAGCTTCGTCAGGGTATTGGTCTGCGCGCCTATGGCCAGCGTGACCCGCTCAACGAATACAAGCATGAGGCTTTCCAGCTTTTCACGGCCATGCTGGATGACATGCGTCTGCGTGTCACCACCACCATGTCGCGTATCGAGGTGGTGCAGCAGGCTGATCCGTTCCCCGGTACCGAGGCACAGCAGATCTTTGCACCCAATGACGAGGGATTCTCGTCTGCGGGGCTGGAGCCGCGTCAGGTCGGCATGCAGCCTTCGGGTCTGTTCCAGGCACCATCAGGCGATGGTCTGAATATATCCGAGGCTCAGGGTTATGCGCAGGAAACACCGCGCAACGCGCTCTGCCCCTGTGGGTCGGGTAAGAAGTTCAAACATTGTCATGGCCGTCTGGCCTGAAAAAGCAAGGTTGAGGAGAGGCTCGGATGGCCGGTCATTCGCAATTCAAGAATATCATGCACCGCAAGGGTGCGCAGGACGCCAAGCGCGCCAAGCAGTTTGCGAAGATCCTGCGTGAAATCACGGTTGCGGCCCGTTCCGGCCTGCCTGACCCGTCTTCCAACCCCCGCCTGCGCGCCGCCATGATTGCAGCGCGCGAAGCCAACATGCCCAAGGATAATGTCGAGCGCGCCATCAAGAAGGCCAGCGGTGCTGGTGGCGGAGAGGATTATGTCGAGGTGCGCTATGAGGGCTACGGCCCGGCAGGTGTGGCCGTGATTGTCGAGGGTCTGACCGATAACCGTAATCGTACGGCCAGCGAAGTGCGCGCTGCCTTCTCGAAGCATGGCGGTTCGATGGGCGAGAGCAATTCGGTATCGTTCATGTTCCAGCGTCTTGGCGTCGTGACCTATCCGGTTGCCGCAGCGTCAGAGGAAGACATGCTGGATGCGGCGATCGAGGCCGGTGCTGATAATGCCGAACTGACGGCAGACGGGCATGAGATCACCTGTGCCATGGAAAATCTCTTCGCTGTCCGCGATGCGCTTGAAACCAGGTTCGGCGAACCCAGCTCGGCCAAGCTCGACTGGCGCCCTGAGAACACGGTGACGCTGGATGAGGAAAAGGCACGCTCCGTACTGAAGCTGATCGACGTTCTGGAAGACAATGACGACATCCAGGCGGTCTATGCCAATTTCGATATCCCCGATGATGTCGCTCAGGCTCTGGCTGCTTGATCCGACTTCTTGGAATCGACCCCGGCCTGCGTTTCATGGGCTGGGGATTGATTGATGTGCAGGGCAATCGCCTTCAGCATGTGGCCTCTGGTGTCATTGCAACCGACGGGGCTGAATCCGTGCCTCTGCGCCTGTGCGAACTGCACGGTGCCTTGCAGAAACTGATACGCGAGTACCAGCCCGCAGAGGCTGCGGTTGAGGAAACCTATGTCAACCGTAACGGGTCATCAACGCTCAAGCTGGGTTACGCGCGTGGTGTTGCCCTGCTCACACCAGCCTATGAAGGGCTGCCTGTAGCGGAATACGGGGCCATGATGGTCAAGAAATCGGTTGTAGGTACAGGTGCGGCCACGAAAGAGCAGGTTACGATGATGGTCAAACGCCTTCTGCCCGGAGCGGTAATTCACAAGGCCGATGCGTCCGATGCTCTCGCCGTGGCCATCTGTCACGCGCATCACCGTGAGACGTCACGCCTCGTTCAGGCCGGAAAGCGCATGGCATGATCGGGCTTCTGACCGGCGTTATTGTCAGCACGGAAACCGATCGCTGTATTCTGGATGTGAACGGAGTGGGCTATCTTGTCTCCGCTTCCAGCCGAACCCTTGCCAATCTGCCTGCTGCACCCGAAAAGACGCGTCTTCTGATCGAGACCGTGGTGCGTGAGGATGCCATCCAGCTTTTTGGTTTCCTGACCTCTGATGAGCAGGAATGGTTTCGCCTGCTGACCACGGTTCAGGGCGTGGGCGCCAAGGTGGCGCTGGCAATTCTCTCTGTTTCAACGCCGGGTGATCTGGTCTTGTCTATCAGCGCGGGTGACAAGGCCATGCTGACGCGTGCTGCCGGTGTGGGCGCGCGTCTGGCAGAGCGTATTGTGACCGAACTCAAGAACAAGGTGGGCAAGATGCCGGGTGGCGGCGCTGCGCCTCTGGGCAAAGTCGCGGCCTCGGTTGCGGGCAGCATCGAGACTGATGCGCTTCAGGCCCTGGCCGGACTCGGTTTTCGTCGCGCTGAAGCTTGGCCGGTTCTGAGCCGGATCCTGATCGAGCATGAAGGGGCGACCCTGGACAAGATCATTCGTCTGGCACTGAAGGATCTCGCGAGATGAGCAGAGCCTTTGACGTGCTGCATATTGGTAACACATACGGACTGTGCCCCTGTGGAGCAGGATTATGAGTGAGACAGATCGCGGCACGCTGAATCCCGAACGCCGCATGGATGACAGTGATCACGGTTTGCGTCCCCAGACGCTCGATGATTTCACCGGACAGCGGACCAGCTGTGAGAATCTGTCCGTATTTGTTCAGGCTGCCCGCAGCCGCGGCGAGGCGCTTGATCATGTGTTGCTGCATGGTCCGCCGGGACTCGGCAAGACCACGCTCGCACAGATTGTGGCGCGTGAGCTGGGTGTCGGATTCAGGGCGACATCCGGGCCGGTCATTCAGCGTGCCGGCGACCTTGCGGCGATTCTGACCAATCTCCAGCCCAATGATGTGCTGTTCATCGATGAGATTCATCGTCTGCAACCGGCTATCGAAGAAGTCCTCTATCCTGCGATGGAAGATTTCCAGCTTGATCTGATCATTGGTGAAGGGCCGGCAGCGCGCTCTGTGCGGATTGACCTGGCCCCTTTCACCCTTGTGGCCGCAACCACTCGTGCGGGCCTGTTGGCCACCCCCTTGAGGGATCGTTTCGGCATTCCTCTGCGTCTGGTTTTCTATACGCCGGAAGAACTTCGTCTGATTGTCTCGCGTGGAGCGTCCAAGCTTGGCATGAACCTGACCGAAGAAGGGGCCGAGGAAATTGCCCGTCGTTCGCGTGGCACGCCTCGTATTGCCGGGCGTCTGCTACGCCGTGTGCGTGACTTCGCGGCTGTAGGAGCACCCGAAGGCCGTGCCATCACGCGTCAAATGGCCGATGCGGCACTTTCACGTCTTGAAGTCGATTCGGTCGGACTGGACGCCATGGATCGCCGCTATCTGCTGCGTATCGCCGAGCATCATCATGGTGGTCCGGTAGGGGTCGAGACACTGGCAGCCGCTCTTGCCGAAGCACGCGATACGCTGGAAGACGTGATCGAACCCTATCTGATCCAGGAGGGGCTCGTCCTGCGCACGTCACGCGGCCGCATGCTGGGGGAGCGTGGCTGGACGCATCTCGGCATGAAAGCACCAGCCTCGGCCACGGCAACGCAGTTTGATTTGCTGGGAGAGGGCGATGAAGGCGCATAAGGCCGGATTTCGGGTCTATTACGAAGATACGGATGCAGGGGGTATTGTCTATCATGCGCGCTACCTCGCTTTCGCTGAACGAGCACGCACCGAGGCGCTGCGTATGGCAGGCACACCGGTTTCAGCCCTCCAGGAAGAGGCCGGTCTGGTCTTTGTCGTAACAAAACTGGGCATAGAATATCACCAGCCTCTGCGGCTTGACGACTGGGCCGAAATCACAACGTCAATTGATTCCATAGGGGCTGCGCGTTGCCAGTTGCGTCAGGTCGTGACGTGTGGCGACATGCATGCTGCCACGCTGACAGTCGAGCTGGCATGCATTGTGCCGGGTTCAGGTCGGCCTGCCCGAATTCCGCCGCGATGGCGTGCTTCAATCGAGGCGTTATCGAACCAGGGCTGAGGATCGGCGGGAACGAAAATGCGTAACGATTCGGGATAGGCGAGGCTATCGCTTGCACTGTATAGGCGTGACGCAGAACGAAGCCTCAGGAGGTTTTTTTGGATCGAGCGGTAAATGCGGCTGACCTAGGGGCCGCCGCTTCTGGTTTGTCACCGTTGGACTTGTTCCTTCATGCGTCCATCGTGGTGCAGCTGGTCATGGTGGGACTGATCTTGTGCAGTGCCTTCGTCTGGGCTGTGATCATCGAGAAGATTATTCTGATGCGTCGCGTCAATCGCGAGGCAACAGAGTTTGAAGACCGTTTCTGGTCCGGTGGCAGTCTGGAGGATCTCTACGACTCCGACGGCGCCAAGCCGCTCCATCCGATGGCCGCCGTTTTTGGCGCGGCGATGGGTGAATGGCGACGCTCTGCACGGATTACCGGCATCGATCTTGCCCGTGGTGGCGTGCGTGATCGCGTGGATCGCGCCATCAACATCACTGTGACGCGTGAGATGGATCGTCTCAGCCGCCGTGTCGTGGCATTGGCGACTATCGGCCCGGTAGCGCCGTTTGTCGGGCTTTTTGGCACGGTATGGGGCATCATGCACGCCTTTGGCTCGATTGCTGCCATGCATAATACCAATCTGGCTGTGGTTGCCCCCGGTATCTCTGAAGCGCTTTTCGCAACAGCCATTGGTCTCGTGACAGCCATTCCGGCGTATGTCGCCTACAACGTGACAAGCAGCGCGCTCGATCATTTTGCCGAGCGTATGGACGCCTTCGGTACCGAATTTGCCGCGATCCTGTCACGTCAGTCGGAAGAGCGGAGCTAAGGCCCATGGGCATGTCTGCAGGGGGCGGCCCCGCGCGCGGCCGCAGGCGACGTCCGGCGTCGGAAATCAACGTGACCCCGCTTGTGGACGTCATGCTCGTGCTGCTCATCATCTTTATGGTGACAGCGCCCATGATGACGAGCGGCGTCAATGTCGATCTGCCCAAGACAGATGCAAGCCCGCTTAATGCCGATACGAAGCCGATCACGGTGTCGATCAAGGCGGATGGCGGTATTTATCTGGGCGAGGATCCCGTATCGGCGGACCAGCTCGTCGCGCAGCTTCAGCAAGCGGCGCAGAATGACAAGGAGCATCGCATCTTCGTTCGTGCGGATGCTCATATCAATTACGGTCAGGTGATGGACATCATGGGGAAAATTACCTCGGGTGGCTTCACGCACGTGGCGCTGCTTGCCCAGCAGCCCGCCGCGGGCCAGTAACCAGAGGAGAAGCAGCCTTGCTGCGTCCCCGTCGGTCCGATGTCCGGCGCTTCCGCTATGCGCTGGGAGCGTCGGTGGCAGCGCACGCGCTGTTCATCGGCTTTCTTCTTGTGCGGATGCCCATGAGCAAGCCGCCAGAACCCCCCGAACCCCCGCCGATCGAGATGGCTTTTGAGGATTCCGGCCCACCGGCGACTCCGCACAAGGCCGATACGCCTGCGCCCAAGCCTGCTCCGGCGCCAGCGCCTACGCCAACTGACGCGCCACCTGCGCCTACACCTCCGACTCCGCAGCCTGTGGAAGAGCCACCACCACCTGCGCCACCACCGCCACCCATTCCGCCACCGGCGGAAAGCAAGACGCCGCCTCTGCCCGATGTGAAGACACCGGAAAAGATGGTTGACGATACGGCGGAGCCCATCAAGGCGTCACCGCCCAAACCGTCACCGCCATCAGCGTCGAAACAGGTTGCGCCACCATCACCGCAGACACAGCCTGTGGACAAGCTGCCTGAGACGCCGACCTTCTCGCATATCACGCAGCCAAACGCGGCAAAGAAGACCCAGGCCGATTCGCATTCGCTCCTGGCAACTCTCGATTCGCTTCGTGCGGACCAGAAGCAGACCCATCCTCCAAAAGCCCGGGCCAATCCGAGACAGGGTGGGGCGCCCAACGGGGGAGGAGCGCCCAATGGTGACATCACGAATGCACTGAGTGCTGCTGAACAGAAAGCTATCGGCGGCTCTGTGCGCCGCTGCTACTCGGAGGATACAGAAGCACGCAATTATGCCTCATTTAGTGCGCATCTTATCGTCACAGTCGATGAGAAAGGCGTGGCAAGGATGGCGCGTTTCGCCCCTGATACTATGGCCAAGGCAAATGCTGATCCTGCATATCGAGCATTGGCCGAGCGTGCTCAAGCGGCCGTTCTGAGCGCAATATGTTCGAAACTTCCCATACCACCAAACCTTCTGGGCAAGACGCACGAACTGAAATTCGTGTTCCGCCCATGATCCTCAAAGAGCGCAAGAGAAGCGAAGTCATGCCAGTCGATATGCCCCTGTTGACCGACGATCAGGCACAGAGCCTTTCCACCTTTTTATCGCGCCGCTCCCTGCTTGGCGCTTCAATAGCCGCAGGCGGTCTGCTGGCTACGCCGCTGAGCGCTTTTGCGCAGGCTGCCAGCGCGCCGGGTGAAGCCGAAATCACGGTTGATCAGGCGCGTACGGCGCCGATCCCCATTGCAATCCCTTCTTTCGGGCCGGGACTTGGCGAACAGATCACCAGCGTGGTTTCGGCAGATCTCGAATCTACCGGGTTGTTCTCCATTCTACCCGGTTCGTCGGGCACGCCGGATTTTGCCGCGCTGAAAGCGCAAGGTGCGCGCGCCGCAGTAACCGGTAGCGCGGCCGGATCGAGCAGCACACGCGTTGAAATGCGCCTGTGGAATGTTCTGACCGGTGAACAGATCCAGGGTACAGCCTATACAGCTTCTGCCGCCAACTGGCGTCGGATAGCCCATACGATCGCTGATGTGATTTACGAACGTATGCTCGGTGAAAAGGGATATTTTGATACCCGTATCGCCTATATTGCCCGGACCGGGCCGCGTCATCACCAGATTACCCGACTGGCCGTCATGGACCAGGATGGTGCCAACAGCCATATGCTGACATCCGGACAATGGCTGACGCTGACGCCGCGGTTCAACCCCGTGCGCGACCAGATCGCGTTCATGTCCTACGCCAACAACCGGCCGCGCGTTTATACCTTTGATCTTGGTTCCGGCAGCCAGCGCATGCTGGGGGAATTCGAGGGAATTTCCTTCGCGCCGCGCTTTTCACCAAATGGCAGTCAGGTCGTTCTCTCCGCTACACGTGGTGGCGGGTCCGATATCTTTGTTGTTGATCTCGGTTCGGGTGCCAAGCGTCAGATCACCAATTCAGGGGCGATCGATACCAGCCCATGCTTCAGTCCTGATGGAAGCCAGATTGTCTTCAATTCCGATCGTGGCGGCTCCCCCCAGCTTTACATGATGAGTGCTTCCGGCGGGGGAGCGCGACGCATCTCCTATGGCCATGGGACTTATGGATCGCCTGTCTGGTCGCCTCGCGGGGACCAGATCGCTTTCACACGACTCGCTGGAGGTCGCTTCTCTCTCGGCGTCATGGGGCCGGATGGTACGGGCGAGCGTATCCTGACCGAAGGCTTCACAGTCGAGAGTCCGACTTTCTGTCCGAACGGGCGCGTGATTGCTTTCTGCCGTCAGTCGGCATCAGGCGCTGGCGGGGCCGGATTCTCAAGTGGAATCGGAACCGTGGATATCACCGGCTTTCATGAACGTCCTGTTCGCACTGCGACCGGTGCTTCCGATCCGGCCTGGTCGCCTCTGCAAGGGTGATTTCTGTGTCTCTGGCGCTGCGTTTTGTGGCGCCTGAGACACTAGGTTCTGACTTTATCATGAAATCCGCGCGACATGCCTCGTGACGGTTATCATCCCGCTTGACCGCAGTTCTCGGGAATGAGTATGGCCGATCTTGGTCGTCGGTATCGGTAAGGCCCAATGGTTCTGGTAACCAGCAAGCAAAACGGGAACTCCGACCTTCATAATTAGTTGTCGTCACGCTTCCTGGTCCCGGATGGGGACTATATTCAGGGTTGGCAAAAATGAATTTCAAGCTTCTCGGTGCGCTTGGTCTGGCAGTCGTTCTGGCTGCCTGCTCGGACGAATCAAACAAGGGTGCATCGACCGGTGCAGGTGCAACGGCTCAGGAAACCGGCGCTGCGCCCGGCAGTGAAGCCGATCTGGTCGCCAATGTCGGTGATCGCATCTTCTTCGATCTGGCCCGCAACACGCTTTCGAGCGATGCTCAGGCGACTCTCGACAAGCAGGCTGCATGGCTTGCCCGTTATCCGCAGGTCAGCGTCGAGATCGCTGGTAACTGCGACGACCGTGGTACGGAAGAATACAACATCGCTCTGGGTCAGCGCCGTGCAAATGCGGCTCGCGATTATCTGGTTGCCAAGGGTGTAGCACCCTCACGCATCACGACAATTTCCTATGGCAAAGACCGTCCCACAGCTGATGGCGATGACGAGCAGGCATGGGCTCAGAACCGTAACGCGATCACGTCGGTCAAGTAATCGGGCAGTCTCTGAAGAGACTGTTTCTGTTGCCTGACGGCGGGGGCTCTCCAGCGACGAGCCAGAACAGCCCCTTTTCTCGATCTATCGGTCAGATCGGATTGCCGAAAGGTAAAGAGAGCTTGAAACCGGCTGGCGCTTATGCGCCAGCCGGTTTTGTTTTATGGTGACTTCGATTCTGCGTGGTAACCTGCCCGCACCCACTCACGATTTGACTGAAGGATGCGCCATGCGCGGTGCCCGAGTTTCCCGGTTCTTCATCCTCTCGACTGTTCCGCTGATTTCTTTTCTGGTCATGCCTGACGCTCAGGCACAGATCTCGAGCCGTGAAGGCATCGCCCTGCAGAACCAGATTCAGCAGCTCAGTGAGCAGCTTCAGCAGGTGCAGAGCCGCGGTCAGGGTGCAGGTACGGCTACTGCAGCAGCGCCGGCTGTTCCTGCCGGAAGTAGTGATCTGGTCTCTCAGCTTCTGCAACGGGTATCGACACTCGAAAACGAAAACCGGGAAATGCGTGGTGAACTCGATCAGCTCACCAATCAGGTTCAGACGCAGAATGCCGCCGTCTCGAAAAAGATCGATGACATGCAGTTTGCTTCCCAGAATGGTGGTGGTGCGTCTTCTGCGTCACCTGCGGCATCTGTAGCCTCTCCTTCGGTGCCAGCAGCGGCTCCGGATAAGCCGGTTACAGCGATAGAACTTCTCAAGACGGGGCAGGCTGCTCTCAAGGCACGGGATTACGACACGGCTCAGAGCGACGCTTCTCAGGCGCTTAAACTGGCCAAAACACCCAACGGCAAGCTTGAATCGCAATTTTTGCTGGCTCAGTCCCTTGCAGGGCAGAAACAGTACCGGGATTCGGCGCTGGCCTATTACGATGCCTATAACCGGGCACCGAAATCGCCTCGCGCCGCAGAAGCCCTTATTGGTGTTTCGGCCTCCATGCTGGCCCTGGGTGACAAGAATTCAGCCTGTCAGGCCCTCCAGAAGCTGGAAGCAGAATTTCCCTCTCCAGCGCCGCGCGTCAAAGCTGCAGTCACGACATTCAAGGGGCGTGCAAGCTGCCATTGAGGCATAAAGAGCCGATCGGCGACGATGAATTTGCCGATCTGATGTCTGTTTTCGGGAGGTTTCCTCCCGATGAGCCCTCGTATACGGTCGGTGTGGCGGTGTCAGGGGGAGCTGACAGCCTGTGTCTTGCCTGGTTAATGCGAAGATGGCGGCGTTCTGTTCTGGCCTTGATCGTTGATCATGGATTGAGAACGGGATCCGATAGCGAAGCCGCAGAAACGGCAGCACGACTTGAAAGCCTCGGCATACCCGCCGTAATTCTTACCCTCGATCATCTCGATCCGGGGCGTCGTGTCCAGGAACAGGCACGCAAGGCGCGTTATGAGATCTTGACCGCAGCCTGTCTCGAGCGTGGTATTCTCGATCTGGCGCTTGGTCATCATGAACGCGATCAAGTGGAAACATTCCTTCTGCGCAAGACACATGGCAGCAAGTCCCACGGCCTCGCCGCTATGGCATTCGCACGCGAGACTCCGGAATTGCGCTATCTGCGGCCTTTGCTGCAAATCCCACCTGAACGACTAAGAACGACTCTGAGAGCCGGGGGCATCTCCTGGGTAGAAGATCCCAGCAACAAGAACCCTGTCTTCGAGCGTGTTCGCATTCGTCAGTCTCTCGACAGGGAAGCACGCAGTTCCTGTCGCACTCAGCTTGCTTTTCGGGGACAACGGCGGAACGTGCGAGAGAACGGAATGGCACAGGCTCTAGCAGCCTTGCATATCGATCCGCTGGGTTTTGCGGTGATGGAAACACTTCCTGAGGATACCACCCTTCTGGGGCGGATCTGGCAGGTAATCGGCGGCAGTTCATACCCTCCGTCTTCTGCCATTCTGGAAAGGGTAATCGCCAGTCCTCAACCTGTGACCTTTGGCGGTGTGCAGCTTTGCGCTGCTGGTCGGCTGGGCAGAGGCTGGATGTTGGCGAGAGAGCCTGGCGCTGTGGTCGAACGGCGGACAGCAGATCACGGTATTCTGTGGGACCGGCGCTTTCGACTGGAAGGCGTCCTGCCTCAGGAAGGGGCGGTGATTGCAGCGCTCGGCGCAGAATCCTGCAGGTTTCGTCACCATGCGCTCCCTTCGGTTGTTCTGCGTGGTCTGCCTGCCTTATGGCAGGGCAACAAGCTTGTTGCTGTACCTCTTCTGGGAGCTTTTGCTGATATTGAATGGGCAAGAGCGAGTGTCGCCTTCCGACCTGCCATTCCGCTAAGCGACTTTTCGTTCTGGCCGGAATATCGAGATTCCCTGAAAACTTGATCCCGGGGGGTGGGAACATATCGCCGAATGCTTATGTTAGCCTGACAAGTGTGTGGTTGCTGCCAGTTCCTGGCAGATGGCCATGGGCTATCGTCTCACCGTCGATCAGTCTTCGACTTAAAGTTTGGAAATAATAGAGACAGTGATGAACAATTTTGGCCGCAACCTGGCACTCTGGGTGATCATCATCGTTCTGGCGTTGCTGCTTTTCCTGGCGTTCCAGCCAAGTGGGAGCCAGCGCGCGTCACAACAACTTGCCTATTCCGATTTCGTCAGTGATGTCGATCAAGGCAAGGTAAGGTCGGTTGTCGTTCAGAACCAGAATATTACCGGCACGCTCAAGGACGGTACCTCTTTCGAAACCTATGCTCCGGTTGATCTGGGTCTTGTGCCGAGAATGACGGCAAAAGGTGTGGAAGTTGTTGCCAAACCGGTGGATGCTGATGGCAGCCCGATCCTGCGTGCAGTCACCAGCTGGTTGCCGATGATTTTCCTGCTCGGGATTGGCATCCTGTTCTTTCGTCAGATGCAATCAGGCAGCGGGCGAGCCATGGGTTTCGGAAAATCCCGGGCACGACTTCTGACCGAGAAGCAGGGACGCGTTACGTTCGACGATGTTGCTGGTATCGACGAAGCAAAATCCGAGCTTGAAGAAATTGTGGAGTTCCTGAAGGACCCGCAGAAATTTACCCGTCTGGGTGGCAAGATCCCCAAAGGGGCACTGCTCGTCGGGCCTCCCGGTACCGGCAAGACCTTGCTGGCCCGTGCGATTGCCGGTGAGGCGAATGTGCCGTTCTTCACGATCTCAGGCTCTGATTTCGTCGAAATGTTCGTTGGTGTTGGTGCGTCCCGTGTGCGTGACATGTTTGAACAGGGCAAGAAATCTGCCCCCTGCATCATCTTCATCGATGAAATTGACGCGGTCGGTCGTCACCGTGGCGCCGGTCTCGGTGGCGGTAATGACGAGCGTGAGCAGACCCTCAACCAGATGCTGGTCGAGATGGATGGGTTCGAAAGCAATGAAGGTGTGATCCTGATTGCTGCCACCAACCGCCCCGACGTGCTCGATCCCGCCCTGCTGCGTCCCGGCCGTTTCGATCGTCAGGTCGTGGTGCCGAACCCGGATGTGGCCGGCCGCGAAAAGATCCTGCGTGTTCATATGCGCAAGGTGCCTCTTGCTTCCGACGTCGATCCGAAGGTTATCGCCCGTGGTACCCCTGGTTTCTCGGGTGCAGATCTGTCCAATCTTGTTAATGAGGCCGCTTTGCTCGCTGCCCGCCTGGGCAAGCGCACGGTTGCCATGCTTGAATTTGAAAACGCCAAGGACAAGGTGCTCATGGGTGCCGAACGTCGATCGCTGGTGATGAGTGATTCAGAGAAGCGAAACACGGCTTACCACGAGGGCGGTCACGCAATCTGCGCAATCCTGACACCGGGATGCGACCCTGTGCACAAGGCGACAATCATACCGCGTGGTCGCGCGCTCGGCATGGTCATGAGCCTGCCGGAGGGTGATCGCTATTCTAAGAGCAAGGCGCAGTGTAAAGCCGACCTGGTTCTGGCGATGGGCGGTCGCGTTGCCGAGGAACTCATCTTCGGCGCCGAGAATGTCTGCACAGGCGCTTCAGGTGACATCAAGATGGCAACTAATCTGGCCCGTCGCATGGTCACCGAATGGGGCATGAGCGACAAGCTGGGGATGATTGCCTATGGCGACAATGGACAGGAAGTCTTCCTTGGGCATTCGGTGACGCAGAACAAGAACGTTTCCGAACAGACCGCGCGTGAGATCGACCGTGAAGTAAAGGAGCTTGTCGACGAAGCGTATCGCCGGGCTCATGCACTCCTTCTGGAGCATATCGACGATTTGCATCGTCTTGCAAATGCATTGCTCGAGTTTGAAACGCTTACGGGCGATGAGGTTGGCAAGGTTATTCGTAATGAACCGGTAGAGCGGGTAGCGGTAGATGACTCCGCCCCCGATAATCGCCGCGCCTCCGTGCCGACAGTGAAGCCTGAGCCTGCCGCAGGAACAGAGGCTCTCGATCCGTCGCCTCAGGCGGGTTGAGCCAAGGTCAAGACTGAGAGAGAAAGGGGGGCATAAGCCCCCCTTTTTTCGTAATGCGGGGTATGCTTGAAGAGCGACGTGCTACGACACGGGCAAGCGGGAAAAGGGACGGTCATGAGTAAAGAGCGCAAGGCAGAGCGTAAGCTGTTCGGCACAGACGGTATTCGAGGCACCGCCAACAGTTTTCCGATGACAGTCGATGTGGCGCTCCGTCTGGGTCAGGCCGCAGGGCTCTATTTCCGTCGTGGAGCGCATCGTCATAGTGTCGTGCTGGGCAAGGATACGCGCCTATCGGGCTATATGATAGAAAGCGCACTGGTATCGGGATTTCTCTCTGCCGGCATGGATGTCATTCTCGTCGGTCCGTTACCTACGCCAGCCATAGCGATGTTGACCCGTTCACTACGCGCCGATCTGGGCGTGATGATATCGGCCTCGCACAACCCGTTTGGCGATAATGGCATCAAGCTTTTCGGCCCCGATGGTTTCAAGCTGTCAGACGATGTCGAGGCGGAAATCGAGTCTATGATGGGGCAGGATCTGACGGCCCGGATGGCTCCCCCGGAAGAGGTTGGTCGCGCCTCGCGTCTGAACGATGCTGCTGGTCGCTATATCGAGGCAGCCAAGGCGTCTTTTCCGAGAGGGTCACGCCTCGAAGGGCTGCGTATCGTCCTCGACTGCGCCAATGGTGCGGCCTATCGTGTAGCCCCGACCGCGTTGTGGGAGTTAGGGGCAGAGGTCATCAAGATCGGCTGCGAGCCCAACGGAGTGAATATCAACGCCAAATGCGGCTCTACCTATCCCGAGGCCCTGCGTGAGGCCGTGATCACTCACAAAGCGCATCTCGGCATCGCACTCGATGGCGATGCTGATCGTCTCATCATCGTCGATGAGAAGGGGCAGATCGTCGATGGCGATCAGATTCTGGGGCTGATCACTCTTTTTCTGCAGAAGAACGACCGCTTGGGTAGCAATGATGTCGTGGCGACGATCATGTCCAATCTGGGTCTCGAGAAGAAACTGTCAGATCATGGTATTACCCTGCATCGCACGGCGGTGGGTGATCGCTATGTTGTCGAACGCATGCGTGACCGGGCTATCAGGCTTGGCGGTGAACAATCCGGCCATATGATCCTCTCCGATTTTGCGACGACAGGTGATGGACTGATCGCCGCACTACAGGTGCTGGCTGTTCTGGTCGAAAAAGGACGTCCTGCCAGCGAGGTTCTGCGGGTTTTTGAACCTTATCCGCAGTTGTTGCGCAATGTCCGTTACCAGGGGGGAGATCCTCTGGAAACCGATCTTCTTACTGAAGCACGTCACAAGGCTGAGGCGAGGCTGGGGAAGAAAGGGCGTCTGGTGCTACGCAAAAGCGGCACTGAACCGCTTGTTCGGGTTATGGCAGAAGCCGAGGATCCTGCACTGGTGGAAGAGGTCGTCTCCGCAATCTGCGACGCCGTTCAAAGGGCGGTTTCCGCCTGATGAGGGGGCGTGTCCTGATTGTTGCCGGAAGCGACTCCGGTGGTGGTGCCGGTATTCAGGCTGATATCAAAACGGTCAGTGCTTTTGGCGGATTTGCCATGACTGCAATCACGGCCGTTACCGCCCAGAATACATTTGGTGTCACCAATATCGCCTGTCTGTCCCCTGGTATGGTGGCTGACCAGATATGTGCCGTCCTTGATGATATCGGGGCTGATATCATCAAAGTAGGAATGCTGGGCAATGCCGAGATTATGGAAGCTGTTTCAGACACGCTTGACCGTTATCCGGAAATACGCTGCGTGATCGATCCTGTGATGGTTGCGACGAGCGGTGCCAGATTGATAACCAGAGATGGAGAAGCCGCTTTTCAGCGTCTTTTCAGGCATTGCTTTCTTCTGACGCCTAATCTGCCAGAACTGGAGATATTGAGCGGTCGAACCCTCCTGACGGCTCAGGAAATGGAGGGGGCGGCTCTCGAAGTCAGGGAAGCTCAGAATATAAGCTGGATTCTGGCGAAGGGGGGGCATCTGCGCGGCGACGAGGTCATCGATATTCTGCTCTCAGGTGAAAACAGAGAGCACTACAGGGACAAGAAAATCGATACGCTGCATACACATGGTACAGGCTGTACTCTCGCCAGTGCCATCGCTGTCTGTCTCGCACAGGGTGATACGGTCAGTAACGCTGTCAGACGTGGTAGAAACTATGTCCGTCAGGCGATCTTGCAGGCGCCGCCTTTCGGAAAAGGTAGCGCCAGACCAATGAATCACATGTGTCAGAAAGAAGGCTGAAGAACAGAGGGGCTGATCTTTGCCTGTTCGTGGCTAGCTTCCGTTGTAACAGCCTTGCTGTCTTCACGTAGGACATAGCCTCGACCCCAGACGGTGCCAATCAGATGGCCTGCACCAAATTGCTGCAACTTTCTACGCAACTTGCAGATGAAAACATCGATGATTTTCATCTCCGGCTCATCAATGCCCCCATAAAGATGGTTCAGAAATGCGTCTTTTGTAAGGACATTGCCCTTGCGGAGTACGAGCAATTCGAGAATGGCATATTCCTTGCCAGTCAGCTGGACATGGTGACCGTCAATCGATGCACTTTTGGCGTTCAGATCAAGCGACAGGGGCCCAATTGTTACAACTGTAGTGCTGAAGCCGCGCGACCGGCGCAAAACAGCCTGGAGGCGTGCCAGAAGTTCTTCTGAATCAAAAGGCTTGGTGATGTAATCATCTGCACCAGCATGAAATGCCTTGATTTTGGCCTGAGCGCTTCCGAGGGTACTCAGCACAATAATCGGCGTTTGTATTTGTGTTTTACGAGCACGCCGTATGACTTCATTTCCCTCCATATCGTCCAGAGTAAGTTCGGTCAGGGCAAGATCATAATCATAATGGCGCAGCATATCGATTGCTTCATGCCCGGTATGAGCATGATCAACAGTAATACCGCCCTGTTTGAGGGTTTTGATCAGAGCTTGAGCCGCAGCTTGATCGCTTTCCACAAGAAGGAGGCGCATCTCATCAATCTCCAGGGTTGATGTTGCTGTGTTACTACCTAAGGTTGCTGTCAGCAAGCAAAATACGTTCTTGAAGCCAAAACATTTTTCAGAATTAGTAACGTGTTTTTAACGTGTTAATTCTAGTATTTTCTTGGATGATTCTGAAATTAACCAGAGGCTATAACAAACTTCTTTCTGTTGTTGGTGAAGGTATGGTGAAAATTTCCGTCCTAGATAGTTAAAGTGATGACGAATTTTAACGTAACGGTGGAAATTATTATCAATATGTCCCTTTTTCGTTACATGCGATACCCGTATAGGTTGTATGTCTGATCGGGCTATCGGCATGTATAAACGGTCAGGAAAACGGTCTTTCACAGATTATTTCGTTTGGTTCTCTGTATTGAACGCGATCGGGCAGTAAGACGGCGATGGCCATTTGCGAACCGGGAACGAGGGGCAAGTGTCATGTGGATCAGAAGAAACACGAGAATGCAGAGAGAGCGTGAACTGCTTGATCGTGCACTGGCATTGATGGCTGTATTACGCCGTGAAACCAGTGTGCGTCTTACCCGACGCAATGCGGAGGCAAGAATCGTGGGGGCCGAACGTGCGGTCCTGGCATCCAATGACAGCGATAAGGCTGTAGAGGGATTTGTGAACTGGTTGCCTGAGGCGCGTGGCGCCATCGAGAAGGCACGCAGAGCCGAGCGTGAAGTCGCAATCGACGTCGCTGTGGCCTATCATGTATTTGTGCTGGCCAGGAATGCGTCGCTTCCCTCTGATGAATGTGAGGAGGGGGCCAATTCACTCTAGGGCGGCGGCTCTGTATATCTCGGGTTTTCTACCGCATTCCGGGTGGAAGCGTCAGATATTTACAGGCGTCTTTCAGTTTCGATTTCGTACCAGGGGCGCGTGCCGATGATAACGCAGGCGACTGGATGGGACCGGTCCCGGACGAAGGAGAGATAGGTCTCCCCATTCTCTGTAAAAAGGTCTGTGCGTGCGCTCATGGTCGCGCTGACGTTGCCCTGGGGCCGTTGTGAGAGGGTGGCAGCCGCATGAGCCAATAATCTCCACACTGCACGTTCCACGGCCTCAAGGAGTCGTTCGGGGTGGGGGGCTTCAGAAGCAAATCTTGCGGCAAGCCTGTCCCAGTCCTGTCGAGTCAGAAAGGCGGGGACACCACCAGCCGGTGTTTCGCGCTCAGCACGGCAGAGAAGCCCTGCCTGTGCGAGCTGAACAATATCCGTAGCTGGCAGATCCACCGGATCAAGCGCGAATTCCTTCATGTGCAGTTTACCGTGACTTTAATTTTGACCGGGGGGTGTACCCATTGCCTGCATCAATGCGGTCACCTGTTCCGGATGGGCATGAAACAGGGCGACATTGCTCGGGTTGGGGGCTGGAAAACCGGCAGGCAGGGTCTGTCCATTTGTTGCAGCCAGGGTCATGCCGAATGCGGTAATGCCCATGGTGAAGCTTTCAGGTGTAAAGCCGTGAGCGTTAAGTATCTCCGGTACGCCAGGAGTTGAGGCAATCTGGCTGATTGTCTGCTGCAGGGAGAGCCGGGTCGAGTTTGGCGGGCGTATATTGGCTGCCTGAAGGGCCTGCAAGGTTTCAGCGGCGCGAGGCAGAAAATCACCAGGCAACGTGTACCTCAGCCCGGTTTCAATATCGGCGCGCATGGTCGGTGAAAGTGTCTGTTGCTGGCTCTGTGGCGCATTCTGCGCCACTGTCTGGGCCATGAGCGGCGTCGTGCCGAGCATGGCAATACCCAGGGCCGCAGCTCCGGTTTTGATGAAATGGCTCATCAGACCCATTCTCCCTTACGCATGAGAGGTGTTCTTTCACCGTCCTTGTGAATACCGTCCAGATCGATTTCGGCAGAGCCTATCATCCAGTCAATATGGATCATGCTTGTATTGACGCCACGCGCAGCGAGCTCCTCTGGCGTTGCTCCCTCGGTGTTGAGCATGCATTTGGTATAGGCTTGCCCAAGCGCAATATGGCTTGATGCGTTCTCGTCGAACAATGTGTTCCGGAACAGGATGCCTGTATCAGAAATGGGAGAGGCATGAGGGACGAGTGCGACTTCACCGAGTCTGGCAGCCCCCTCATCGCTGTCGAGAATGCGTTGCAAGGCCTCTTCGCCTTTGCTGGCATGGGCTTCGACGATACGTCCTCCGGCAAAGGTCACGCGTATATCGTCGATAAGCGTTCCCTGATGAAAGAGTGGCTTGGTGCTGGCCACATGACCGCTGACGCGATGGCTATGGGGTGTTGTAAAGACTTCTTCGGTCGGAATATTGGGATTGCACTCGATGCCGTTTGTGGTGCGTTCTGCACCTCCGGCCCAGGCGTGGCCATCGGCGAGTCCGACCAGAAGATCCGTACCTGGCCCGGTAAAATGCAGGGAGTCGAAACGGTGTTCATTCAACATGGCGGCCTTGGCATGAAGAAGAGCGTTATGCTGCTTCCAGGCCACAACCGGATCGGGCGTATCCAGACGTGAGGAGGCGAAAATCGCGTCCCACAGGCGTGATTGTGCCTCTTCGCCTGGCAGATCCGGGAAAACCTGAGCCGCCCAGCTTGTCGTGGCATAGGCTACGATCGTCCAGTTTGTGTCGAAGCGGGTAATGATTTCCATTGCTTCGCGGTTGACACGCGAAGCGGCGCGGCTGGCGCGAGAGACCCGACCGGGGTCCTGTCCGTTCAGCAGGGTGGGATTGGCGCCGGTAATGGCGAGTCTTGCTGCACCCTCACGGTAAGCCCGTGCAATACCGTCCGCCATCCAGACCGCACTTGTGTCGAGGCTTTCATCGGAGGCGAAGCGATAACGGGCGAGGGTGGTCTCATCATCGCTGTAATGCGTGGTTACCAGACTTGCCCCGGCGCGATAGGCGTGTTCGGTCAGGCGTCGAACCAGCGGCACAGCCTCCAGGGGGGCTGAAATAATCAGCTCCTGCCCAGGCTGGAGATTGAGGCCGATTCTGACGGCTACTTCACCGAGTCTGTCCAGGCGTTCGGCGAAGGGAAGAGCGGTAGCGGACATCAAAAGTCTCCTGGGGGCTATGTCCATTCTGGATCAGTGCCGGGATGAAACCGGATTTTTAGTCGCTGAAGGTCTCGGCGTGATGGGCGCGGCGTGGCGTCCGCCGCGGCCTTTCCTGACGGGAGGGCTTGTCGCGACTACCTTGTTTATCGTCACGCGAAGCTGTGCGAATCTCGACCTCAAGTTCGCGAATGCGACGCTGGACGCTCTCTTTCAGCGCAGGAGAGGTATGCGGCTTCATTGTCGCCAGCGTTTCCTTGAGGTCGCGAAGCTGTTTCTGCTTTTCCGTGAGGTTGCGGCGGATCGGCTGGTTGTCGGAGAGCTGTCCGATATGGGAGCGCATGGTCGAATCTCTTCATATTGCTCTGGTTCTTGCCAGAGGATGTCACTTGAATCGGCCCAAAAGGCGCGGGATCGCGCCCTTTTGGGCCGATTTGGTTTTTGTCAGAAGGCCGGGAAGGCGCTGGAAGTCAGCGCGATATCAGACCCATGGAGGCAAGAGCCTCAATCAGCCTGTCCATTTCCTGGTCTGTGCCGATCGTGATGCGTAGCCAGTCGCGAATACGAGGCGCACTGAGCTGCCGTACGATGATATGGCGTTCCCGCAATCCCGTCAGCAATTTGTCAGCCTGATGGGCAGGATGATGTACAAGGACGAAATTGGCACAGGATGGCAGAATGTCAAAGCCCAACCCGGCTAGGCTTTGTACAAAACGCCCGCGCGTGACCATGACCTGACGGGTCTTTTGCGTCAGCCAGGAGCTGTCGGCAATCGCTGCGGCGGCACCTGCCTGGGCGATGCGACTGAGCGGATAGGAATTGAAGCTGTCTTTTACCCGTACAAGACCTTCGATCAGATCAGGATGACCGATGGCATAGCCAACCCTCAACCCGGCCAGGGCACGGGATTTCGACAGTGTCTGAACGACGAGGATATTGTCGTGTTCCTCGGTCAGGCGGATGGCGGACTGGGCTCCGAAATCGACATAGGCCTCATCGATAATGATTGTCCGGTCGGGCTGAAGTGTGGCGAGACGTGACAGGGAGTCGAGCGACAAGGCGTGGCCGGTATTGGCGTTCGGATTGGCGATCGCAATGCCACCACAGGGAACGGTATAATCCTCAATGTCGATCTCGAAACGGTCATTAAGGGGAATTTCCTGATAAGGCTGACCGAAGAGGCCGCAATAGACAGGATAGAAGCCATAACTTACGTCGGCGAAAAGCATTGGAGCCGCCGGTGAGACCAGTGCCCGGAAGGCGTGGGCCAGCACTTCATCCGACCCGTTGCCGACAAAGACACGTTCCTCTGTCGTGCCGTAGGTTGAAGCGATAACCCGACGGAGGTCACGGGCTGTCGGATCAGGATAAAGGCGAAGCGTATCATCGCAGCTGTCCTTCATGGCATCGAGTGCGGCAGGGCTCGGACCATAAGGCAGTTCGTTTGTGTTGAGCTTGAGAATGTCAACAAAATGGGGCTGCTCGCCTGGAATATATGGATGCAGCTCAGAGACAATCGGATTCCAGAAGCGGCTCATAACGGTATCACAGTGTCGGAAGTGAAAAGATGGCTCTGGCCGTGGCTTTCCGCGATATCGCGCACTGAGAGCCCTTCGGCATCGCGCTGATTGGGGTCCGCGCCATGGGACAGCAGCAGCCGCACCATGTCCTGTCTGCCGAACATGACGGCGAACATGAGCGGCGTGCGCCCCAGATGACTCGGAATATCAAGTTTGGCATTGGCGCTTATCAGAAGCTCGGCAACGGCCAGATGGCCCTTGAAGGCGACGCCAGAGAGGGCTGTCGCCCCCTTGGCATCCTGCATGTCTGGATCTGCTCCTCGCTCAAGGAGGAGGGCCGTTGCGGGCAACACGCCGTTATAGGCCGCCACGATGAGGGCCGTGTAGCCACGGCTGTCCTGGGCATCCACGACCATGCCGGCATCAAGAAAACGGGTCAGCATTTCTGTATCGCCCAGGCGTGCGGCATCAATGAAGAGTGCCGTAATCTGTTCGGACGAAAAACTGCCTGCTGGCATCATCTCTGTCATGGAAGGGCCTGAAACTGTCATGGTGAAGGCAGGATAGCTTACCCCTTGCCGATCAGGAAGCGTGACACCTTCTTTTCTTCTTTAAGGGCCTTCCATGCGTTTACGGTCAGGCAAGTCTGAGGCACTGGCCACGCTCGGGAATGATGAAGCGGGATTCCGGCAGTCCCAGGGTTGCCAGACAGTGCCTGAGGCGGCCGCCTGGTTCCCAGTAACCTTCATCAGTAAGCTGGAATGTGCCGAAATGCATGGCAACAGCCTGACGGACGTGAAGAAGGGTCGCTGCTTCGACGGCCTGTTCCGGGGTCATATGCACTGATTGCATGAGAGAGGCCGGTTCGTAGGCGCCTATCGGAAGCAGGGCAAAATCCGGAGCGCCCAGACGCGCATGGATGGCTTGCCAGTGATGGCCGTGCGCCGTGTCTCCGGCGAACAGCAGTTTCTGTCTGTGGCTTTCCACGTGAAAACCACTCCAGAGTGCCCGATTCTCGTCAAAGGGGGTGCGGGCTGAGCCATGCAACGCCGGAACCAGCGTAATGGCAATCTTGTCGACTGGCAGTCGATCCCACCAGTCCATTGTGATCACTCTGGAGAAGGGAAGACCATTGAGATGACGTCTGTTGCCCAAGGGGGTAATGCAGAGCGGCTGGTCGCGGCGAGCGATGCGCCTGAGGGTTGGTCTGTCCAGATGGTCGTAATGACAATGGGAGACAAGGACGATGTCGATCTTTGGAATCTGCGTGAAACCCAGACCCGGTGGCACTACCCGCTTGGGGCCGAAATGGCGGAACGGCGAGCAGCGTTGGGAGAGGATGGGGTCGGTCAGAAGGGTAAGAGGACGTTGTCCTGCCCGGCCAATACGCAGCAGAAAGCTGGAGTGGTTGATGAAGCTGACGGAGAACTCTCCCGGCTCCAGCGCAGGCAGGGCATCCGGTGGGTTGGTCGCGACGTCGTCAGGCCATCGGGGGCGCAGGCTCATCTGCCATGAAAAAATGCTCCTGAAGCGTGGCTCCCTGTCTTCACGCTGCGGCGCGACAACGAGGGGAGGGGAAAGGCGATAAGAAGGAGGGTTCTGAAAGGCGTGACCGTCGCAATGGTCCGATTTCGGAAAAGGATGCACGGCAAATCCTGCAAATTTTCGTGTGGTCGAGCAGTCGTGAAGAGTTTGGCTCTAGCACAATGTGGGTAATGAGCGTTTTATGCGCAACGCAATGTATTGCCAGGCCGGTAGGTTTCAGTTTGATGTCAATGCTGTCGGGGTTGTGAAGGCAATATGTGCGGCGCGGCGGAACATCGTCAGGCCATAGGCGTATGGTAAGGTGTTCTCGTGATCGTCTCCCCATGGTCAGGCCATGTGAGGTGAGTGCGGTCATAAACTCTGCGAAGTCGCCTATGCGAAAAGGATCCCTGGTGGGGTTGTATCAGGCAGCAAACCGGTCTTGAACATTGATGTCTGTCCGGCGGATGGTTTTCCATCGCAGAGAGTTAATTCGGAGGTCGATTTTTGATGCGTTCTTTATGCAACCCGTCCGCGTTCGGCGCGGAAACAGGTGGAGCGGCTGGCGCCAGTGTCTCTGACATCGCACAGCTGAGCATCAACACCATCCGCACCCTGTCGATGGATGGTGTGGAGAAGGCCGATTCAGGTCATCCGGGAACGGCGATGGCGCTCGCTCCTGTCATGTATGCACTTTGGCAGAATGATCTGAAATATGATCCTGCAGATCCGCTCTGGCCGGCGCGCGACCGCTTTGTTCTGTCGGTTGGTCATGCCTCGATGCTGCTGTATTCGACAATCTATCTCACCGGCATCCGCGATGTTGCGAAGGACAAGGTTCTTGATACACCGTCGCTGACCCTCGAAGACCTCAAGCAGTTCCGTCAGCTCAATTCCAAGACACCGGGTCATCCCGAGTTCCGCCACACGGCAGGCATCGAAACCACCACCGGGCCACTCGGTCAGGGTTGTGGCAACTCGGTTGGTATGGCTATGGCTGAGAAATATCTCGCCGCCCATTACAACCGCCCGGGTTTCGACCTTTTTGACTACCACACATATGTGTTCTGTGGTGACGGCGACATGATGGAAGGCGTTTCGTCCGAAGCGGCTTCCATGGCTGGGCATCTGGGTCTGGGCAATCTGATCTGGCTGTATGACTCCAACCAGATTTCGATCGAAGGTTCCACGGATCTCGCCTTTACCGAAAACGTCGCTGAACGTTTCCGCGCCTATAAATGGCACGTTGTGACCGTCAACGACGTCAACGACCTCGCTGCTGTTGGCAAGGCTCTTGAAGAAGCACGTTCGGTCAAGGATCGTCCGAGCCTGATCGTCATGCATACGGTTATCGGCTTTGGTGCGCCCAAAAAGGCCGGTACGGCCTCCGCTCATGGTGAGCCGCTCGGCGAGGAAGAAATCGCTGGTGCCAAGAAAGCCTATCACTGGCCCTGGACTGATGCCTTCCATGTTCCTGAAGGTGTGCTCGAGCACTTCCAGGAAGGTCTGGGCAAGCGTGGTGCCAAGGCGCGTGCCGACTGGCACGCATTGTTTGATCGTTATACCAGTGAATATCCGAAGGAAGCTGCTGAACTGCGTGCGATCTTCGAGCGTCGTCTGCCGGAAGGCTGGGACAAGGATATTCCGAAATGGGATGCCGATCCGAAGGGTGTTGCCTCGCGTGCCAGCTCGGGCAAGGTCATCAATGCCGTTGCCAAGAACCTGCCATGGATGATGGGCGGATCAGCCGATCTCTCGCCTTCAACCAAGACCAATCTCACCTTTGAAGGGGCAGGGTCCTTCCAGCCGCCGCAGTGGGGGGGGACCTACGCCGGTCGCAATGTGCATTTCGGTATTCGCGAACATGCAATGGGGTCGATCTGCAACGGTCTGGCATTGGCCGGTCTGCGCTCTTACGGATCGGGCTTCCTGATCTTCTCGGATTACATGAAGGCGCCGATCCGTTTGTCGGCTCTCATGGAACTGCCGGTCATCTATATCTTCACCCATGACTCTATTGGTGTTGGTGAAGATGGGCCGACCCATCAGCCGATTGAGCAGCTTGCCCAGCTGCGCGCAACGCCGGGTATCATGACGATCCGTCCGGGTGACGCGAACGAAGTGTCCGAAGCCTGGCGTACACTTATCCCGCAGACGCATAAGCCTGCTGTGCTGATCCTCAGCCGCCAGAATCTGCCGACGCTGGACCGTAGCAAATATGCCTGCGCTTCGGGTGTCGCAAAGGGCGCTTATGTGCTTGCAAGCTGTGAAGGCAAGCCGGATGTCATCCTGATGGCTTCCGGTTCGGAAGTCTCTCTGGTGGTTGATGCCTATGAGAAGCTTACGGCAGAGGGCATCAAGGCCCGTGTCGTGTCTTTCCCGTCCTTCGATCTCTTCGAAGAGCAGGATCAGGCTTACAGGGACAGCGTGCTGCCGCCTGACGTCAAGGGACGCGTGGCTGTCGAACAGGCTGCTGCTTTCGGCTGGGATCGTTACACAGGTATTGGCGGGTCAATCATCGCCATGAACAGCTTTGGTGCTTCTGCGCCGCTCAAGAGCCTGCTTACCAAATTCGGCTTCACGCCGGAGAAGGTATACGACGCAGCTCGCGAGCAGGCTGCTCGCAAATAAGACGACTACCGGGGCCCGGTCGCTTCCTCGGCGGTCGGGCTCCTGGGGGCCATAGCGTGCTTTGGCCCCCTCTTATGAGGTCAGGGTCGGAAGGCCGACCTGAGCTGAGGCGGGTGTCCACAGGGAACCCGTCAGGTGGACAGACAGGAGTACGTCATGGACGTCGAACAGAAGCAGGGTGCCGCTACAGGCGGGAACCCGCTGCGTGATCTTTCCAATTATGGCCAGTCACCCTGGCTGGACTTCATCCAGAGATCCTATACTGCCGATGGCAGCCTCAAGAAGCTGGTTGATGAAGACGGCCTTCGCGGCGTCACCTCCAACCCGGCCATTTTCGAAAAGGCCATGGGGTACGGTACGGATTACGATGCACAGATCAAGGATCTGCTGGCAAAGGAAATCCTCTCCCCTGGTGAACTCTACGAGAAGCTCGCCATCACCGACATTCAGGCAACTGCCAAGGTCATGCACCCGGTCTTCGTGAAGACCAAGGGTCTCGACGGCTATGTGAGCCTTGAAGTGTCGCCCTATCTCGCTTTCGAGACGAAGGCCACAGCCGACGAAGCACGTCGTCTTTGGGCTGCCGTCAGCGAAGAAAACCTGATGATCAAGATCCCGGGCACGCCCGAAGGGATCCCGGCATTCCAGGAAGTCACGTCTGAAGGCATCAGCGTCAACGTCACGCTTCTCTTCTCACTCGAAGCCTACAAGAATGTTCTTGAAGCCTATATCAAGGGCCTCGAAATCCGCCATGCCGCGGGCAAGGACATCAGTAAAATTGCCAGCGTTGCCTCATTCTTCGTGTCACGTATTGACGGCAAGATTGACGGTGCCATTGATCGCCGCGTCAAGGAAGGCGACAAGGACGCTGAGGCTCTCAAGGCTCTGCGTGGCAAGGTAGCCATCGCGAACGCCAAGGTTGCTTATCAGCATTATCTTGAAGTCACGGCTTCCGAGCGCTGGAAGAAGCTGGCCGCAGCCGGTGCCAATCCCCAGCGTCTGCTCTGGGCCTCGACTGGGACCAAGGACAAGACCTTCTCCGACGTTCTCTATGTTGAAGAACTGATCGGTAAAGACACGGTCAACACCATTCCGCCCGCAACCTTTGACGCCTTCCGTGATCACGGCAAGCTTCGCGCCAGCCTGACCGAAAACGTCGAGGACGCCTTCAAGGTGATCGAACAGCAGGCCAAGCTTGGTCTCGACCTCGATGGCGTGACCAAGACCCTTGTAACAGAAGGCTGCGCTTCGTTCTGCGACGCTTTCGACCAGCTGCTTGGGGCGGTAGCAAACAAGCAGGCCACGTTTCTCGGGTCCAAACTGATCGAGCAGAAGGCTGACCTTCCGGCTGATCTGAAAACTGCTTCTGATGCAGTTCTCGAAGACTGGCGCAAGACCGGCAAGGGCCGTAAGCTCTGGGCCAAGGACGCCTCTGTCTGGACTGGCGGTGACGAGGCCAGCTGGCTGAAATGGCTCGATATCGTTGATGAGCGTCTGGCTCATGTTTCCGAGCTCGAAGCTTTTGCCAGCGAAGTCAAGGCCAAGGGTTTCAGCGACGTGCTGTTGCTGGGTATGGGTGGTTCGAGTCTTGGTCCGGAAGTGATTGCCGAGACCTTTGGTCAGATCGCAGGCTTCCCGAAGCTGCATGTGCTCGACAGCACGGATCCCCAGCAGGTCAAGACATTTGAAAATGCTGTAGACCTCAGAAAGACGCTCTTCATCGTTTCGTCCAAGTCTGGCGGCACGCTGGAACCGAACATTTTGAAGGCCTATTTCTTTGCCGCGGCTGAGAAGGCGCTTGGCTCGGCTCCGGGTGCCCATTTTGTGGCCGTGACCGATCCCGGCTCTCATATGGAGCAGGTTGCGAAGAGCGACGCGTTCTGGAAGATCTTCTACGGTGAGAAGCAGATTGGTGGCCGTTTCTCGGTACTGTCCAATTTCGGTCTCGTCCCGGCAGCTGCTGCTGGTCTGAACGTTCGCGCCTTCCTCGAGTCAGCGCTGCGTTCGGTGAAAAGCGCTTCTGCCAGTACGCCGCCGGCACAGAACACCGCGCTTCAGCTGGGTGCTATTCTTGGTGCCGCTGCAACGAAGTTCGGCCGCGACAAGGTGACCATCATCGCTTCGCCCGCGATCTACGATCTGGGCGCCTGGCTCGAGCAGCTTCTGGCTGAATCGACCGGCAAGAAGGGCACAGGGCTTATCCCGATTGATGACGAGACTCTCGGTGCACCGGGCGTCTACGGCAAGGATCGTGTGTTTGCCTATCTGCGTCTGACAGGCGCGGCCTGCCCGAACCAGGAGAAGGCCATCGCTGCTCTTGTGGCGGCTGGTGAGCCGGTTGTAACCATTGATCTTGCAGACAAGCTCGATATCGCCCAGGCATTTTTCCACTGGGAATATGCCACAGCGGTTGCAGGTTCGGTACTGGAGATCGATCCGTTCGATCAGCCGGATGTCGAGTTCAGCAAGATCGAAACCAAGAAGCTCACAACTGCCTTCAACGAGACGGGCAAGCTTCCGTCTGAGACCCCGTTCGCGACATCGGGTGCGTTCGAGTTCTTTGCTGATGCAAACAATGCCAAGGCTCTTGGCAATGGTGATGCTCTGGCAATCCTGAAGGCGCATTTCGGCCGCGTGAAGGCGGGTGATTATGTGGGTGTTCTGGCCTATGTGGAACGCGATCTGAAGACACGCGAGTGGATCCAGAACGTACGCCTCGCTCTGCGCGACCAGCTCAAGGTGGCAACGGCAGCAGAATTTGGCCCGCGCTTCCTGCATTCGACCGGTCAGGCCTACAAGGGTGGCCCTGACAGCGGCGTGTTCCTGCAGATTACTGTGGACGATCATGCTGATCTGGCCGTGCCGGGTGAACGCTTCACTTTCAGTGTTGTGAAGGCTGCCCAGGCACGTGGTGATTTTGATGTGCTCTCCGAGCGTGGCCGTCGTGCCCTGCGTGTGCATATCAAGGGACCGCTTGAAGCTGGCCTCGCCGAACTGGCGACAGTCATCAAGAAGGCCGTCTGAGACTGACGCAATCCGCCCCGCTTCAACGGGGCGGATTGTTTTTTGACGTGGTAGTTAGAGGGCACAGGAAAACTGTGCAGGAGTTTTAAAGATGCAAATCGGTATTGTTGGCCTTGGCCGTATGGGTGGCAACATTGCAGTGCGTCTGACCCGTCACGGTCATGACGTCGTGCTGTTCGACCGCACACCTGAAGTTGTGTCCAAGACATTCGACCGTGCCGAAAAAGGCCGTGCGATCGCTGCAAACTCCGTTTCCGATCTGGTCAGCAAGCTCTCTGCAGCGCGCAAGATCGTCTGGGTCATGCTGCCAGCCGGTGAGATCACCGAAGCCTGCGTGCAGGAACTCCGTGGCCTGCTCGGCAAGGACGACATCGTGATCGACGGTGGCAACAGCTACTACAAGGATGATGTGCGTCGCGCCCATGAGCTGATGGAGAAGGGCATTCACTACATCGATGTTGGCACGTCGGGTGGCGTCTGGGGCCTCGATCGCGGCTATTGCATGATGTACGGCGGCACAAAGGACTCGGCCGATCATATCGACCCGATCCTGAAGGCGCTGGCGCCGGGCAAGGGCGACGTCGTGCGCACCATCGGTCGCGACCGCGAAGGCCTCGATCCCCGCGCCGAAGAAGGCTATCTGCATTGTGGTCCGGCCGGTTCGGGTCACTTCGTCAAGATGGTTCATAACGGCATCGAGTACGGCATGATGCAGGCCTTCGCCGAAGGCTTTGACGTCATGAAGTCGAAGAACTCGCCGGTTCTGCAGGAAGACCAGCGCTTCGACCTGAACATGGCTGATATCGCTGAAGTCTGGCGTCGTGGCAGCGTGGTTTCGTCCTGGCTGCTCGATCTGACAGCTGATGCGCTCGCCAAGAACGAATCCCTCTCCGAGTTCTCGGGTGAGGTGGCTGACTCGGGTGAAGGTCGCTGGACGATCGAAGCCGCCATTGAGGAGTCAGTGCCGGTGCCGGTCATGACGGCCTCGCTCTTCACCCGTTTCCGCTCGCGCAGCGGCAACAACTATGCAGAGAAGATTCTCTCTGCAATGCGCTTTGGCTTCGGTGGACACGTCGAGAAGAAGTGATGTTTCGGGCCGGGACCATATCTGGTCCCGGCCTTTTTTTTCCTCGTTACACTCTTGGCCTGAATGTCAGCGGGAGCATACGAGCTCCTGCTTGCATTCCGGCTTTCAGTTTATCGACTAAAAAGGTTTGGCATATGGTCGAGGTTTCCGCTTCAGCTCGTGCGGCATTGTCCAATTCAGAAGTATCGCGCGGCGTACGCCCAGCGCCTCCGGGCTCCATGGTCATTTTCGGCGGTGGCGGTGATCTGACGAAACGCCTTCTGGTTCCGGCCATCTACAATCTGGACGCTGCCGGTCTGTTGAGCGAGGATTTTTCGATCGTCGTGGTGGACTGGGCTGAGATGACCACCGAGGGGTTGCTGGAGCAGCTCAAAAGCGCACTTGATGATTTTGTGAGCAAGCGCGGCACAAGCGCTACGTTGTTGAGACAGGACGTCTGGGACCGGCTCTCGAAAAGCATCACTTACCTGCGCGGCTCCTTTGAAGAGATTTCAACTTTCGAGGCACTGAAGGAAAAGATCGGCGATCGTTCAGCGGTTTTCTACCTCGCCGTTGCCGCACGTTTCTTTGGGCCTATCGTTGATCTTCTTGGTGAGTCCGGTCTGGCCGAGCAGACAGATACTGTTTCGCGCCGCGTGATCATTGAAAAGCCGTTTGGCGCGGATCTGGAATCGGCAAAGGCGCTCAACGCCCGCCTGCAGCGTTCTCTCGATGAAAACCAAATTTACCGTATCGATCATTATCTCGGGAAAGAGACGGTCCAGAACATTCTTGCCCTGCGGTTTTCAAACGGTTTTTTCGAGCCTCTGTGGAACCGTCAGAATATAGATCATGTGCAGATCACGGCAGCTGAAACCGTCGGTGTTGAACGCCGCGGACGTTTCTATGAGAGCACCGGGGCCATTCGCGACATGGTACCCAACCACCTGATGCAGCTGCTGTCGATGGTGGCCATGGAGGCACCGACCTCTTTTGATGCAGAAGCCGTGCGTGACGAAAAGGCCAAGGTACTCAGCGCCATTCAGCCTATCGATCTTTCGCAGGTTGTACGCGGACAATATGTCAGCGGTTCTTTTGGTGTGGGAGATGAAGCTGAGGCCCTGCGTGGGTACCGCGAGGAACCCGATGTCGGCATGGGCAGCCAGACCGAAACCTATGTGGCCATGAAGCTGCGTATCGACAACTGGCGCTGGGCTGGCGTTCCTTTCTATCTGCGTACCGGCAAGCGTCTTCGCCGCCGAAAGACGGAAATCGCCATTCATTTCAAGCAGGCGCCTTTTGCCCTGTTCCGTGATACGCCAGTAGACAAGCTGACCCCCAATATCATGGTGCTGCATATCCAGCCGACTGAGGGCGTGACCATGCAGTTCTCTGCCAAGGTGCCGGGGCCTTCGGTACGTCTGGGCGGTGTCCGCATGAAGTTCGACTATTCCGACTGGTTCAGCGAAGGGCCCAGCACGGGTTATGAGACGCTGATCTATGATTGCCTCATTGGCGATCAGACACTCTTCCAGCGTGCCGATACGATCGAGGAAGGCTGGCGTATCGTTGAACCTGCCTTTACGCAGAATATCGCTGAAAAATCACCTCTGTGCTTCTATCCGGGAGGGCTCGACGGACCACGTGAAGCCGATGAGTTGCTGGCACGCAGCGGTCGTCGCTGGCTCGATCTGAACAATTGATGCTCTGCCCAGACAGGATAGTAAAACCATGACACATGATCTGGATGCCGTTCACGCGGCCTTGCCGCCTATGGCATCCACCATTCGTATGGTTGTTTCCGATATCGACGGAACCCTGATCGGACCGGACAAGAATATCACGGAATCGACCTTCCGGGTTGCGAAACAGCTACGTGAGGCAGGTATCACGCTCTGTCTTGTAAGTGCGCGTTCGGCAGAGGGAATTCTGCGCTATCATCGCGAGCTCTCGCTTGATACGCCTTTCGGTGCGCTGAATGGCGGATTGATCGTCGGCCCGGATGATGAGATTCTTTCTTCGCTTTCACTGTCGGTTTCGAGCGTCGAAGCTGCCTGCGACACGCTCTCGGTGCATCATGTTGATACCTGGCTCTTTCGCGGCCATGAATGGCTCATTCATGATCCCGGCACCTATTATGTGGATCATGAACGTCGCGTTGTAGGGATCGAGCCGGTGGTAGTCCCGGATTTCAAGCCCTATCGTGAAGGCGTTGGCAAGATCGTGGCAGCAAGCAGCAACTTTGCGCTGTTGCAGCGCATGGAGGTGGAGATCGGAGCGATGCTTGAAGGGCAGGCCAGTGCTCATCGCTCGGCAGATTACTATCTAGATATTACCCACAAGGATGCGAACAAGGGGTTCGCAGCGCGGGCGCTGGCCGATCGTCTGGGTATTCCCATGAGTGAGGTTGCCTGCATCGGAGACATGTCCAATGATGTGCCGATGCTGCGCATTGCCGGGCTTGGCATTGCGATGGGCAATGCAACCGAAGAAGTCCAGGCCCATGCCCATGTTACGACAGGGCGAAATGACGCAGAGGGCTGGGCAGAGGCCATGCAGCGTTTTGTGTTGCCCAGAGCACCCCGCGCGGCCTGATACAAAGGAACGAGAAAATGAGTGGACATGATGTGACGTCAGCTCGGATGGTCATCCTGGATGATGGCGAGGCTGTCGCCCAGAAAATGGCACACTGGCTTCTGGATCAGGCGCTGGCCAAGACTGACGGCTATTTCGTCGTGGCATTGTCTGGAGGGTCGACGCCCAAGCGTCTGTTCAAGATCATGGCAGAGCCTGAATACGCTGCCAGGTTCCCGTGGCGTCGTACCCAGATCTTCTTTGGCGATGACCGGCATGTGCCTTTTACCCATGACGACAGCAATTATCGCATGACCGATGAGCTCTTGCTCGAACATGTCGATCTGCCGACAGAAAACGTACATCCTGTTCCGTCAGATGGTACGACTGAGCATGATGCTGCCCTGTATCAGAATGCCCTTCAGGATCTGTACGGCAGCCATCATCTTGTTCCCGGCAAGCCGCTTTTCGATGTCGTCATGCTGGGTATGGGGCCGGATGGGCATACGGCATCACTCTTTCCGCGTCAGCCTATCCTGCAGGAGAAAACCAAATGGGTTGCAGCCTGCACACCGGACAACGCGCCTCATGATCGCGTTTCACTGACATATCAGGCGATTCATTCAAGCCGTAATGTGGTTTTTCTGATCGAGGGCGAGGGCAAGGCAGAGATGCTTGCCCGTGTCCGCAGCGGTGATGAATCGTTGCCTGCAGCGCATATCACCTCAGAAGGTGAGGTGGTTTTTCTGGTGGACAAGGCCGCAGCTGGAGCGCTCGAAAATGGCTGAAATCATACAAGACGCCGCGTCTCGCGTGGCAGAGCTGAAGCGTGAAGCCGCAACCCATGCTATTTCCTATATCGAGGATGGTATGGCGGTGGGGCTCGGTACGGGCAGTACGGCGAAATTCATGATCGATGCACTGGGTGAGCGCGTACGTCGTGAAGGGCTGAAAATCCGGGCTATTCCGACATCGGAGGCGAGCGCCGAACAGGCGCAGAGCCTCGATATTCCCATTACCAATTTTGCTGACGATCCCTATCTCGATGTTGCGATCGATGGTGCGGATGAAGTCCAGACCGGGTCTCTCTTTCTCATCAAGGGGCGTGGGGGGGCTCTCTTGCGCGAGAAGATTGTTGCCGTATCAGCACGCAAATTCATTGTGATCATTGATGAAAGCAAGATCGTGGCTGACCTCGGTACCCATATGCCTGTGCCTGTGGAAATCATTCCCTGGGGATGGGAACGCGTCGAAAATCTCCTGAAAAAAACCGGTGCCAAGAGCTGTGTGCCGCGTCGCAACGGGGATGGTTCGCTCTATATGACGGATAATCACAACGTGATCATCGATTGCGATTATGAGCGTATCGACGATCCGCGTGCGCTGGCCGATCGCATTATTTCCATCACTGGTGTCGTCGATCATGGGCTTTTCCTTGATATGACAACCGAAGTGCTGGTTGCCGGTGCGTCAGGCCTTCAGAGGCTGAAGGCATGACGGGGTTTGGCGTAAAGGCCGGTTCCGGTCTCTTTGTCGTGATGGGTGTCTCGGGTTGTGGCAAGACAACCGTGGCCCAGGGGCTTGCCAATCATTTCGGGTATCCCTTTCAGGAAGGGGATGACCTCCATCCGGCTGCGAATGTCGCCAAGATGCATAGCGGCATTCCCCTGAATGATGCTGACCGGGCGCCCTGGCTGCAGATCTGCCATGAATGGCTCAGAATGCACGTAGAAACAGGGGGGGTCCTCACCTGTTCCGCCCTAAAGCGCAAGTATCGCGATACGCTGCGCAACGGGCTGGATATTACGTTCGTCTATCTTGAGACGAGCGAGAAAACGATTGCAGAACGTCTGAAGCTCCGGATTGGCCATTTCATGCCGCCCAGTCTTCTCCCGAGTCAGCTCGCCACTCTGGAGCCGCCGGGAAAGGATGAGAATGTCATCACTGTGGATAGTGCAGGCACGCCCGATATTGTAATGGCCAAGCTGCTGGCGTCATTGAAGTCCCGCGCAGTCTGAGATCCAGAGCGGTCTGGATTGGTCTGTCGAAAGTCGATGGATCGATCCAAAGGGCAGGGAGGAGTATTCTGTCCCACGCCATTAACAGCTTATGCACAAGATGATCCGCAGAGTTGTTCCCTGAATCTGGGGATAAGTCTTTTGTGCAGGGATGCTTCCTGATCCATGTATCTGCACCTCACGCCTTATCCGTTGGACTTCATGGTACAGCTTCTCCATGGTCCTGTTTTGCCTCAGCAGAAACGGAAGCAGAAAATGATTGAGGAAAGACCCAGGCTCAAGATCATCCGCCTGAGCGGTATCGCCGCATTAGGCGTTGTCATGATCGGTCTTGGCGGTTGCAAACACAGACATTCCCTGCCAGGTCAAAGCGAGGCTGATTACGACTCTGCTTCGCCGCCCCCCCCTCCCATGGCGGTTGTGGTTCCTGCTTCAATGGGGCGGTCTTTCCTGCGCAAAGCGGGACAGGGGTCCATCGCATATGACCATAGTATTTCGCTGACAGTTCCAACCGGGAAGGTTGGCGACCATCTGGCGCATCTGCGGGACTACTGCCTTGCAACGGCCGGCTGTGAGCTCGCTTCAGCCTCGGAAGATACTGATGACAGTGATCGGGGCGCAACACGACGCTATGCGCGGCTCTCAGCGCGCCTGCCTCATGACAAGGTTGAAGCCTTTCTTGCGGTAGCCGCAGCACCACTGGCAGGAGAGGTCGCCAGTAAGGTGGTAACCCGCCAGTTCCGTACCAATGAGCGCGATCTCCACAACGATATTGTCGATGTTGACAGACGTCTTGCTCAGATGACGGCGTATCGGGACCGTCTCGAAGCTCTGGAGACGCAGAGTGCGGGCAAGACGGATGATCTGATCAAGGTGGCGAAAGAACTCTCCGAGGCTCAGTCGGCGCTGGAGGGGGCTGCAAAAGAAAAGAAGGATCTTTCACGTCAGGTCGATACGGAAGAGGTCAATGTTACTTACGAAAGCGCAGTTGAAACCCTCGGTCCGTTACGGCGCAGCTGGAAAGAAAGCGGAGCTCTGTTCAGCGAGACCATTGCGGATGTGTGGGCTTTCCTGATCCAGGCAGTGGTCTGGGCACCGCTTGTCATACTCGGAATGCTTGTCGTCAGACGCGCCATTCGTCGGGGGTGGTTCAGCCGGGGATAGCTCTGTTTCACTCAGGGAATTGTGACGGGGCGAACCCTTGCCGCCTTTGCGCGTCAGAGTCGATATCAGAGGATGAATTTTCTGTAATCGTAGTGAGGTCGACCCGTTGCAATTGTCCAGGCATCAAGGCGAGAAGCTCTATGGCAATAAAACCCATAGCAGACCTATCGAGACGGATATTCCTGCCAGGCTGGATCGTCTGCCTTGGTCGCGGTTTCATATGCTCATCGTTGTGGCGCTCGGTATTACATGGATACTCGACGGGCTTGAAGTCACGGTAATAGGTTCGCTTGCTCCCTCGTTGCAGCGTGGTGATACGCTTGGGCTTTCTGCTGACGGTATCGGTTTCGCTTCTTCGACCTATGTTGCAGGGGCCGTACTTGGTGCCTTGGTCTTTGGCTGGATGACTGATCAGCTCGGTCGCAAACAGATCTTCTTTCTGACCCTTGCTCTCTACGTTGTTGGTGTGAGCGCTTCTGCCTTTTCATGGAACCTGACGAGCTTCGCCATCGCGCGCTTTGTAACGGGCATGGGTATTGGCGGGGAATATTCAGCCATCAACTCGGCTATCGATGAACTCGTACCTGCCCGTTTGCGGGGGCGTGTTGATGTTATGGTCAATGGCACATTCTGGGCAGGAGCAGCTTTTGGTGCGCTCGGTTCTGTCTGGCTGCTGAATTCGGCGATCATACCGGTCTGGCTGGCCTGGCGCGTAGCCTTTGCGCTGGGGGCGCTTCTCGGTGTGGCTGTCCTGTTCCTTCGCAGCTTTGTTCCCGAAAGCCCCCGATGGCTCATGACCCATCGTCGCGTCAAGGAAGCGGATGCAATTGTCAGTCACGTCGAATCGCACTGTACAGAGCCTTCAGGTGGCTGGGAGAGCCCTTTACCCAAAGTGCTTATCTACCCCGCCGGTGTCTTCAGTCCGACTGACATGATCAAAATCATGGTGCAGCGTTATCAAACACGCTCTCTCTACGTCCTTGTTCTGATGATTTCCCAAGCTTTTCTTTATAATGCTGTATTCTTTACCTATGGAATGGTTCTGACAAAATACCATGGTGTTCCACCCACAGAAGTTGGCTGGTATATTCTTCCTCTGGCTGTTGGCAATCTGTGCGGTCCATTGGTTCTGGCTCGCTGGTTCGATACCTGGGGGCGCCGACGTATGATCGGGCTGAGCTATGCCATTTCAGGCATACTCATGATTGCAGTTGCCTACGCCATGGGTACTCATGCTTTGACGGCCGCTACCCAGACGCTATCCTGGTGCGGGATCTTCTTTTTTGCGTCGGCGGCCGCCTCATCCGCCTATCTGACGGCGAGCGAACTGTTCCCGCTCGAAATGCGCGCCTTTGCCATCGCCGTTTTTTATGCTGTCGGCACTCTTTTCGGTGGGGTTGCGGCACCAGTCATCTTTGGTCATCTGATCGGGACAGGCCGGTTGTCATTGCTTGTCATGGGCTATGTTGTCGCCGCGATCCTGATGCTTGTGGCCAGTATGGTCGCGTGGATCTGGGGGGTGGATGCCGAAAACCGGTCGCTGGAGGAAGTCGCGCCCCCTCTATCGGAATATTATGCCAAAGAGGAGGGGCGCGTTATCTGATGTTATGCGTCCCGGAAGTCGATTTCAGATCTGGTACAGCTCGAGCGGCAAACCGTCAGGGTCAGAGAAAAAAGTGAAGAGCTTCCCCGTATAGGGGTCGGTTCTGACAGGCTCGCAGACAATACCGCTCTGCTCGAGATGAGCAACGGCTTCCTGCATATGTTCCACGCTGAACGCCAGATGTCGAAGTCCTGCCGCTTCCGGCTGCGTGGGGCGTGTCGGAGGCGTCGGGAAGGAGAAAAGCTCAATCTGCATATCTCCGACGGCGATATCGCACTTCCAGGATTGTCTCTGGGCACGCCAGACTTCCCGAACAATGCGGAAGCCAAGGATCTCGGTATAGAACGCACGCGATTTCTGATAATCCGATGCGATGATCGCAATATGATGGACGCAATTGAACATCGTCTGTGACCTATTTCTGACGGGCTTTGCGGCCATTGGATAATTCGGTGACAACACCGTGCATGGTGCGTAACTCCTGCTCGGTCACTTCACCACGCTGAAAGAGATGGCGCAGATTGCGTACCATGCCGGGTCGTTTTTGCTCATTGCGGAGGAAACCGCACTCGTCGAGATCCCGGGTCAGATGTCCTAGAAAATTCTCGAGTTCGCCCTTCGTCGCGACATGGGTTTCGTTGGTCATGAGCGTTCGCGGGGGGGTGGTCTCGCTTGCCATCCACCACTCATAAGCCATGATCAGGACGGCCTGAGCCAGATTGAGTGACATGAAATCGGGGTTAAGGGGATAACGTATCAGTACATCGGCGCGGGCCATGTCCTCGTTATCAAGCCCGGCACGCTCAGGGCCGAAAAGCAGTCCGGCCTTCAGCCCGCGATCAGCAATGGCCCGCAGTTCCGAGGCTGCCCCACGTGCTGTCATGACAGTTTTCACGATATGACGCGGCCGGGGGCAGGTGGCCATGACATGGTGCAGATCGGCAACGGCCTCATCGACTGTGTCGAAAACCTGTGCAGCATCAAGAATACGATCGGCGCCAGATGAGGCATACCAGGCACGCTCCTGCGGCCAGCCATCGCGTGGCGCGACGAGACGCATATGGAACAAGCCACCATTGGCCATGGCGCGTGCAGTGGTACCAATGTTCTCAGCCAGCTGCGGGCGCACAAGAATAACCACCGGGCTGAATTCCCCGATCGGTCCGATATCGGCGCCGCCGTCTCGCCCGGTCATGCGCGCCTCCATGTCGTACCCTGTGCTGTGTCTTCTAGAATAATACCCTGTCCGGCAAGCTGGGAGCGAATACTGTCAGCAAGGGCGAAATCACGTGCCTTCTTGGCTGCAACGCGCTGGCTGATCAAGGCATTGATGGCGGTTTCATCCGAACCTGCGCGGAACCATTCATCTGGTGTGGATTGCAGCAGACCGATAACCGCACCGCATGCCCTGAGTGATGATGCAGCCTGAATATCACCCCCCAGAGCGGCATCGGCCAGGGGATGCAGGCAGGAGAGGGCCAGAGGCGTGTTCATGTCATCGCACAGAGCGTTCATGAACGTATCCGGGACGAGCCCTTTATCATCAGGAGGTGTCTTTTCGAGGGCGCGATAGAAGCGATCAAGGACACGTTTGGCTTCCTCGAGTTTTTCCCAGGTGAAATCCAGAACCGAACGGTAATGCGTTCCAAGAATCAGAAGACGCAAGGCTTCGGCAGGCGCGCGCGTGAGAACCTCGCGTATGGTGAAGAAATTGCCCAGGGATTTGGACATTTTCTCGCCATTGGAAAGGAGCATGGCATTATGCAGCCAATAGCGCGCAAAACTGCTGCCGGGATGGCAGCAGAGCGACTGTGCACGTTCGTTTTCGTGATGCGGGAACATCAGATCGTCGCCACCACCATGAATATCGAAGCTGGCGCCGAGATAGCGGTGGGACATGGCCGAGCATTCGATATGCCAACCGGGGCGACCGCGCCCGTAAGGACTGTCCCATCCGGGCTGCTCAGGGGTAGAGGGCTTCCATAATACGAAATCGCCCGGATGACGTTTATAGGGGGCCACGTCCACGCGGGCACCTGCCAGAAGATCATCAGGGCTGCGCCCTGAGAGGCTGCCATAACTGGCGCAGCGATCGACAGCGAACAGCACATGGCCTTCGGCTTCATAAGCATGGCCATTGGCAACCAGCTGCGCAATCATGCTCAGCATGTCATCGATATGATGCGTGGCGCGGGGTTCGATGTCTGGCGGCAGAATGCCCAGCGCTGCCACATCTTCATGAAAGGCAATGGTGGTGCGTGTCGTCAGGCTGGCAATATCTTCGCCGTTCTCCCGGGCGCGGGCAGTGATCTTGTCGTCGACATCGGTGATATTGCGTACGAAAGTGACAGCGGGATAAAGCCGGCGCAGCAGGCGTACGAGAATATCGGCGCTCAGCATTGCGCGCAGATTGCCTATATGCACAGCGTCATAGACCGTAGGCCCACAGTAGTAGACGCGCACATTGGCTGGGTCCAGCGGCGCGAAAACCTGTTTCTGCCGTGTCTGGCTGTCATGGAGGGACAGGGAATAAAGAGGGGTGGCCATGATTCAGAGTAGATGCGTCAGCCCCGTGCGCAGTGCAACTCTAATTTACGACCAACAACGCTGGTTTTCTGTCTCCGGTTGTATAAGCAGAGCATTATGACAGAAAATCGTCCTATAATAACGGCTCCACGCTGGGGTCAGCACTTGAGTGCGCTGGTCAGGATCGCCGCTCCGCTCAGCTTTTCCCAGTTGAGCGAGATGGCCATGAATGTGACCGATACGGTCCTGCTTGGCAGCCTCGGCGCCTCGGCGCTCGCTATAGGCGGTATGACAACCAACCTGTTTTTCTGCACGTTCATTACTTTCCAGGCGGCTCTGGGTGGGGCGAGTATTCTCATATCGCGGGCAAGAGGACAGGCCTTTGCCGCCCAGAAGACACTTGAGGATCTGTCGGGCATCGTGTCATCCGGAGTTGTCCTGGCGCTTCTGCTCTGTCTGCCGGTTCTGGCAATCCTGCTCCCCGCAGGTTCGTTGCTTGCCTACTTCAATGAGCCTGCGCAGATCGTGACGCAGGGCAGCCGGTTCATGCATCTCCTGCTCTGGGCGCTTTTGCCAAATCTGGTGGTGATCGGCCTTTTGCGGATCATTCTGCCCGCATTCGGCAGTGAGCGTCTGCTGCTCTGGACGATGCCAGGTATGGCGGTCATGAACGGGTTTCTTAATGCCGGACTGATTCATGGACGTTTCGGTCTGCCGCAAATGGGACTCTGGGGCTCTGCCTGTGCCGCGATCGTGACGGGTTGGTCGGTAGCCCTGTTACTGGTCGTGCTGGCGCGTCGCCAGGCGCATCTGAAGCACCATCTGCGTCTGACGCGCCCCGACCATCGGGCAATGATCGAGATGCTGCGTCTTGGTCTGCCCATGATGGGGGCAACAGGAGCGGAATTGCTCGCTTTTCAGATGACCGGGCTTCATGCTGGCGCGCTGGGGGCAGTTTCCTCTGCAGCGCATCAGATTGCGCTCAGCGTGACGAGTACCGCCTTCATGATCAGCCTCGCGCTGTCACAGGCAGTCAACATCCGGGTAGCCTATTGGCTGGGAGCAGGTTCCCCTCAGGCCGCTTTGCGGTCGACTCTCGGAGCATTGATGCTGGTCATTGCATGGACCTGCTTTACGGCAACGGTGCTGATCGTTTTTCCAGAATATATTGCCGGCTTCTATCTGAACGGGAAAAGTTCAGACGCCGCCCAGGTCATGCCCATTGCTGTCTCCCTGCTCAAGATTGCGGGTGTCTTTCAGGTTCTTGACGGTGTGCAGTGTGTCTGTGCCGGCGCGCTGCGGGGGTGTCATGATACTTTCATGCCCATGGTTCTTATGGTTCTGACCTACCTCCCGGTCTCCATATTCGGTGGTGACTGGTTTGCCTTTCATGCAGGCTATGGCGCGGCAGGTCTGTGGATAGGTCTTGCAACCGGGCTGGGTATTCTGGCCATTCTTCTTTCCGTGCGCCTGACCATCACGTTCAGACGCAGGCTGAGAGAAACTGGAACAGGCGTTTCACAATATCTGGCGGACCCGGCTTAAAGATAGGCAGATTATACCTTTGGAATTCGGATGGTCTGACCGGGATAGACACCCTCGCTATGGACAAGCTCATCCTTGTTCGCATCATGCAGTTCGCGCGCCGTCACATCAGCGTCTGTTTTGTCAGCAATGGTAGCAAGCGTCTCGCCTGGTGCAACCTGATGAAAAATCGGAGCAGGGGTACCCTCTGGTACCGAAATATCGGCATGAACTGTATCAATCCCGGCAATATTGCCTGCTGCAAGAATGAGTGCATCTCGCTCTGCCGCGCTCTCCACTTGGGCTTTGACAGCAATGGTCGTATCACGGACAGTAATATGTGAGACTGAGAGCTGGGAAAGCCCGTATTGTTTGAAAGCGCGCTTGATCAGACTTTCATGAGGGGCGCGTGGTACAGGTGATCCAGCGAGGTTGATGGCCTCAACTTCTGCCTTGTCATTCAGTTTGCGACCGGCAGCACGATTGAACTTGAAAATAGCCATGATAGGACGTTCCTGCAGCAGGTGTTAGGGCAGATGCATGAGAAATACACGCACGGTATTCCTGTGTTTTCTGACGTGTCAGTCCTGTCTTTGTTCCCTTTGTTCATGCCAGCTTCGGAGATGATTTTCATTGACAGTCCGGGGCAGGTCCTATACCTGCCGCCGCTATTGCCGGGAACGTGGACATGCCGGCCGTAACCAGACCGGGATCTGCATCCCGAGGTTGCGGTTCGAGGGATGCGCCCGTCTTTCCTAATTAGGGGGAAGGCCTACCGGTGCAACATGTGGTTGCCGCGCAGCACAGGGCAGCCCGAAGTCGAAGCGAGTTCTTGCACATGAGCAAGCGCCAAGAGAGCAAGTATAAAATCAACCGCCGTCTGGGCGTAAACCTGTGGGGCCGCGCCAAGTCGCCGGTCAACAAGCGGGAATACGGTCCTGGTCAGCATGGCCAGCGCCGCAAGCAGAAGCCCTCCGACTTCTCGATCCAGCTGATGGCCAAGCAGAAGCTCAAGGGCTACTACGGCAACATCAGCGAGAAGCAGTTCCGCAAGTATTATGATGAGGCCGTGCGTCGCAAGGGCGATACGTCGGAGAACCTGATCGACCTGCTGGAGCGTCGCCTGGATGCGGTGATCTACCGCCTCAAATTCGCGATCACCCCCTTCGCTGCCCGTCAGTTCGTGAACCACGGTCACGTGACGGTTAACGGTCGCAAGGTGAACATTCCTTCGTATCTGGTTCGCGATGGCGACGTGATCGAAGTTCGTGAAAAGTCCAAGCAGCTTGCTGTTGTTCTCGACGCCGCCCAGTCTGCTGAGCGCGACGTGCCGGAATACATCGAGGTCGATCATCGCCAGATGAAGGGCAAGTTCGTTCGCAGCCCGCGTCTGTCCGATGTGCCGTACCCCGTGCAGATGGAACCGAACCTCGTGGTCGAGTTCTACTCGCGCTAAACTCCGGTTTTCCTACCGGGTGTTTCTGGCCAATGCCGGATCGGGTTCACCCCCGGTCCGGCATTTGTCGTTTCAGGTATTTGCCGTTTACCGAAGGTCTTTTTCGATGTCCGAAGCCGCGTCCGCCCCCGTTTCTGCCACCGGCCTTGCCAGCGAGATCCGGCGCCGCCGGACCTTTGCCATCATTTCCCATCCCGACGCCGGTAAGACGACCCTGACGGAGCGTATCCTGCGCGCTGGTGGCGCTATCCAGCTTGCCGGTAATGTGCGTGCAAAGGGTGAGCGCCGCCGCACCAAATCGGACTGGATGGGCATCGAGCGCGATCGTGGTATTTCGGTCGTTACCTCGGTCATGACTTTCGAATATGGCGGCTGTGTCTTCAACCTGCTCGACACGCCGGGCCATGAGGACTTCTCCGAAGATACCTATCGCACCCTGACCGCTGTGGATTGCGCTGTCATGGTGATCGACGCTGCCAAGGGTATTGAGGATCGTACGCGTAAGCTTTTCGAAATCTGCCGCCTGCGTGATATTCCTATCGTGACCTTCATCAACAAGATGGACCGTGAAGCGCAGGATTGCTTCGGGTTGCTGGACGAAATCGCCTCAACACTGGCGCTTGATACGTCACCTGCCACCTGGCCGATCGGGCGTGCCGGCCAGTTTGCCGGTACCTATGATATGCGTACGCGTGAGATCCGTGGGGAGGCCGTCAGCTTGCCGCAGTCGGACGCCCGTATGATTGCACTTTCAGAGGAGCTGGAACTGGCAGAGGCAGCCTTGCCGCTTTTCGACCGTGAATCTTTTGATGCAGGCCATCTCACACCTGTCTTCTTTGGTAGCGCCATGAAGGAGATCGGTGTGACCGATCTTCTGGACGCCCTGGTTGCCTACGGACCTGAGCCACGCGCCCAGCCCAGCGAGACACGTGAAGTAAAGGCTGATGAGCCGCAGGTGACTGCCCTGATTTTCAAGATCCAGGCTAACATGGATCCCAACCATCGTGATCGCATGGCCTTCGCCCGCATCTGTTCAGGCCGGCTGACGCGAGGCATGCGTCTGAAGCATGTTCGTACCGGCAAGCAGTTTGCACTGCATACACCACAGTTCTTTTTTGCCCGAGATCGTCAGCTGGCAGAGGAAGCTTTTGCCGGTGATGTCGTGGGGCTACCCAATCATGGCACTTTGCGCATTGGTGATACACTTTCGGAAAATGAAGAACTGCGCTTTACCGGCGTACCACATTTTGCGCCGGAAATTCTCAGGCGTGTGCGTCTTGATGACGCGATGAAAGCCAAGAAGCTGCGTCAGGCCCTCGTCGAGCTTGCAGAGGAGGGGGTCGTGCAGCTTTTCCGCCCTCAGGATGGTCTTCCACCGATCGTGGGTGTGGTCGGGACACTGCAGCTGGACGTTCTGCAATCGCGTCTGCAGGGAGAGTATGGAGTGGCGATCGGGTTCGAATCAACGCCCTATACGATTGCGCGATGGGTGACAGGAGATCGCTCAAAGGTCGAGACCTTCTCGATGGTCAATCGATCTGCCATGGCAGATGATCTTGATGGAGATCCGGTTTTTCTCGCCAGTTCCAATTTCATGATGAGACGGACGGTTGAAATGAATGCTGACCTTGCTTTCCACGATATCAAGCAGATTGGTCTCAGCAGCTAACCAGGTCAGCAGGTATTCCATATTTTTGATTAAGGGCTCCGGTTAATGCCGGGGCCTTTTTTATATGTCACAAACCCGGAAAATGTCGCGATGATGGTCTCTGGCTGAAGTGAGAAAAACTCCCGCGCCGTGAAGCGGTCTCTTACATCACAGGAGCGGGGTGTTCACAGCATAAGCAGGGCAATGCTTCCAAGGGCGATCAGTCCTCCAAGGATGGCTCCACATACGAGGCTCAGGCCATTTTTTCGGGTGCTGAGCGTTGCGCGATGCAGGTCTGGTATTTCACTGAAATGAGCAATTCTGGTCATGACGTAATCCTCCTGAATGGAATCGATGACGCCAGGTGATTATCCTGAATTACGGGTTTGTAATGGACTGTAGTTTCTGCATGGCTGGCAGGCAAAGAAAAAGGCCCTTGGCATGACTGCCAAGGGCCTTTCTGAACCAATCCGAAGGCTGCCGAAGCAGTCTTCGGATCAGGTCGAAATCAGCGAAGGATGATTTCGACGCGACGGTTCTGCGGCTCACGAGTGTTCGGGCCCGTCGGGACCAGCGGGTGCTGCTCACCGTAACCATGGATGTCGATCGCAGCGGCAGGAACGCCGTCACGGATCAGCTCAGCCTTGACCGACTGTGCACGACGGACCGAGAGGCCCTGGTTGTACTTCTGGCCGCGAGCACCAGGGTGTGCAGCAGAGTTGTCGGTGTAGCCATTGACTTCGATGCGCGTCGTCTGGACGTGCGTGGAAGCCTGAGCTGCCTGGGCAACGATCTCACGAGCGCGGCCCGTCAGGTTCGACTTGTCCCAATCGAAGAACACCAGATAGGTGCGAGCAGGCTGGACTGCCGGCGGAACAACAACTGCAACCGGCGGCGGCGGCGGGGGAGCCGTGTCGAAGGCATAACGCAGACCAACAATGAACTGATGGTTGAAGCGCTGATCGAAGTTCACGTTGCCTTTGTGCAGGCCGGTGCTGTTCCACGAGGTGGAGCGGTATGCACCGTCAGAGAAGGTCTGGCCGATCATGCGGTATTCACCGGTAAGGGCAAGACCCGGAACGCCCGGAATGTCATAAGCCGCACCAACGATGCCCTGATAGGCAAAGCCACCCTGCGTGCCGCCAACGCGGTTTACAGCGCCATTGGTGTAAGCCGTGGTGATCGGGTTGTAGTGCTGCCACAGGTAACCTGCGCCAACGCCAACAAACGGGGTGATCGGCAGGTTGATGCCGAACTGGGCGAGATCAATGTCATACAGGACATTGATGAAGCCACCATAGGACTGATCAGAGCCGCTGGTTGTGCCATTGGCCCAGGTCGGGCGACGGTGGTTGATCTGGGAGTAGTTGTAGACACCCTCGACTTCAGCGCGCAGACCGTTGCCGAAGCCCCAGCCGAACGAACCGAAGCCCGTGAAGCCGTCCTTGTGGCGATAACGCGACTTTGTCGCATTGTTGCCCGTGCTGCCGTCAGCCTGCGTCGTCGGGGAGAAGTGAGCGTGCTGCTGCTGAACCAGGTTATAGCCACCGCCAATATTGACATACGGGCCGGTGATGGTGCTCGCCATGGCGATCGTCGGGGCGGCTGCCATCGACGTCATGGCCAGAAGTGCCGTGCGGAGACGCATTAGTTTCGTCCTCATAAATTCATCCATTCAAGCTTGCCGTGTTGCCTCCGGAGAGGCGAAGCAACAACAAGCCCAGCGCGATGCATAAGTGCGTATAGAGCCGTCAGTTCCTGTTCGAGAAGTGAGTTCCACAGGTATTTGACGATTAGACAAAATAGCCGTGTCCAAACTGCAACACTTCATTCCGAGAGATTAATGATTTCTTATGCAACACGTCGTTCTAACGGGTTTTTTCAGGTGTAACCTCATCAAGGGATCGTGAGGCAGCTGACTGATTCGTAAGAAAATCAATAAATTCATCTCGGAATATCACGGCTTGCAGCCTGCCTGCACCAAAACGTCACGCACCGTGTCCATTTCAACATCGCGGCTGGTGAATGCCTTGCCGATTCCGTGCAGCAGCACGAATGACAGGCGTCCGTCCTGAACCTTTTTGTCGCGGGCCATGGAGCCGATCAGTTCCGAGGCACTCAACTGTTCATCAAGCCAGTCCAGTCCTGCTGGCATGCCCAGACCACGCAGATGAGTATCCAGCCGGTGGAGATCGCTTTCGGGACAATAACCAAGTGCAACAGAGAGGGCTGCCGCCAGATGCAATCCGATCGAAACGCCCTCGCCATGAAGCAGGCGTCCATCGTAGTTGAAATGGGCCTCAAGTGCGTGACCGAAAGAATGCCCCAGATTAAGCAAGGCGCGACCGTTCTGAGCCGCCGTTTCCTTTTCATCATCCATCACGACACGTGCCTTGAACATGCAGGCGCGCTGAACGGCCTCGGCCAGGGCCGATGGATCACCATCAAGAATATCGGCGCCATTGGCTTCACACCAGCTGAAGAGTGCTGGGTCAGCAATCAGACCGGCCTTGACGATCTCGGCATAGCCAGCCACTCGCTCGCGCCGGGAGAGAGTGGCCAGGGCGGAACTGTCAGCCAGCACGATTTGCGGCTGATAAAAGGCGCCGACCAGATTTTTGCCTGCGCGGGCGTTCAGACCCGTCTTGCCGCCTACCGAGCTGTCCACCTGCGAGAGAAGTGTTGTTGGAATCTGCACAAAGGGAACGCCGCGCAGAATGCTTGATGCCACGAAGCCCGAGAGATCTCCGACAACGCCACCGCCTAGGCCAATGACGGTTGTACGTCGCTCCATACCATGATCGAGGATGTCATTGATCAGCTGGCTGTAGCGCGTGAGCGATTTCGATTCCTCGCCAACTGGCACCACAAAGGCTTTCGCCTGGATTCCCGTTTCTGAGAGGGCGGACATGAGGCGTGGCAGGTGCAGCGCGGCAACCGTTTCATCTGTTATGACAACGGCGCGTTTCTGCGGCAGGACCGGCGCCAGATAGGCTCCGGCGCGACTGATCAGATCCGATCCGATCAGCACCTCGTAACGATGGGATTCGAGCGTGACAGGGACTCTGAGCGGATGCGCATACGAATTGAGAGCCTCGATAATACGCTGGGCGCCGTGATCGACGCTGTCATCTCCACAATCCACGATGATATCTGCCTCTGCATAAATAGGGTGACGTTGTGCCTGGAGCGTTGCCAGAGTGGTTTCGACATTGCCTTTGTCGAGGAGCGGGCGCCCCGTCCGTCCGGAGACACGCCTGACCAGGATCGGCAAGGGACAACGCAGCCAGATCGAGCGGGCATGGGTTTTGACGAGTCTGCGTGTCTGCATGTCGACAAAGGCCCCGCCGCCGGTGGCCAGAACCTTGGGTGGGCCCTGAAGTAATCGCTGGATCACACGCCGTTCGCCGTCCCGGAAAGCGGGCTCACCATGGCGCGCAAAGATTTCTGCTATGGTGCATCCGGCCGCGCGTTCGATCTCATGGTCGGCATCAACAAAATCAAGACCGAGTCGGGCTGCAAGTCTGCGTCCGATCGTCGTCTTTCCTGCTCCCATCAGTCCGACCAGAACAATAATACCGGGAGAGGAGACAGGCAGGGTGGAAACCGATCCCCAGGCAGGATCAGGCAGGTCAGACATTGTTCGATTTCGTTCAGAGAAAAAGGTGGGGCGTGACATTCATGCAAGGCTAACATACAGGAAAGCCGCTCGCCACCGACCAGACCCCCACAGGGTCAGGCTTCGTGTCGAAAACATTGCTTTCGCGCCGCTTGTCCAGGAGTTTTCATGTCCACGCTGAGCTTTCCACGAATTGCCCTTGCCCTTCTTCTTCTGATCGTGCTGGGACTTGGCGGAGCGTTTCTCAAGCTGGGAATGAACCCGCCACTCCCGGTCCAGACAATCGTGCACAAGGATCTGCCCGGCACGCAATTCGCTGCAACCCAACAGCAATCTGTGTCCCAGTCCGGCCAGACGCTGCCTGCAATGCCTGAGCCCGTTGCTGCGCCAACTCTCCAGCACTGAGGTCGGATGACGGCATGAAACGGGAGAGCGCCTTGCCGCCTGCAGCGGAGGCGTTTCTTGAAATGCTGGTGGCAGAGCGTAATGCTGCCCCACGCACATGTCAGGCTTATGGTGCCGATCTGGAGGATTTTGTGACTTTCCTCCGCCACGGCAAAGACGGGGCGTCAGAAACGCTTCTGGACGCCGATCGCGGGTGGATCTCGGCTTATACTGTTTTGCAGGAAAAAGCGGGCCTTTCCTCACGAACGACGGCACGGCGACTTTCCTGTCTCCGGCAGTTCTATCGCTTCGCCGTAAGAGAGGGATGGTGCGTTTCTGATCCAACCGAAGGTGTTGCTATGCCCCGGCATCAGGCGGCCTTGCCCAGGCTTCTCTCCCAGGATCAGGTGACTGCACTCATCGAGCAGGGCTGTACCGGCCATGACGAGCCCCGGCGTGATGTGGTGAGTCGGGCAGCTCTTGAGCTGCTTTATACGACCGGATTGCGTATCTCGGAGTTGCTCGCTCTGCCTGGTCGTGTATTTGTGCGTGACGCACCCATGGTGCTGATCAGAGGGAAAGGGGGTCGCGAGCGTCTCATTCCTGTCTCCCGGGGAGCAAGAGAAGCAGCCCTTGCCCTTCTGCATCATGATCGTGATCTCGACAGTCCGTATCTCTTCCCCGGACGTCAGCCAACGAGACCGCTGACTCGTCAGGGGTTTGATAAGATTCTCTATCAGGTGGCGCTTCGGGCTGGTATCGATCCGGATATGGTCTCTCCCCACGTGCTGCGTCACTCCTTTGCGACTCACCTTCTGGAGCGTGGAGCCGATCTGCGTGCGCTGCAGATGCTGCTTGGTCATGCCGATATCGCCACGACGCAGATCTACACCCATGTGATGCAGGAACGTCTCAGGCAGGTGCTTGCCCAGCATCATCCGCTCTCAGACGAGACAATCTCGTGATGCAACGGATTGTTGTCAGGATGGAAGCCGTGCTATCGGCGGGGCATGCGTCAGTATCTCGATTTCGAAAAGCCGGTTGCCGAGCTTGAAAACAAGATTGCCGAACTTCGTCAGATGGCGAAGGACGGCGAAGGCATCAACATTGCCGACGAAATCGGCAAGCTCTCCGACAAGGCGGAGAAGCAGCTCCGGGCCGCCTATACAAAGCTGACGCCCTGGCAGAAGGTCATGGTCGCCCGCCATGCGCAGCGCCCGCGTGCCCTCGATTATTTCAAGGGTCTGCTTGAGGAATATACGCCTCTGGCCGGGGATCGTCTTGGCCATGATGACCAGGCAGTCGTTGGTGGCCTGGCCCGCTTCCGTGGTCAGGCGGTGATGGTGATTGGCACAGAGCGCGGTTTTGATATGGAGTCGCGCCTCCGTCACAATTTCGGCATGCCCAAGCCTGAAGGCTATCGCAAGGCTCAGCGTCTTGTTGAAATGGCCGGGCGTTTCGGTCTGCCGATTCTCACCTTCATTGATACTTCTGGCGCCTGGCCTGGAATCGATGCTGAAGAGCGCGGCCAGGCTCAGGCCATTGCCCGTTCCACGGATTGTTGCCTGCGTGCCCCCGTGCCGTTGATTGCAATTATCATTGGCGAGGGCGGTTCCGGGGGCGCTGTTGCACTTGGTGCCGGCGACCGGGTGCTGATGCTTGAACATTCCATCTATTCGGTTATCGCTCCCGAAGGAGCGGCCTCGATTCTCTGGCGCGATCCAAAACAGGCATCTACTGCTGCAGAAGCGTTGAAGCTGACGGCACAGGATCTGCTCAAGTTGCGTCTGATCGATCGGATTATTCCGGAGCCGATTGGTGGTGCTCAGCGCTTCCCGGCCGAGGCGATTGCCTCCGTAGGTGAGGCTATCAGTGACATGCTGGGTGAGCTCATGCCGTTCGAAAGCCAGAACCTGGTAGCCAAACGCCGCGAGAAATTCCTGGCAATGGGACGCGACACCTTGTGAGGCTGTTGAAAAACAACGTTCCTTTCAGATGACCAACAAGACGCCCGGCCTCAAAACCGGGCGTTTTGCCATTTCAGGGGGAAGGTTCCCCCTCTACAGGCATCACTCCGAGAGAAACAATCAGGTCACGGATACAATTGCCGGCAGCTTTGACCTTTTCTTCATCGTACCCTTTGGCGACAAGCGAGACACCTTTGCGCCCATCGTTTCTTTCAAACGGGTAAGATCCCAGATCGAGTTCGGGAAAGTCGTTCTGTATCGCTTCCAGACCCTCTGCAAGGCTGCCCTCCCGCAGATCGGCATGCCATGCAACCGAGCAGAGCGGCGCTCCTCCCTGCAATGTGGGAAGCAGGGTACTGAACATGGATTGCATGATGGACGGTACCCCGGCCATCACATGAACATTCGCAATGCTGAAGCCCGGTGCAATCGAGACGCTGTTCCTGATGGGCACGGCCCCTCTGGGAAGCCAGGCCATACGTTGACGGGCCTTGTTGAATTTCTCTTTGCCAAGATAGGCTTCGAGTGCCTTGAAGCTCTCCTCATGACATTCCAGCGGCACGCCTACGGCTTCAGCCACGCAGCCTGCCGTGATGTCATCATGAGTCGGGCCGATTCCTCCTGTGGTGAAGACATGATCGAACTGCGTGCGGCAGGTGGCGACTGTCTCGACAATCTTTCGTGCCTTGTCCGGAATGACGCGGATTTCTTCGAGGGCTATTCCGGCCTGGGCAAGGCCTGTTGCGATAAAGCGGATATTGGCGTCCTGCGTACGGCCCGAGAGAATCTCGTTACCGATAATCAGGAGACAGGCGGTAGGGGGCATGGGAAAATTTCTCTCATTTGCGAGGAACCGAAAGGTTAACAACCGCGGAGGGTCTTTCTGCGTTACACTCTGCTGATAATATGACTTTTACGCGGGAGAACTGAAATGGCCGAATCAGGTAATGAGGCCTATGCGTCATGTGTTTATGACGTCCGCGCGGAGCTCGGTGAGGGCCCTGTCTGGATCTCTGGCGAAAACGCCGTCTATTTCGTTGATATCAACGGATCCAGAGTGCATCGGTTCATCCCGGCTCTTGGGGAAGCCTGTCACTGGGCGGCTCCTGGAAGGGTTGCCTTCCTTTTACCGGTGAACGACGGCAGCTTTCTCGCTGGCTTGCCTGACGGCCTCTACCGGTTCGATCCACAGGAAGGCAGTTTTGTGAAAATGCTGGATGTCGAGCCGGATCTGCCCGGCAATCGTCTGAATGACGGTTGTGTCGATCTGCATGGTCGCGGCTGGTTTGGTACAATGGATGATTCGGAAGAGAGTCCTTCAGGGTCGCTTTACAGCGTAACGCATGGTGCAGACGGGTTCGTTCTGAGACGTCATGATACCGGTTACACAGTGTCGAATGGTCCTACTGTTTCGCCTGACGGAACTCGGCTCTATGTCTGTGATACGCCAAATGGCCTGATCTACTGTTTCGATGTCACACCTGATGGAGCGCTGGAGAACAAACGAGTCTTTGTTCACCTGCCGGAGGAAAAAGGTTACCCTGATGGTGTCGTGACTGATTGCGAAGGGAATGTCTGGTGCTCGACCTGGAGCGGCGGGCACGTGCGATGCTTCACCCCTGAGGGTGTCGAGCGTTTCTCAATCCATATTCCCGCCGCCAATGTGACCAAGGTCTGTTTTGGTGGGGATGATCGCCAAACCGCGTATGTCACGACAGCCCGAAAAGGCATGTCGCAGCAGGATCTGATCAGGCAGCCGCAATCTGGTGGCCTCTTTACGTTCCGGGCTGACAAGGCAGGCCTTCCCCAGCACCATATCGTTCTATCAGCCGAGTGAGAGTTCCCGGATCAGGGGAATGAGCGGTCGGTCAGGGGCCGGCATCGGGTAGGATTCGAGCTGATCAGCGGTTACCCAGGCCAGCTCCTGCCCTTCCTTCCCGACCGGCTGATTGCGCCAGCGTCGACAGACATAGAGCGGCATAAGCAGGTGTCGGGCACCAATATTTTCCGAGACAAAAGCAAACGGCGCGATACAGCCGGCGGAGACATCCACGCCCAGCTCTTCATGGAGTTCCCGGACCAGCGCCTGCTCAGGGGATTCGTGAGGCTCGACCTTGCCACCGGGAAACTCCCACATGCCGGCCAGGGGTTTGCCTGGCGGCCGTTGTGCCAGGAGGATCCGTCCCTCCTGATCAATCAGGATTCCAGCGACCACAAGCTGAACGCGCGACGTAGCCGGCTTTGAGCCTGTGCTGTCGATCGGTTTCTCTTTTTTCTTGCTATAGATCAGGACAGGGTAGGGGTCAGGCCCGCGCGAGAGGAATGGGGTGCGTGTTGCCCCTGAACGCTCGAAACCCAGGCGATCGAGCAGGGCAATCGATGCCAGATTGTCTTGTGCGACATCGGCAATGATTTCTGAGACAGGTAGTGTGGCGAACGCCCATTCAATTACCTGCCGAACGCAGAGAGTCGCGATCCCTTGCTGCCAATAGGGACGGCCGATCCAGTAGCCGATCTTGGCTGCCTGGTTCGGATGACCGAGAGAGAGGCCAACACAGCCTATCAGTGTTTCACCTTCGCAGATGGCGAAATGCCAGGCTGTTCCGGCACTCTGACGATCGATGGTGCTCGTGATCCACTGATCAGCCAAATCCCTCGGGTAAGGAAAAGGGAGATGACTGAGCATGCGAACCACACTCCAGTCATTGACCAGGCGATGTACTTCAGCACCATCAGAGGATCTGAGGGCGCGCAGCGTATAGGGCGCGATGTCGAGCTGGAGGCTCATCCGGAAAACTACTCCGCAGCAGTATCAGGCTGGATACCGGAACGGCGCAAAAGATCGCGAAGTGCGTTGATGACTGGGAATACTTCCTGATTGCGATCACCACCAAGATCGCGCCATGCCTGCTGTTCAAGCTCGACGATTTCGCGGTCCTCGGCAAAGATACGGTTTGTAAAGCCAACCAGAAGGGGCCAGGCCAGTTCGAGCGCGCCTTTCAGTTTGGGGCGGCGTATCGACAGGAGCCCGAAAACGCGGCAGGTCAGATGGTCCTCATCCTGAGGTACATAGACAATCCACAGATCCATGACGGGTGGCTCATCACCTGTACGGATGTGCAGGGTCTGGTAGGGATAGACAGTACGGATTGTCATGACATCGCGATGCGCGAATTTCGCGCTGGCATCACGACGTTCGCCAAAAATCAGTGTCTCGCCCCAGGGTTGTTTGCCACCGACACGGGCAAAGCTGTAGCGCGCTTCGACCATGCGCGGCTCGTTTTCACCTCCCAGATAGCGGGGTTTCATTTTCCCCATCTGTTTGGAGTGCATGAACTGATGATTCATATCCATCAGGTTTTCATGCATGAAACTGTAATGACATTTCACCTGTTCGCCGAAGCGACGGGTTTTATAGGCCGGGTCTGCTACCGAGCCCAGTTTCGGAAAAGCTGTACTTTCAGCTTTCTCCGCGTCGCCCGGGAAAATGAAAATCAGTCCTTCGACTTCCCGGCAGGGATAGGTACGCACGCCGTTGGGCAGTTTACCCTTGCCGAGATAGGGTACATCGATGCAACGCCCTGAACGGCCATACGCCCATCCGTGATAGCAGCATTGCACCGCCTCTCCTTCAACACGCCCCTTGCTAAGCGGGACCTGACGATGCGCACAGCGGTCCTCCAGAGCAAAAACACTGCCTTCCTGAGGTCTGACGAGAGCGATGGGCTGGCCACCAAAACGCGTGGCAATTGTCTTGCCCTTTTTCAGCTCGTGCGACCAGGCAACAGGATACCAGTAATCCGGATCGCATTTGACCTTTCGAAGGTCGACCGTGTCCTTGCCCAGTCGCAGGGCATCAGAGCAGCGTTGTTCAGCGTGATTAACGGCTGTCGTGTCGATGGTTAGGCTTTCCGTCATGGGTATCCCTGTCGTGACAGCCTCGTGACTGAAAGCTTCATGAGGGAAAACCCCCGGATTCTCTCGCCTCGGGACCGTGCATAATCATACGCAGCCGGACATTAGCAGGCTTGCCGCCTAGAGGAACAGCGCCTTTCTCGGGCTGTTGCTGAGTGAGGTAAGTTTCATGCGCCTGGATAAAAAAATGAGAAAGAATATTGCGTATGAGAGCTCATTAACGCTGGTATCATGCGACAAACTGTGTTTTTTTGGTCGCAATCAATCCGCTTGCGAAAGAAAAATACATTCCGATGTTGTAACGATTTTCCATTGCTGCCTAGACTGTCTCCTGTTGATGATCCCATGGAGAGACAGCTCGAACGATGTTCACAAAACGAAGAATACTTGCTGCAGCGACCCTTCTCTCCTTTCCGTTTGGGTTTGCTTATGCCCAAGCCGCTGTGCAGCCAGCCGGGCACACCGTCTCGAAGGAGAAAAAAAAACCGGGTGCTGCCCTGCACAGAACATCTATCGGTTCGAACCAGGCTCTGGCTTCAGTACCGAAGATTCGTACCCGGAAATCCCGGGATGCAAGTGGTGATGCCGGTGAATCGGTCATCGTGACCGGCACTCATGCTTTCAATCGCAAGGCACGTGACAGCGCGGTACCGGTCACGGTTGTTTCAGCAGCAACCCTGCGTCGTTCGGGTCAGCTCAACCTGGCCGATGCCATTACGCGCGTTGATCCGTCGATCACGGTGACAGCAAATGGTGCCGATGCTGGCGCGCTGACCTCGGCTATTCGCATGCGTGGCCTCAATCCCAACGAAGTTCTCGTACTGGTCGATGGCAAACGTCGCAACACGACCGCCAATATCTATGCCGATGCAGGTCCCCAGCAGGGCTCGACCCCGGTTGATCTGAACATGATCCCGGCGGGTGCAATCGATCACATCGAGATCTTGCGTGATGGTGCTGCAGCCCTGTACGGGTCGGACGCCATTGCAGGCGTGGTGAACATCATCACCAAGAAGACCAGTCACGGCATCAATACTGTCGCTCAGACAGGCGCCAATGCGTATAACGGCACTGGCTGGCAGTATCTGATTGGTGCTGACGGCGGTCTGAAATGGGGTAATGACGGCTTCGTCCATCTGAGCGGGCAGGTTTATCACACCGATCACTGGGTCTCAAAGCTCAAGAGCACAAACGATCATCGCTGGACACCGACTTCCAGCTGGCCAGCCAACTCCAACAACATTCTGTCCAACCCGGAGGAAACCCGCGAAAATCTCTCGATCGAATGGGGCAAGGGCATTACGGAAGGCATAGAGACCTATGGTCTGATCACCTATGCTCATCGTCATTCCGAGGCTTATGAGAATTATCGTGTGCCGACCGTAGCGCCGAGCGCCTATCCTTATGGCTTCTCGCCTCTGGAAACGATCGAGGAAAACGACTTCCAGGCCAATCTGGGTATCAAGGGTGATAACCTGCTCGGTTTCAGCTGGGATCTGAGCACCCTTTACGGCCAGGATGATGACGATATCGGGAACAAGAATACCTTCAACCCGAACTACTACAAGACTTATGGGTTCTCCCCTACGACTGTGCGTGGTCAGAGTTATTCTCTGGCACAGTGGACTAGTAACTTCGATGCACGCCGCAATTTCCGTATTGCAGACGTCGTGCCGATGACGTTGGCTTTCGGTGCTGAGCATCGTCTTGAGATGTACCAGATCAAGGCTGGCGAGCCTGCTTCCTATGAACTGGGGGGTACACAGGGTTTTGCCGGTTTGACGCCTCAGAACGCAGGCAAGTGGCAGCGTAATATCTGGGCGGGCTATCTGGATGGTGATTTCCATCCCCTGCCGCATTGGGATCTCGATTTTGCAGGACGCTTTGAGCATTATACCGATGTCGGGAATACCGAAAATGGCAAGGTGACCACGCGATACGACATCACCAGTAAGCTGGCTGTACGTGCGACTATCAGCAATGGTTTCCGAGCCCCGACCATGGCCGAACAATATTACTCAGCGCTCAATGTTTCGCCGACCGGTGCCACGGGACTGTTGCAGACTGTGGGTGCCGCCGGAAAATCGATCGGCGCCCAGCGTCTGAAGCCGGAAAGATCGACGAGTGCTGAAGGGGGGATCATTGCTGAACCTCTGAAGGACTGGCACGTTTCGGTTGACGTCTATCAGATCAATATTCGTGATCGTATTATCGGGTCAGCAACGGTTAATGACACGGCGGCCCTTAATGCAATTGCGCTTACCGGTGTCAATCTGCCAAGCGGTATCGACCTGAAAAACGTGACGGCAAATTATTTTGCCAACGTTGCCAGCACGCGGACACAAGGCCTCGATCTGCAATCGGATTACCTGCTGCATCTGCACAGATATGGCACGCTCAATCTGAGCGCGATGCTGAATCTCAACCGCACGCGTATCAGCCATATCAATACCAACGCTTTTGGTGATCCGGCGGCCAATGCCCAGACTGTGGGTTATCTTACGACCGGCTCGCCGCGGAGCAAGCTGATCCTGAACGCCTACTGGACTTATCATCAGTGGGATGTGAACCTGCGCCAGACCCGTTACGGCGAAACCAAGTCACTGCTTGGCTATCAGGATCTGGCGCCGACATCGCTCAAATACTCGAATACCGAATGGGCCGAGTTCAAGAATACTCCGGTCTGGCTGACTGACCTTGAGGTCGGTTACCGCTTTACCGAACACTGGCACTTTGCAATTGGTGCGAATAATATTTTCAACCAGCGTCCGCGCCATGTAAACCCGATCAACAATTACCTGGGTCCCAAGGTCTATGATACGGATTCCTCCGGTATCCCGATCTATGGCGCGTATTACTACGGCCGTCTGAACGCGACATTCTGAAGCTTCCTGACGGGCCGGCCCTGTGGGCTGGCCCGATTGTCCTGTCAGCCGAGTGTGGCGCTCAGATGATCAATGAACTGTGCAGCCACACGACCTGATCGGCCACCGCGCTCCATGGCCCATTCGAGCGCATGTCTGTGAAGTGCCTCCTGAGAAATCCCCAGCTTCTGATGTGTTGCATAGCCATCGACAATGGAAAGATATGTTTCCTGGTTGCAGCCATGGACACCAATCCAGAGGCCAAAGCGATCTGAAAGAGATACTTTTTCTTCTACGGCTTCCTGCGGATTGATGGCGCTACCGCTCTCGTTTTCCGTCATGTCGCGTGGCATCAGATGGCGTCGGTTCGAGGTTGCGTAAAACAGCACGTTCTCGGGTCGTCCCATGATGCCGCCATCAAGTACGGATTTGAGGGATTTGTAGTCTGCATCCTGGGTTTCGAAAGAAAGATCGTCACAGAACACGATGCAACGTCTCGATTGGGCACGGAGCATGTCGAGCAGGCGAGGGAGCGTGGAGAGATCGTCACGCTGGATCTCGATCAGAACCAGTGCATGGGGATGCTCACGATTGACTTCGGCAAAGCATGCCTTGACCAGCGAAGATTTTCCCATACCTCTGGCTCCCCAGAGCATGACATTATTGCCTTTGTGCCCGCATGCGAAGTGACGCGTGTTTTCGAGTACAAGGCGTGTCTGCCGGTCGATTCCACGAAGAAGGGAGAGATCGACTCCCTGAACCTTGTTGACTGGGCGCAGCAATGCCGTACTGCCCTGCCACATGAAAGCATCGCTGCCCGTCAGGGGGGCGGAAGAGGCGGGCGTGGGAGCCAGGCGCTCCAGTGCATTTGCAATACGCTCCAGTTTTTCGATCAGGACGGCGTCCATGGATGTTTCCCTTACTCCGTGGCAGTGCTTGACGTGTGGGCGTGACCAATTATGGTCCGGGGCCAATCGGGCAGGCTTTCGGGCGCGTCCGATCCCTTATCTATCGACATATGGAAGAAACGCATGCTCGCCAACAGCGGGATTATCTCATTCCTCCCGATGATCCTCGTGTTCGTCGTGTTCTACTTTGTGCTTATCCGTCCGCAACAGACACGTCAGCGCGAGCTCAAGACGCAGCTTAATGCGTTGCGTCGTGGCGACAGGATTGTGACCAGTGGTGGCATGATCGGTACGGTGCAGCTGGCACGAGAAGGTACCAAGGAAATCGAGGTGGAAATTGCACCGGGGGTCAAGATCCAGCTGATGCGCGAGAATGTGTCGCAGATCCTGACCAGCACAGCAAAGCCTGTAAATGACGGCGGCAAGGCAGCAAAGTAAAGTTCTGAAAGCAGTTATAAAAAAACCGGCTTCCGCAAGGATGCCGGTTTTTTTTATCAGGCATACTGGAGATCAGGCAGAAAGCAGCTCTGCTTCGGCGAACTCATAATTGGCAAGCTTGTCGAGGTAGTTGGTGATGTAATCCGGGCGGCGGTTACGGAAGTCGAGGTAATAGGCATGTTCCCACACATCGAGACCCAGAAGGGCGCGCCCCTGGCCTTCGGCAAGAGGATTCGAGCCATTGGCGGTCTTTGTGACGGCGAGTTTGCCATCTGTGCCAAGAACAAGCCATGCCCAGCCTGAACCGAATTGCGAGATTGCTGCCTGCTTGAACGCAGCCTTGAAGGCTTCCAGCCCGCCCAGATCGGAGTCGATCTTGGCTGCGAGTTTGGAAGGGACCTTGCCGCCATCGGGGGTGAGGTTCTTCCAGAAGAGAATATGATTCCAGTGCTGGCCCGCATTGTTGAAGACAGGGGCCTGAGCCGCATCGCCTTTCACAGCGAGAATGATCTCGTCGAGGCTCTTGCCCTGAAGTTCGGGCTTGGCTTCAACAAAGCCGTTCAGTGCCGTGACATAGGCCTGATGGTGCTTGCCGTGATGAAGTTCGAGTGTTTCCTGGCACATGCCTGATGCGGCAAGCGCGCTGGTCTGGTAGGGGAGGGACGGCAGTTCAAAAGCCATGGTCTCGTCTCCTGGACTATCATGGTGGGGACAAAGCGGAGCTGCTTGGTCTTACAACGCAGCTATGGCGCGCAGAGGGTTTCGTCAACCCGTCAGGGTGTCCTGGCCCGTCAGGCTGTTTCTTCCGGCTCGTGCTGATGGACCACACTCTTCTCGATTGCCCCGAGCAGAGCTGAGTAATCGTCATTGGCGTGATGTCTGGTGGCAAGGCCAAGTGCCTGATCCGCAACTGCAATGGAGGGGCAGAAACTGTGCGTGCTGCGTGCTGCTGACACAAGCAGCCCCATATCCTTGGACATGAGGCGCGTCGGGAACTGGGCACTGAAATCACCACGTTCTGCAGCGGCAAGCTTGCGTTTGTGGTGGGGAGAGATAACAGCCACCTGACCAAGTGCATCATAAAGCATCTGACGGTCCAGGCCGCTTGAAAGGCCGTAGCCAACCGCTTCCGCAATCACGTTGAGGGTAGCCCCCATAATGCCGTTGATCACGAGTTTGAGGCGTGTACCGGCGCCAACGGTGCCTGCATGGACGATGAGTTTGCCTATTGCACTGAGTACCGGGCGCGATGTCTCGAGATCTTCATGAGATGCGCCAACCAGCATAACCAGCTCCCCCTTTTCGGCTTCGGGTGTGCTGCCTGACATGGGAGTATCGACAAAGCGCAACCCCCTGGTCGTGGCCAAGTGATGCAGTTTTTCGGTAGCTTCCGGGGAGATTGTGCTGGTGTTCAGGATGAGTGTCCCTTTCCGCGCCCCTGCGAGAAATCCCTCATCGCCTTCTGCTGAGGAGAAAACCGCCGCGTCGTTGGGAACGCAGAGAATGAGGATGTCGGATTGCGCGGCAAGCGTCGCAGGTTTGTCGATGACGGGTGTCTGCGTATCCTGCTGTCGCCCGGATGGGGTATAGGCGCAGACATGGTAACCGGCTTTTCTGAGATTTTGTCCCATCAGTGCACCCATGGCGCCATAGCCGACAAATCCGATAGTAGTTGAATTGCCCTCAGTCATTTTCGTCATCCCTCTGCACGTTCTTATTGCTGATTAAAGCCTCGTTGGGACACGGGTTGCGCTTTTGATACAGGCAGGTTCAGATTGCCCCCGGAGAAGGGGGCAGCTGGACCTGAGGCTTCAGGCGCGATCGTTGCGTCATCGATGAAACAAATGCGTGCTACCGCAGGGTATGGTGACCACCTCCTGCCCTGCGACCACCTGTCGGGTTCCCTACTGGAGTGCGCCATACAGGAAATTTCAGGCCTGGTCGTGCCGCTCTCAGTAGATCGATATTATTGCTGCGCTGAATGTCTCAGTCATCGAGCTCGTCGTCATTGACGATGTCAGCCGGATGCCGGACCGGCGTCGGACGCGGACGGGCGGGTGAGTCACCCTGACGGCGGGTAAATTCGCCGGCAATATCGCCAAGCTCGATGAACTGATCGACCTGACGACGCAGATCGTCACCTATTAAAGAGGGAGTCGAGCGAAGCGAGGACACAGCCGTGACGCGTACTCCCCGTCTCTGGACAGCTTCGACAGCGCGGCGCAGGTCAGCATCACCGCTGAAAATGACTGCATGATCGATACGATCAGCCAGTTCAAGGAGATCAACGACGAGCTCCACATCCATGTTACCTTTCAGGCGGCGTCGACCGGACTGATCGGTAAATTCGCGTGCACTTTTGGTCACGAGCATGAAACCGTTATAGGCAAGCCAGTCTGTCAGAGGCTTGAGAGGCGAGTATTCTTCTGTCTCGGGTATGGCGGCATAATAATGTGCGCGCAGGAGCTTCGTATTGCTTTTGAAATAGCGAAGGAGCCTTCTGTAATCTACTTCAAAGCCAATGGTTTTTGCGGTGTAGTAGAGACTTGAACCATCAATAAATACAGCGGTTCTCTCATTTTTGTCGAGCATCTCTAGCCTATTTCAGAAGATTAGTGGAATTTGCGGCCGTTGCGCAAAGAATAGTCTCGAAACGAGGTTTAACGAATTATAGAGCGAGAATATAGTGATATCATTGCTCTATCATCATATTATGGCATCTGATGTGGTTGTGGCAGCAGTAATCTGCGGTCTTTCAGGGCTTTTGCCCAACAGTGGATCTTGCAGAGGAAGTTTGCCTAGAGACGGTGCTTATGCTAGATGATGTAGTTCTCGTGGATCTGCGTATATTGGTTGGGAAGAGTCTATGGCACGCGTAACCGTTGAAGATTGCATCGAAAAGGTTCCGAACCGCTTCGAGCTCGTTCTCCTTGCTGCCCAGCGCGCGCGCGGTCTTTCTCGTGGCGAAGAAATGACCCTTGATCGTGACAATGATAAAAACCCGGTCGTGGCCCTGCGTGAAATTGCTGAGGAAAAGGTCAATCTCGGTACATTGAAAGATGGAATTGTTCGCGGCCTTGCCCGCGCACCGGAACCCGAGCCTGTCGATGAAGAGGTGATGGATCTTATTCCGACGGATCAGAATATCTTTGGTCTGCAGGATGTTTCTTCCGAAGAAGAGCATGCGCATATGGCTGAAACGATGTCCTCTGCTGAACTCGAGGCCTCATTTGAGGCCGAATTCGGAGGGCGTGGCCGTCGTTGATCGCTTCTGATGTCGGATCATTCCGTGATCCGGTGTCACAACTGATATCTCTGGTGTTGTGGGAGAGAGTACCGGCATGTCTGACACCCTTCTCCCTGGCGCCGACGTCCCCGCTTCCGTGCCGTCCATTGCGGGTCTGCTGCGCAGGATAGTAGGATATGATCCGCATGCGGATCTTTCGCGCATCGAAGAGGCCTACGCTGTCGCTGAAAAGGCGCATCGTGAGCAGAAGCGTGACAATGGTGAGCCCTATATTATCCATCCTATCGCCGTGGCGAATATTCTTGCTGGCTTTCGGATGGACGTACCTTCCATCATGGTCGGTCTGCTTCATGACACTGTCGAAGATACCGGAATAACCCCGGCCTTTCTGAAAGAGCATTTTGGAGAGACGGTTGCCAGTCTGGTTGATGGCGTAACCAAGCTGACTCGCCTCGAACTGCAGTCGGATCGTACAAAGCAGGCCGAGAATTTCCGCAAGCTCGTTCTGGCAATGTCGCGTGATATCCGCGTCCTGATTGTCAAGCTTGCCGATCGTCTCCACAACATGCGCACGTTGCACTATGTGCAACGCCAGGACCGGCGACTGCGCATTGCGCGCGAGACGATGGATATCTATGCCCCCCTCGCCGAGCGCATCGGTATGGATCGCGTCAAGACAGAGTTGCAGAATCTGTCTTTCGAGCAGCTTGAGCCGGAGGCAGATGCGACAATCCGGGCCCGTCTCAATTTCCTGCGTGGCCATGGGGCCGATATCATCGAACAGATACGGACGGAGCTGAAAGCGCTCTGTGCCGAAGTGGGGCTGGATCACGTCGATGTAACCGGGCGTGAAAAATCGCCTTATTCCATCTGGGCCAAAATGCAGAAGCGCAATGTCGCTTTCGAGCAGCTTTCTGATATCATGGCATTTCGTGTTATCGTTCCTTCACGGGATGCCTGTTACGCGGCTCTGGGTGCCATTCATGGCGCCTATCCGATGATTGCCGGACGCTTCAAGGATTACATCTCCACTCCTAAGGCGAATGGTTATCAGAGTCTTCATACCGGGGTTACGCTGCGTCAGCCGCGCAATCAGAAGATCGAGATCCAGATCCGTACAGCGGATATGCATGATTTTGCCGAGAACGGCGTAGCGGCTCACTGGGCCTATAAAGAGCGCAATGCGGCTCAGGCGTCCAGTAACGAGGTTGCGGCGCTCGGGATGAACAAGCTGCGCTGGGTGCAGGATCTTCTCGAGATTCTTGAGGATTCCGAGGCCCCGGACGAGTTTCTCGAAAACACAAAGCTCGAACTCTACCAGGATCAGGTTTTCTGCTTCACCCCCAAAGGGCAGCTCATCTCGTTGCCTCGTCGGGCAACTCCTGTCGATTTTGCCTATGCCGTGCATAGCCAGGTGGGAGATGCCTGCGTCGGGGCGAAAATCAACGGTCGTCTGATGCCATTGCGCCATGAGCTGCAGAATGGTGATCAGGTCGAGATCATGACAGCGCGTGGTGGCACGCCTTCAGCCTCCTGGGAGCGGTTTGTTGTCACCGGCAAGGCCCGAGCCCGTATTCGCCGGTATGTTGCCTTGCAGCAGCGTCAGGTCAATCTGGATGCCGGACGTACGGCGCTTGCGAAAGCGTTCCGTCAGGAGGGCGTGGATGGTAGCGAAAAGGTACTTGAAACACTGCTGCGCGATTTGCGTCAGCCAAGTATCGAGGATCTTTATGTTGCCGTCGGAACCGGCCATCTGGGGCCGCGCGATGTTGTAAATGCTGCTTACCCCGAGTTGCGACAGACCCATCGCGCGCCGCGTATGGTACCTGGGCTGTCGGGACGGCTGAGTGGTGCCTTGGGTAACCAGGCGCGTTACGGGGCCAAGAGTGGTTCGGTTATCAGTGGTATCGGTTCGGGTATTGCAACGCATTTTGCCGGGTGCTGCCATCCGTTGCCGGGTGATGCTATTGTCGGGATCATCGCACAGGGCAAAGGCGTGACGATTCACCAGCGTCAATGCCAGAATCTGAGTGCTTTCTCCTCGACGCCCGAACGTTTTCTGGAGATTGACTGGGACTATGAAGCTCTTGCCCAGGGAGAGCGGGGCGCACCGCATATCGGTCGGGTCAGTGTCATTGCTGCCAATGAATCCACTGTTCTGACAACGCTGACGAATACGGCGTCAAAGCATAATGGCAGTGTTGTCAATCTGCGTATTCTCAACCGACAGCTCGATTTCATGGAAATTCTTGTCGATCTTGAGGTGCGTGATGTGCGGCATCTTTCGGCCATGATCGCAGCCCTGCGATCGGCACAAGGGGTCATGCAGGTTGAGCGGACAAAGAACTGACGATTCATGATACGTGGGATTGGTACGGATCTGTGCGATATGCGACGCATAGGGCGGGCGCTTGAGCGGTCTGGCGAGCGGTTTCTGGAGCAGGGCTTCACCGCGAGGGAGATTGCCTATGCAAACACCCGTCAGGGAGACGGGCGTCTCGGTATTCTCGCCAAACGATGGGCAGCGAAGGAAGCCTGTGCAAAGGCTATGGGAACAGGATTTCGTGACGGAATCCGGCTGACCGACATTGAAGTGCGTAACGACGCGATCGGGAAGCCTGAATTGCATCTGTCGGGTAAGGCCGGGGAATATCTGCAGTCCATGGCTCTGCCTGGTGAAAAGGTCGTCGTCCAGCTTAGTCTGAGTGATGAGACGCCTTATGCCATTGCTTATGTGATCATTGAATCGGTTGCCTCTCCTGCGTGATAGGTTGTCGCCAAATCCCCTTCTCCTGCGCTAAGAAACTGAAATGACCGAAATGACTCCGGAGGCAACGCCCTCCAAGCGAAAAGAAGATACCCCTCTTGAGATCGTTCGCTTTGTGGCGATCTGGGTGATCATATTGCTGGCTATACGTACTGTCTTCGTAGAGCCGTTTAATATCCCAAGTGCTTCCATGATTCCGACTCTTCAGGTCGGTGATTACATTGTAGTGACCAAATTCGATTATGGCTGGTCGCGTTTCTCCATGCCGTTCTCGCCGCATCTTTTCGAGGGGCGTATCTGGGGAGCCACGCCGCATCGGGGTGATGTGGCTGTCTTTCGTTACACGCAGAATAACTCGATTGACTATATCAAGCGTATTATCGGCTTGCCAGGCGATCATATCCAGATGCGTGCTGGCGAACTGTATCTGAATGGTTCTCTGGTGCCGCGTCAGTCTCTGGGCGCCTATTCGGTCATGGATGAGAACCGTCTGCCGCAAACGGGTATACGCTATCTGGAAACGCTGCCAGGCAGCGCGGGAGCCCCTCCGGTTACGCATCAGATCCTAAAGCAGACTGATGAAGGTGAGCAAAACGACACGCGTGAATACGTCGTGCCGGAAGGCTATTTCTTTGCGATGGGTGATAATCGCGACAACAGTGGCGACAGCCGTTTCCAGCGCGACAACGGTGTTGATCTCGGTTATGTGCCAATGGTCAATCTGGTGGGCAAAGCACGTTTCGTGTTCTTCTCTTACGAGGCCATCCATCCTCTGTGGCAGTTCTGGCAGTGGCCTTTCGAAATCCGCTGGAGCCATCTCTTTGCCACCATGCATTGAGGTCAGATGATGAACGGTCACGACGGCATTCTGGACGAACTCCAGGACGCACTTGGTTATCATTTTACCGATCAGGGCTTGTTGCGACAGGCTCTGACCCATCGTTCGGCTGTATCTTCCCGTCAGGGTCGCCGTGCTCCTCGCGGGGGTGCCAGATCTGCTGAGACGGTCTCGAACGAACGTCTTGAATTCATGGGCGATCGGGTGTTGGGATTATTGATGGCTGAATGGCTGCTGGAGCAGTTTCCGAACGAGCCCGAGGGAGCACTCGGACCGCGCCATGCTTCTCTGGTATCACGCAATGCCCTAGCTCCTATCGCGGAGACTATCTGCGTATCCAAGGCCTTGCTTATTGCAGAGCATGAAGAGCAGGCAGGTATACGTGGTCTGGCCAATGTACAGGCCGATGCCATGGAAGCACTTCTTGGTGCGCTTTATCTTGACGGGGGATTGGAGCCGGCGCGCCGGTTTGTCCGGTCGCGGTGGAAAGATCTGCTTGTCTCCCAGATTGCGCCGCCGAAAGATCCCAAAACCGCTTTGCAGGAGTTTGTGCTTGCGCGCGGCTCGGCCTTGCCGGAATACGAGACCCTCTTAATGGAAGGGCCTTCCCATGCCCCGCGCTTTACAGTTGCGGTATGTGCCATGGGTGAGGCAGGAGAAGGGGTGGCGGGAAGTAAACGCCAGGCCGAGAGCGAGGCGGCGACTGCCCTGCTCCGGCGATTGAACCGTAGCCGTAAAGGCACGAAGGATAAGAAATGACGACACGTTGTGGTTTCGTCGCCCTGGTCGGGGCGCCGAATGCCGGAAAATCCACTCTGATCAACCGTATGACCGGTACGAAACTGTCGATTGTCAGCCCCAAGGCGCAAACGACCCGTTTCCGGGTGCTTGGCATCCTGATGCGTCAGACGACGCAAATTCTGCTGGTTGATACACCCGGAATTTTCAAGCCTCGCCGCAAGCTTGATCGCGCTATGGTTGCGGCAGCCTGGACCGGCTCTCAGGATGCCGATATCTCGCTGCTGCTGATCGATGCCAAGGCGGGGATCCGTGAGGAAGCCCAGGCAGTTATCGACACACTGGCCAAGCAGAAACGTCGTGTCTGGCTTGTGCTCAACAAGACCGATCTGGTCAGCGCGCAGCAGCTTCTGCCTCTGACAAAGTCCATTACCGAGCAACTGACGGTCGAGCATGTTTTCATGCTGAGCGCGCGATCAGGTGATGGGGTTGATGATCTGCTCGATCATCTTGCCAGGGAACTGCCGGAGGGTCCTTACCTCTATCCGGAAGATGATCTGACCGATCTTCCCGATCGTCTGCTGGCGGCAGAACTGGTCCGCGAGCAGATTTTTATGCAGACCCATGAGGAAATTCCTTATCAGGCAACTGTTGAGACCGAGAGTTTCAAGGAGCGTCCTGACGGTTCCGTGCGTATCGATGCGACAATCTACGTATCGCGACCTGGTCACAAGGCGATCCTGATAGGTGAGGGGGGGCGCAAGATTCGCAGCATTGGCGAGCGCGCCCGTCTTGATCTGGGGCGATTGCTGGAACGGCCCTGCCATCTTTTCCTGAATGTGCGTGAACGCGCCGGATGGGACGAGGAAAAGGCAAGATTGCGGGCCATAGGTCTTGATGACGCCTGAGAAGTTCTTGTGAGGACAGGCTGTGCCCTATAAGAGAGGCGCGGGTTGTGAGATGGCCTTCACGAGGCTGCAACGAAAGAGGAAGCGATGACCGAAACTTTTGCACGCTACAAGCGCGTTCTTCTCAAGGTTTCGGGCGAGGCCCTGATGGGCAGCGGATCCTTTGGCATAGAACCTCAGGTCGTTGAGGCAATTGCAGACGATGTGGCGGCTGTTTCCCGCAGCGGGGTGCAGGTCTGCCTTGTGATCGGAGGAGGCAACATCTTCCGTGGTGTCGCCGCGGCGGCCAAGGGAATGGACCGGGCACAGGGTGATTATGCCGGTATGCTCGCAACGGTTATCAACGCCCTGATGATGCAGAATGCTCTAGAACGGGCCGGTATCGATACCCGTGTGATGTCAGCCATACAGATGTCGTCTATCGCCGAACCCTATATCCGCCGTCGTGCCGTACGTCATATGGAAAAAGGGCGTGTAGTGATTTTTGCAGCCGGAACAGGCAATCCGTTTTTCACGACCGATACGGCAGCGGCTCTTCGCGCCAATGAGATGGAATGTGATGTTCTGCTCAAGGGTACACAGGTTGATGGCGTCTATTCCGCTGATCCGCGTCGTGTGCCTGATGCCGAGCGTTATGATGAGCTTTCCTATATGGAAGTGCTCTCCCGTGATCTGAATGTCATGGATGCAACAGCGGTCTCGCTTGCGCGCGAAAACCGCCTGCCGATCATTGTTTTCAATATTCATGCACCGGGAGCGTTTGCCAGCGTGATGCGTGGCGAGGGACGTTTTACCCGAATTCTGGAAACAGCCTGAACAGGACGCCTTCAAGACGTCCCTCTTTGAATGTCCATAAAGGAGAGAACAATGCCTGCTGAGCTGAATGACCTGCTCGAAGACCTGACACGCCGCATGGATGGTGCGATGGAGAGTCTTCGCCGTGATCTTTCCGGTTTGCGTTCAGGGCGTGCGAGCCCGAATCTGCTCGAGCCCGTGCGTGTGGAAGCTTATGGCAGTGAAGTCCCTCTCTCCCAGGTCGGATCAATTGCGGTTCCCGAGGCGCGCATGTTGACCGTTTCCGTATGGGATCGTGGGCTTGTAGGTGCTGTTGAGCGGGCTATTCGTGATGCTGGTCTCGGCCTTAACCCGGCCGCTGATGGACAGACCGTGCGAGTGCCTATTCCGCAGCTTACCGAGGAGCGCCGCAACGAGCTGGCTCGTGCCGCTGGTCGTTATGCCGAAAACGGCAAGATTGCCGTGCGTAATGTACGCCGCGACGGCATGGATCAGATCAAGACCCATGAGAAGAAAAGCGAAATCAGCCAGGATGACATGAAAGTCTGGTCTGATGGCGTACAGAAGTTGACTGATCAATACGTCAAGAAGGTTGATGACATGCTCGCGGAAAAGGAACGCGAGATCAAACAGGTCTGATCGTATATCGTGTCATCTCCGCGTTCCAGTTCAGTCGCTACTGCCGAGCCCGAGCTCGCCATCGTGCCGCGCCATGTCGCTGTCATCATGGATGGCAACGGCCGTTGGGCGCGGGCGCGAGGCAAATCCGTCATAGCCGGGCACCGCGCCGGTGCCGAGGCTGTGAGGCGCTGCGTCAAGGGCGCCATTCTCTCCGGTGTCCGCTATCTGACGCTTTATGCCTTTTCTTCCGAGAACTGGCAGCGGACGGCAGAAGAAGTGGCTGACCTTACTTCTCTGCTGCGATTTTATCTGCGGCACAAGGTTGCAGAGCTGCACGAGCAGAATGTGCGCCTTATGTTTATCGGGGATCTCAGCCGTTTCGATTCCGGATTGCGCGGAGAGATCGAGCGGGCAGGCAAGTTGACAGCACAGAATACACGGCTGACTCTTGTTCTTGCCCTTTCTTATGGCGCACGTGATGACATGCTCAGAGCGGCACAGAATATCGCGCTGGCCGCACGTGATGGTGAAATTGATCCTTCCATGATGAGCGAGCAGGATTTTGGCCGCTATCTGCAGACGTCCCCTTTTCCTGATCCTGATCTGATCGTCCGGACCAGTGGCGAACGCCGCCTGTCAAATTTCCTGCTCTGGGAATCAGCTTACGCGGAATTAGCCTTCCTTGACGTCATGTGGCCGGATTTCGATGAAACTCATTTTGCTGCCTTGATGGCTGATTTCTCCCGACGTGAACGTCGTTTTGGAAAACGCCTGACAATGGACAGTGCATTGTGACAGCACGCAGCGCCAATCCGCGCTGGTCCGATCTTCGTCTGCGCCTTATTTCCGCAGCCGTGATCGTACCTGTCGCCCTCCTTTGTATTCTTACCGGGGGCAATGCCTATCGGGCGATGATCCTCCTCGTCAGTCTGGGGCTCGTTTACGAGGGGGCCGCAATGGCCGGGCTGAGCTGGAAGCGCGGTGCCAGAAGCTGGCGCGGCGGACTGCTTCTGCTATGGCCTGTTATAGGGCTTCTGATTGCCATGAAAGGCGAGTGGCGGGTCGCCTTTGGGCTGACTCTGTCGGCCGCTATTTTCGGTATGGCTCAATGGATCTGCGTTGCGGTAGCCGGTTTCGGCGGCTTGTCCCTTCTCTGGTTGCGAGAGCAACCCGGGACGGGAGCATTTCCCGTACTTTTCATCATTTTTGTCGTGATCGCCAGTGATAGTGGCGCTTATCTGGCTGGCCGCATTATCGGCGGTCCCAAGCTTGCCCCAAGTATCTCACCTGGAAAAACCCGCTCCGGCGCTCTGGGTGGCCTTCTCGCTGCGGGCCTGGCCGGGTTCGCTACGGCATGGTTCTCAGGGCAGGGTGGCCTGATTTGCGGGACTATCTGGGGAATGATCCTTGGCTGTGCAGCCCAGTGCGGGGATCTGGCAGAGAGCGCGGCAAAGCGTCGTGTCGGGATCAAGGATTCTGGCTGGCTCATTCCCGGTCACGGCGGGCTGCTGGATCGTTTTGACGGGCTGCTGGCGGCTGCACCGCTGGCGGCACTGGTTTCCTTGTCGGTGCCCGGACAGGTCTTCTGGTCTGCGACGCCCCTGGATATCCTTGCGACCCTTTTCCATCCTTTTCATCCATAACTCTCTGCTTTCCTGCATTGATCTGGAGTATCCTGAGATCATGACCTCGTCCCCGCGCAGCATTACCGTTCTTGGCAGCACCGGCAGCATCGGCTGTTCGACGATTGATTTGCTGCTGGCCGAGCCGGAGCGCTTCCAGGTTCGAGCGCTTGTCGGTGGCCGTAATGTGGCTCTGCTGGCAGAACAGGCGCGCGCGCTGCATGCAGAAATTGCCGTGATCAACGACGAAAGCCTGCTCGACGTGCTACGCACTGCGTTGCAGGGGAGTGGCGTGAAGGCTGCTGCCGGACGAAGTGCGGTCATCGAGGCTGCCGCGATGGAAGCTGACTGGACCATGGCGGCCATTACCGGAGCGGCCGGGCTGGAACCTACTCTGGCCGCGACACGCAACGGGCATGCCATCGCTCTGGCGAACAAGGAAGCACTCGTGAGTGCCGGTGATGTCATGCTGCGCGAGGTGGCTGCCGCCAAAGCTACGCTACTTCCTGTGGATTCCGAGCATAATGCCATTTTCCAGAGCCTGACCGGTAGCCCGGTTGAGAGCATTGAGAAGATTATTCTTACTGCATCAGGTGGCCCATTCCGGTGCGCGACGCTGGAAACCATGCGTGAGGCAACGCCGGAGCATGCACTCAAGCATCCGACCTGGAGCATGGGGGCCAAAATCACGATTGATTCCGCTTCAATGGCCAACAAGGGGCTGGAAGTCATCGAGGCCGCACGTATTTTTGGTCTGAGCAATGAGCAGATCGACGTTCTGGTTCATCCGCAATCGGCTGTGCATGGTCTGGTCCAGTTTCGCGATGGCAGTCTGATTGCCCAGCTTGGCGCACCGGATATGCGTGTGCCGATTGCCAATACGCTGGCATGGCCCGACCGCATGCAGACCAATGCACCACGTCTTGATCTGGCAATGCTGTCCCGTCTGGATTTCGAGGCACCGGATGAAGTGCGTTTCCCGGCACTGCGTCTGGCGAGAGAGGCCCTTGTCGCCGGGGGAGCTTCACCCACAATCTTCTCTGCTGCCAACGAGATTGCAGTAGAGGCGTTCCTTAATCGCCGCATCGGTTTCCTTGGCATCAGTGATACTATTGCCTATGCAATGGAACAGCTCAGTTCGCCCTCTCTGGATACTCTTGATGACGTTCTGCACTGGGATGCGGAAGCGCGTCGTGTGGCCGGGATTTTCGTGGCGCGCGAGCGTAGCAATTCGTTGAAAGGCGCGGAGCATCTCCATGCATGAGTTTGCGGTTACAGTTCTTGCCTTTGCCCTGATCCTTGGTGTGCTCGTATTCGTGCATGAGATGGGTCATTATCTCGCGGCTCGATGGCGTGGCGTGAAAGTGGATACGTTCTCGATCGGTTTTGGTCCTGCGCTTTATCGCTGGCGCGATCGTACGGGAACGGAGTGGCGTATTTCGGCCATCCCCCTTGGCGGATTTGTCAAACCCCATGGCTTTGAAGATCCGGAAGATGCAACGCCGGAGCAGAAAGCAGCCTGGGTGCCGGGCCAGACTTTTCATGACAAACCTGTAGGCTCACGCATGCTGGTGATCGTCATGGGGCCGGTCTTCAATTTTATCTTTGCTATTCTTCTTTTCACAGTTCTTTACGTTTCGGTGGGCAAACCGGAAATGAAGAACGAGATTGCCCAGGTTGCACCTCATAGTGCGGCCGAACGGGCGGGATTGCAGAAGGGTGACGTTATCACGCGCCTTGGTTCTCTCGACGTATTCAATTTTGCCGATATTCAGGCCCATGCAGTCGCGATGCCGGGGGTACAGACAACTCTTGGGATCAAACGTGGAGAACAGTCGCTTACCCTGCCGATCACTCTTGATCGTGTGCCCGGCAAGCTGGGTGCGCCCGATAAAGGAAGCATTGGCATCATGGCCGAGCTCGTGCCGGGTAAACCCATGCCATTTGCACAGGCGGCTGGCGCCGGGCTGAAGGAAACCTGGCATGTTTCAGTTCAGACATTGCAGGGTGTCTGGCAGATTGTTTCCGGTCACCGCAGTGCCAAAGAACTTGGTGGTACGATCCGTATCGCGCAGCTATCGGGTCAGGTCGCCCATTACGGTTTTGCAAGTATCCTTTCTTTCATGGCCTTGCTCTCGATCAATCTGGGTCTGATCAATCTCTTTCCGATTCCACTGCTTGATGGTGGCAGACTCGTTTTCTATGTGGCCGAGGCAGTGCGTGGCAAACCCGTTTCAAGGCGGGTACAGGAAATCAGCTACCAGGCCGGTTTTGCTATTATTGCTGCGCTTTTCCTGTTTTCGACCTTCAACGATCTGTCGAATCTCGGGCTGTTCCACTAAAAAGAGCGTCATTACCCCGCCCGCTGACACAGAGTGTTACGACACTTCATGTCGCGGGGTGCTTGCCTCGCAGGGTAGAAGTCGGATACGTCCGATTGGGATAAACGCGGTCGGTGGTTCCGGCTTCGTTGCGTAAAACTAAATTGTCTGAAATAAACCTTCACGCTGGGTTGATGAAGTTAAGGAACGTCCGTCTTGTCAGGTAAACGTCTCGTTCTCCTTGCGTCGGTTTGCATGCTCCCCGTCTGGGCAGGCACGGCCGAGGCTCAGAAGGCCCGTCGTGTCTCTCCGCATCATGCCGCCCATCAGCGTACAGCCGATGGTCAGGTGATCGAAACGATCGATGTGAAGGGCAACACACGCATCGAAACCAGCACCGTCCTCTCCTATATGGTGGTGCAGCCCGGCAATCGTTTCAACCAGGACGATCTCGATCGCTCGCTGAAGACCCTTTATGCGACAGGTCTTTTCAAGGACGTCACGATGCGCCGCTCCGGCGGTACGCTTGTTGTGGATCTGGTTGAAAACCCGATCGTCAATCGTATTGCGTTTGAGGGCAATCACGCGGTTAAGGACGAGGATCTCCGCAAGGAGATCAGCATGCGTCCCCGCGCGGTCTTCTCGTCACAGTCTGCGGCCGCTGATCGCCAGAAACTGCTGGATCTCTATGCGTCCAAGGCCCGTTTCGGGGCAACGGTAACGCCACAGATCATCAAGTTGTCGCATAACCGTGTCGATGTTATTTTCAAGATTAACGAAGCCCGCCAGACACTGATCAACAAGATTGTTTTTGTTGGCAACAAGGCGTTCAGCGAAGCGCGGCTGGCTTCGGTTGTTTCATCCAAGGAGACAGAGTGGTATCGCTTTTTCTCATCATCGGATGAGTACAATCCGGAGCGTATCAAATACGATGCCGAATTGCTGCGTCGTTTCTACCTGCACAACGGGTATGTCGATTTTCATATGATCAATGCGACAGGCGAATTGTCACCTGACCGCAAGAATTTCATCATCACCTTCACGCTGGATGAGGGGCCGCGTTACCGCATCGGCAAGATGGATGTCCGGTCAAGCCTGCGTCACGTTGAGGCTAAAGACCTCAAGAAATATATCGATCTGTTCCAGCACCAATGGTACGACGGCACGGCAATCCAGAACAACGTGACGGGCATGCAGGAGCGCCTGCAGGCGACAGGTCATCCTTTTGCGATGGTGCGTTCCGAGATTGCGCGAAATCCTGAAAAGCACATTGTCGACCTGCTCTTCGATGTGAACGAGGGGCCGCATGTCTATGTCGAGCGCATCGACATTAATGGTAATACGGTAACCAAGGACAAGGTTATCCGGCGCGCTCTGCCGATGGCAGAAGGCGACCCATATACACCTTTCGATCGTAAATACTCGAAGGCGGCACTCCAGGATCTCGGCTATTTCAGCACGGTTTCGGTTGATCAGACCCAGGGTTCTGCACCGGACAAGGTCAACGTGGCGGCCAATGTCGTCGAGAAGCCCACGGGTGAATTCTCGCTGGGCGGTGGCTACTCAACAGACGTTGGTATTCTGGGTAACGGCTCGGTCAAACAGCATAACCTGCTCGGTACGGGCATGGATGCCGGTATTTCCGGAACGGTTGCCTATTACCAGAAGCAGGTCGATCTCTCTCTGACAGATCCCTATTTCCTGGATCGCAACATCGTCGCAGGTATCGATATTTTCGGCATCGAAAACAACTACCAGACCTATCAGTCCTATAAGGAAGGGCGGTATGGTGCGACGCTGCGTATGGGGTATTCGTTCAATAACTACCTGTCCCAGACCTGGAGCTACTCCCTGATTGACCGCCGTGTAGGCAATATCTTCAGTCAGAGTGACATCCAGAACTACGGTTATGAATATGTCCCATCCTATTACGTTCAGGATTCGGCAGGCTGGTCGTTGCTGTCTCAGCTCAGCACCACGTTGACTTACGACCGTCGTGACAACCGGATGCGGCCTCGCAAGGGATTCATCATCAACGTAAGTGGCGACTTTGCCGGTCTCGGTGGCGACGTGAAATATCTGCGTGCCAAAGCCGATGTTCAGTACTATGTGCCTCTTGATTCCATCACGGGATCCCATAGCTGGGGGCTGCAGTTCAAGGGCGGTGCGGGCTATATGGGCGACTGGTCCAAGAGCAGCAATGTCAGCATTATCGACAACTTCTATCTCGGTGGCGAAAATCTGCGCGGCTTCCTGCAGGGTGGTGCCGGACCGCGCTCCGGTCATATAAATTCCACTACGCCTCAGCCGGGACAGGAAGATCTGATCGGTGGCCGCTTCATCTATACAGCGTCCGCTCAGCTCAATTTCCCGCTACCCATGGGAGAGGATGTCGGTATTTCAGGTCGCTACTTTGTTGACGCCGGTAGTCTGGCCGGATTGCGGGTAAAGAACCGCTATACGAATGCCGCGACCGATGGCTACAAATATACACCAGTTACGGGTGATACCCTGACGCCTCGTGTCACGACGGGTCTGGGTATTTCCTGGAAGAGCCCGTTCGGTCTGGTCAATATCGACGCCGCCGTTCCGATCCGCAAATCGCGTAATGACCGTCTCTATCCGATCCGCTTCGGTTTCGGGCAGCAATTCTGATCACAGCCTTATCCCAACCCGTCGTTGTCTCTCGCGAGGGACAACGACCGCCTTGGTCTTGAACAGAGGTTTACATGTCTTTTTTCCCGGCAGCCCGCCTTATGGCGGCTTCAGCGCTGCTCGCTTCTGTAAGTCTTCCGGGTCTTGCTCAGGCGCAGGCTGCACAATCCTCGTCTGGTGGTAATGGTGGCTGGTTTGTGCCCAAGACAGCCCAGCCAGCTGCAGCGCCGGCGCCTCGCGCCGTAAGGCGTGTGCCCGTCGCCCAGCCGATGCCGCAGGATGGCGACGAGCCCATGCAGCAGCCGGAAGCGCCGCCGGTTCTCCCGCAGCCCCCGATTCCTGACTCACCCGACCTGCCCAAGGCAGCACCGCCCCCGGCTGCCCTGCTGGGCGTCATCAGCATTCCAACTGTCATGCGTCTGTCCAGCGCGGCGGCTGAAGCGCAGCGTGTACTTGGCGAGCGTCGTGACAAACTGGCCGCTGCTGCGCAGAAGGAACAGGCCGGCTGGCGCGTCGAGCAGCAGAAACTGCAGGAAAGTGCGCGTACACTGACCTCTGAGCAGATCCAGATTCGTGAGCGTCATTTGCAGGAGCGTCGTGCGAAAGCGCAGCGCGATTTTGCCAACCGGGCGCGCATCATCCAGGAGGCGGCCAATGTGTCGCTTAACCAGATTGAACGCGAACTTGTACGTATCGTCCGGCAGGTAGCGGCTTCGCATAGCATGAATCTTGTTTTGCACAGCGAGCAGGTGGCACTTCATGTTGATGGTCAGGATATCACGGAAGAGACGGCAAAGGTTCTGAACAAGATCTTGCCTCATGTCTTTATTCCTGCAGAAGATGTTGATCCTGAGGTGCTGGCAAAATCAGGCAAAATGCCGACCACCGCTGACGAAGACACAACATCTCAGGTTGGTCCGGGTCCGACGACCCAGCCTGCTCCGCCTGCCTCGATCCTCAGGAAGCATTGATCTGTCATGAGCCTGTCATCCACCGATGGTCTACCCGGTGATCCGCGTTTCTTTGATCGTCAGGGACCCTTCTCAATCTCGGAGCTTGCAGCGTGCGCCGAGGCCGAGATTGTAGGGCCGGCGGGGGCGGCGGAGCTTCAGCTTCGTGGTGTTGCGCCGTTACAGGCGGCCACGCGGCAGGAAGTCAGTTTTCTTGATAACAGACGGTATCTGCCACTTCTTGCCGATACCAATGCTGGCGCTGTCATCCTTGGTCCGGCTTTCAAGGACAAGCTGCCAGAGGGCGTGGTAGGACTCGTCAGCAAGGCGCCTTATCTTGCCTGGGCGCGTATTGCTGCCCGTTTTCACCCTGTCTCTCCATCGCGTCCCGGGGTGCATCCCACGGCTGTGGTCGATGAAACGGCCATCCTGGGTGAGAATGTTGAAATTGGTCCCTTCGTGACAATCGGCGCACATGCTGAAATCGGGTCGGGAAGTATCCTTTCGGCGCATGCTGTCATCGGCGACGGAGTGGTGATCGGTGCGCATAATCGTATTGGTGCCCATGTCTCGGTTTCGCATGCGATACTGGATGATCGGGTCACGCTCTATCCCGGAGCCCGCATCGGTCAGGACGGTTTCGGCTTTGCCGTTGGTCCGGCAGGGTTTGAGACAGTGCCGCAGCTCGGTCGCGTGATTCTGGGTCATGATGTGGAAATCGGGGCCAATTCGACGATCGACCGCGGCTCGATGCGGGATACGGTGATCGGTGCGGGAACACGTATCGATAACCTCGTGCAGATTGGTCATAATGCGCAGCTTGGTCGCTGCTGTATTGTCGTTTCACAGGCGGGTATCTCGGGTTCAACCGAACTTGGTGATTTTGTCACCATCGCCGCCCAGGCCGGTCTGATCGGCCATATAAAAATCGGTGACAAGGCGCGTATCGGAGCTCAATGCGGTGTGATGTCCGACGTTGAGGCTGGTGCTGATGTCATAGGTAGCCCCGCCATGCCGTTCAGGGAGTTTTTCCGTAACGTGGCCTTCCTTCGTCGTCTGGCAAAAAAGGATGGCAAGAGCGAGACCTGATTTCTCGCCTGCACGCGCCTGTGGTCACGGGTTCAGAGTTTTGCTAGAAGCGGGCGGACATATCAAACCTGCCGTCACGTTAGTGGCGGTTGAACGTGGCGATTAACCGGCTGCGTTCAGGAACAAGAAGTGAGCAGAACATTGGACGCCTCTGCGGAAGAAAATAACAAGGAAATGACGGCCAAGGCTGAAGCGGTTGATATCGAAGCCATCGATATCATGCGGATCATGTCGGCTATCCCTCACCGTTATCCTTTTCTGATGATCGACAAGATGGTCGATATCAAGCTTGGTGAGTCGGCAACCGGTATCAAGAACGTCACCATCAACGAGCCATTCTTTACGGGGCATTTTCCTGCACAGCCGGTCATGCCTGGTGTGCTGATCGTTGAAGCAATGGCACAGACAGCGGCGACGTTGGTTGTCCTCACGCTTGGCGATGCCTTTGAGGGCAAGCTCGTTTATTTCATGACCATCGAAGGCGCGAAGTTCCGCCGCCCGGTTGGTCCCGGTGACCAGCTGCATATCACAGTTGTCAAGGAGCGCGCCCGCGCCAATGTATGGCGTTTCAAGGGTGTCGCACGTGTCGATGGTGTTTCGGTTGCCGAGGCGACCTTCAGCGCCATGATTATGGGTTAGAAACAGCTCCGTGGATCGTTCCGTGTCAAAATGGCCCAGCACTGTCAGCATTCACCCAAGCGCATTGGTCGCTCCAGAGGCGGTTCTTGGTGAGAATGTCACTATCGGGCCCTGGTGCTCAATTGGTCCCGATGTTTCCCTTGGTGACGGGGTAAAGCTCCATGCCAATGTCATCATAGAGGGTCAGACCTATATTGGTGCGCATGTCGAGATTTTCCCGTTCGTGACTGTGGGTCTGGCACCACAGGATCTGAAATATCGTGGCGAGCCGACGCGCTGCATCATCGGCGCTCATACGGTTATCAGAGAGAATGTCACGATCCATCGTGGTACGGCGCAGGGAACTGCGTTGACCCGTGTGGGGGGGCATTGTCTGATTATGGCCAATGCGCATGTGGCTCATGACTGCGACATTGGGGACGGCGTCATCATCGTCAATAATGTGGTGATGGGCGGTCATGTCGAAATCGGTGACGGGGCCCGGATCATGGGGGCTGCTGCTCTGCATCAGTTCGTACGTATCGGACGTGGGGCGCTTGTCGGTGGTGTCTGTGGTGTCGAGGCCGATGTCATTCCCTATGGCAGTGTGCTGGGCAACAGGGCACGCCTGGTAGGTCTGCACTGGATATGGCTGCGTCGTCAGGGCGTGAGTGCGGAAGAAATACAGCAGATGCGCCGGGCTTTCCGGACCCTTTATCCACGGACAGGGCGCAACGAAAATGTTCTGGAATCACGTCTTGCTTCAGTAAAGCGGGATTTCGCCTCCAGCGCACGTGTGCAGGAAATTGTCGCATTCATGGAAGTGCAGAGCCGGCGCGGTCTTGTGCGCGCAGCGAGCCCCTCTCAGCTATCGGCAGAAACCGAGGGCGCATGAATACCGCACCTGTCGGGATTCTGGCCGGGAGCGGACCTTTGCCGTTTCAGGTGGCTGAAGCCATATCTCGGCAGGGCGGCAGGGTCTTCATTGTCGGGTTTCAGGATTTTGTCGACCTTGAGCAGATACGGCATTGGCCCCACAGGATTATTCGCCTGGCTGCGGCGGGTGAAATTCTGTCTGCTCTTCGACAGGCCGAATGTCGCGATATAGTACTTATCGGTCCCGTACGTCGTCCTGCCTTACGCGATCTGCGTCCCGATGCCGAAGGGGCCAGACTTATGGCCCGGGTCGGGCGGGCACTTTTTGCCGGCGATAACGGGCTTTTGGGCGCACTCATCCGGATTTTCGGAGAGGAAGGGTTCAATGTGCGTGGTGCGCATGAGTTTCTTACCCGGTCTCTTGGCAAAGTCGGAGCTTTGGGGCGTGTGCAGCCCGATTCCCAAGCAATGAGCGATATCATGAGAGGCGTGTCAGTCGTGCGCGGTCTCGGTGCGCTCGATATAGGTCAGGGCTGCATTGTGCAGGATGGAGTTGTTCTGGCTGTAGAAGCGATCGAGGGGACGGATCGTATGCTGGAGCGGGCGTTGCCTCTGGCGCAGCCCGGTCCCGGCGGTGTGCTGGTCAAGATGCTCAAGCCGGGTCAGGAAGCGCGAGCCGACATGCCCACAATCGGACCCAATACGGTTGTGAATGCCCAGGCTGCAGGGCTGCGTGGTATCGCTTTTGAGACAGGCTTTACCTTGTTGACCGATCCTGACGAATGTGAGGCAACCGCTGATCGCCTGGGGTTGTTTCTCTATGGTCTGAGCCGTGCCGAAAGTCAGGGCGCAGGTTAAGGCGCATCTTTCAGGAGTAAAATCATGGCAACCTACTTGCACACGATGATCCGCGTATTCGATCTCGACAAGAGTGTGGCTTATTACAGGCTGCTCGGTATGCGCGAAATTCGGCGCCGGGAAGTGCCGGAGGGGCGTTATACGCTTGTTTATCTTGGCTTTAACGACAATGCCCATGGTGAGGCAGAAATCGAGCTGACCCATAACTGGGATCAGGCAACGCCTTACGAGATAGGCAATGGCTTTGGTCATTTCGCCGTTGGTGTCGCGGATGCGGCGGCGACAGTCGAGAAAATCCGCGCTGGTGGCGGCAAGGTGACACGTGAGGCTGGACCGGTGAAATTCGGGACGACAATCATTGCCTTCGTTGAAGATCCCGATGGTTACAAGATCGAAATTATCCAGAAGGACACATATTAAGGCTTTTCTGCCCGGCGTCATAACGCCGGGCAGAGCTGGCATTCAGACTGTTTTTTTTGAGCGTTTCAGGTGTTCTGTCGCTCTTTCCAGCGCAGCAACGATACTCATAGCATGTCGGCGAACCGTCTCATCCGCATTGCCGGCAAGAAGATCAGCAGCAAGCAATGCTGTAGCCAGATCATTGCGCAGGTCGTGGCGGAGCGTTGACAGACGTTTTTCCGCGTCGTTCGACGATAAATCCTGTTGCTGCGTCATTACCAGACTCCTTGATTTTATTGACAGGGCAGTTCGGGCCTCGTAAAAGCCCGCGCACAGAGGAAGATGGCGTTACCCTTGTGTCGTCTTCTTGTCAGGGTGAGCCTTCATTGGTCTCGCCGTCAATCATTGCCTTGAGGAATGACGCCATGAAGCGTACCTATCAACCGTCCAAGCTCGTTCGCAAGCGTCGCCATGGCTTCCGCGCCCGTATGGAAACCGTCGGTGGCCGTCGCGTCATCAACAACCGTCGTGCCAAAGGCCGCAAGAAGCTTTCGGCCTGATTACGACTTGGCGGACCAGCCCCAGAAACTTCGAAAAAGACCCGAATTTCTCCGGGTGGCCAGTCGGGGGCGGAAAGTTGCCACACCGGGTCTTGTGCTTCAGGTTCTGAGAACGGAACATGAGGCTCCGGCCCGTGTGGGATTTACCGTGACCAAGAAAGTCGGTAACGCTGTTGTGCGTAACCGCACACGCCGCCGCCTGAGGGCGGCGTTGCAGCATGTGGCTCGCGAGACTGATCTCGCTGCTGTTGACCTTGTGCTGATTGGACGCGATTCGACCAGAGGGCGTCCCTTCGTCAAGCTGATTGCAGATATTGAACATGCCCTCAGAAAAGGCGAAGCCCTGTGATTGCTGTGGTCAGAAAGACGGTACTTACCTTTCTTCTGGCCCTGCTGCATATCTATCGACGGTATGTCAGCCCACAACTTGGCACCAATTGCCGTTTCCACCCCTCTTGTAGTGTTTATGCTCAGGAAGCCCTGCGCCGCCATGGGATCGGGCGGGGCCTCTGGTTGACGATCAGAAGGCTTCTGCGCTGTCATCCCTACCGCAGCGGAGGTTTCGATCCGGTGCCCTGAAGGGCATAAAATATCGAATTCTGTTCCTCCCTATTGTTTTGTCGTCGGAATTCGGTCACTTGAACCGCTACGGATGCGGCTTTTGACCCGTGTTCCTCACCACTTGTTTCATTCTCATTGGAAAGACCGGTATTCGGCTGATGGATATCAAGCGCATCATCGTGGCAACCAGTCTCTCGGCCGCGATCGTGGTCGGCTTCGATTATTTCGTGCCGCAGCACGCGAAGAAAGACGTCGAGACCCGGACATCACAACAGGCTGAGGGCAAGACTCCTGACAAGGGGGGCAAGGTCTCTGCTCTTCCCGTGGCGGCGCCAGGAGGAGCTCCGGCGAACAGCCCGGCAGCTGCAACCGCACCGGCCGGACATATAGCCATTGAGGGGCCGGATGCCACGGGCTCGTTCAGCCTGCGCGGTGCGCGTTTCGATAATCTCGTTCTGACTCATTATCATGAGACGATCGAGAAGAATTCGCCTCTGGTCCGCCTGCTGGAAAATGTCGAAGGGCCACAGCCGAGTTTTGTCGAGATCGGGTGGCAGGCGCCGGCCGGTTCGACGCTGCGTCTGCCTGATGCCAATACTGATTGGTCTAGCGACGACAAGACGCTATCACCCGATCATCCCGTCACGTTGCAATGGGATAATGGTCAGGGCCTGCTCTTCAGGATCGAGATCAAGCTCGATCGTCGTTATCTGTTTGACATCACACAGAGTGTACAGAACCAGGCAGGTAGCCCGGTTTCCCTGACACCCTATCAGCGTGTCGAGCGTGATTACAAACCCGTCGAGACCGGCGGTATGATTGTGCAGGAAGGCCCGCTCTCGGTCGTCAATGATCGTCTGGATGAGGAATCCTACAAGACCATGCGCAAGGGAGCGACCAAAGCGGATAATGCCGCCTGGTCTGCCGATGGTGTGGGTGGCTGGGCAGGTATTACCGACAAATACTGGCTGACAGCTGTCATTCCTGACCAGAAAGCAGCCGTCTCGGTTCGCTATCGCTTTGTACCGAACGCCAAAGAGGGATCGTATATCGTCGATACCCAGTCCAGCCAGCCAGTCCAGATTGCGCCGGGCTCGACAGTTCAGACAACGAGCATGGTCTTTGCCGGGGCTAAGGAGGTCAATCTTCTCGACCAGTACACGAATGACCTGCATATTCCGTACTTCTACAAGGCGGTCGATTTTGGCTGGTTCGCGTTTCTCACCCGGCCGATGTTCCACGTATTACACTGGCTCTACGACAAGTTCGGCAATTTCGGCATCGCCCTGCTGGCTTTGACCCTGATCATCAAGCTGATCCTCTATCCTCTGGCGACCAAGTCTTTCGCCTCCATGGCACGCATGCGGACACTTGCTCCCCGTATCCAGGCCATTCGCGAACATAACAAGGGTGACCAGCTGGCACAGAACCAGCAGATCATGGCGCTTTACAAGGAAGAGGGTGTCAATCCTGCCGGTGGCTGTCTGCCTCTTCTGGTTCAGGCCCCGGTTGCTTTCTGTCTGTACAAGGTGCTGAACATCACGATCGAGATGCGTCATGCGCCTTTCTATGGATGGATACGCGATCTTTCCGCACCGGACCCGACGACAATCTTCAATCTGTTCGGACTTTTGCCGTTCAATCCGGCCTTCATGCCCGAAATGCTGCATATAGGCATCTGGCCGATCCTGTTTGGCATCACCATCTGGCTGATGCAGCGACAGAGCATGGTCAGCATGGATCCCGCCCAGCAGAAGATCATGCAGTTCATGCCGGTTATCTATACGATCTTCCTTGGTCGTATCTCGGCTGGCATCATCATCTACTACACCTGGAATAACGTTCTCAGCTATGGGCAGCAGAAACTGATCCAGATGCAGATTGACCGGGGTGTGAAGAAGGGCGGTACAGCCGTCAGAAAGCCGTGAGCCAGAAAGAAGATCCGACCATTTTCACCGAAGAGCAGATCGAGAATGGCCGTCTGCTTTTTGCGGCTGAATGCGATTTCTTCTTCGGGGCGCAGAAGCTTGATCAGCTTCCGCCTCTTGCGGGGCCGGAAGTGGCTTTCGCGGGGCGTTCGAATGTTGGTAAATCCAGTCTGATCAATGCCCTTACCGGGCGTAACAGGCTTGCGCGTGCCTCTTCGGAACCCGGACGCACCAAGCAACTGAATTTTTTCAATCTCGGTGGTCGTCTGGCTCTGGTTGATATGCCGGGCTATGGCTTTGCAAAAGCGGCGAAATCGGTAAAGGAAGAATGGCAGACGATGATGTTTGCCTATCTTCGTGGTCGTCCGACCCTGACGCGGATTTTCCTACTTCTGGACTCCCGTATAGAGCTGAAACAGGCCGATCGTGATGTCATGGAGATGCTCGACCGTGCCGCTGTGCTGTTTCAGATCGTACTGACCAAGGCTGATGGCCTGGGGCCAAACAAGCTGAAGGCAAAAACTGCCGAGGTCGAGACTGTTCTGGCCAGACATGCTGCTGCCTATCCGCATATTGCGATAACCAGCAGCGAGACCGGTCTGGGTATCGACACCTTGCGTGCTGAAATTGCCCGCTCGATCGGGAACTCAATGGTTGAAGGGGAGCAGGGATGACCAGGGATACATTGGAGTTCACGCTCCCTGACATGAATGATGAGGGCCAGCAGCAGGCAGCTCTCCTTGCGAGCGCCCTGCCTTTCCTTCGTCGTTATGCTGGCGACACAATCGTGGTCAAGTATGGCGGAAACGCCATGGGTAAGGATCATCTGTCGAGTGCATTCGGGCGGGACATCGCGCTTCTGAAGCTTGTCGGTATCAATCCGATTGTCGTGCATGGTGGTGGGCCGCAGATCAGTGCCATGCTCAAGCGCCTCAATATCGATTCACGTTTCGTGGATGGACTGCGTGTTACCGATCAGGCCGCTATCGATGTAATCGAGATGGTGCTGTCAGGGAGCGTCAACAAACAGGTGGCTGACCTTATCAACCGTGCGGGAGCCCTGGCGGTTGGTATTTCGGGCAAGGATGGTGGATTGCTTCAGGCACGCAAGCTGATGCATCGCAGCCGTGATCCACGTTCGGGTCAGGAAGAAACACAGGATCTCGGTTTTGTTGGCGAGCCGACAAAAATCGATCCGCGCGTTCTTTATTCCCTCCTTGGCTCAGGTCTGATCCCTGTCATCGCGCCCATCGGTGTAGGTGAAAAAGGAGAGACCTATAATATCAATGCCGATACTGCGGCAGGTGCGATTGCGGGGAGTGTCAATGCTTCCCGTCTGTTGATGCTGACCGACGTTGCCGGCGTACTGGATGAAAATGGCACGCTCATACCAGAGCTGACGGCAGAGGAAGCGCAGCGCCGTATCGAGGATGGATCAATTTCCGGAGGAATGATCCCCAAGGTCGAGACCTGTCTTGCTGCTGTCAAGGCCGGCGCCAGTGCAGCGGTTATTCTTGATGGGCGCGTGCCTCATGCCTGTCTGCTGGAGCTGTTTACCCATAAAGGCTCCGGTACGATCATCAGGGCAGCCTGATCAGGCGTCTTCGTGGGCGAAATACCAGTCCACGTTTTCTTCCTGTGCGATTGTAAGAGCAAGACGGGCTCTTTCGAAGAATACGTCCACGGTATCGGTCGAGTGGGGTTCTCGCGTGACGAGACCAATCTTGACCGATACTAGGGGATTGGCTCCTGCCGCGCACATATAGCGCCTTTTGCATATCAGATCGGCTCGTTCTACCGAGGCAAAGCGATCCCCGCCATCAAGCCAGAGCACAAAACTTTCGCGATCCAGCTGTCCGATCAGGTCGGTTGGTCTGATCGCACGCTGCAGAAATATGATCGCATCACGCACATGCGCAATCTGTTCGATAGCGGCTTCGGCATTCCCCAGCTCATCCGGCGTGTTCAGCAAGCCTGAGAAAGAGACGAGCATAAGCGTGGCTGCAAGATGTTCCCGATCCAGCCGGGAAAAACGCTGCTCGACTTTTTCCCTGAAAAGCGACCAGACCGGAAGGTGGGTCAGGGGATCGTAGGGAAGGGCGCGCATCAGGACGCGGTAGCGATAATCCACCTCGATCATCGCCGCAGCCGTTTGTATCAGCGTGCCGAGGATACGACGGCAGGATTCTGCCGCCCGGGTCGGGAAACGCTGCGGGTAATAGACAAAAATGCCTATTTCGCCCTGATGCCTGACTTCCGTGATGGCCCGAAGACAAAGATTTGTGTAGCTCCGGGCACTGCTGGTTTCGTCATGCGAGACATCGTCAGGATCCGGCCAGGAATAAAGAATATGAAGCTGTGGTTCCGAAGGGGGAGGAATAACCAGAGCCCCGGCACTCATGAGAATACCCCGATCAGGTCTTGTCTGTTCGCAGAACTGCTCGAAGGCCATGCGCAGACCCTCGGATACCGAAATGGCAGCGCGCAGGGTTTCAAGTAAAGATGCCTGAAACTCGACTTCGCGCTGCTTCCATTTTCGTGAGAGGCTTGGCGAGGCGTGTTTCGAATGACCTGACACGAGATTCGATAGTGCCGAACGCATGGTGTTCATCATGAATGCGTTCATCTGGTATATTCCCGAGGAGAGAAAGGAAAATGCTGCGGTGCTCTCGATAGCATGGTTTTCTGGGGTGAGCCTCCGTTTCCTTGCTCACGATCCAGTATAGGGTCGGGTATTTAATTCATCCTTAACGCTTATATGACGCATGATTCGTTGACTTCCTGATGCGTCCTGAGCATGGTCCGCTCACTTGAGTAACCCCGTCAAAAGGACGCCCCGAGATGCCCGCTTCCGATTTGCGTACTGTGATCGACTCGTTGTGGGAGCGTCGTGATACGCTCAATGCCCAGACGGAAGGCGAGGCGCGCGAAGCGATCGAGCGCGCACTTACCGCTCTGGATGAAGGCAGATTGCGTGTGGCAGAGCCCGGAGAGAAGGGCTGGACTGTACATGAATGGCTCAAGAAAGCGGTTCTTCTTTCTTTCCGCATTACTGACAGCCGTGTGGCGGAACGTGGCTGTGGTGGTGTTCCCGGTTTTGACAAGGTGCCACTGAAATTCGATGGCTGGGATCAGTTCCGTTTTGCTGAAGCCGGGTTTCGTGCCGTGCCCGGTGCCATTGTACGTCGCTCCGCCTATATTGCTCCCGGCGTGGTTCTGATGCCGAGCTTTGTCAATGTCGGTGCACGTGTCGACAGCGGCACGATGATTGATACCTGGGCGACAGTCGGTTCCTGCGCCCAGATAGGCAAGAACGTGCATATCAGCGGCGGTGCCGGTATTGGTGGTGTGCTGGAACCCCTGCAAGCCGCACCGGTCATCATCGAGGATGACTGCTTCATCGGTGCCCGTTCGGAAGTGGCCGAAGGTGTTGTCGTCGAGCGCGGTTCGGTACTGTCCATGGGCGTGTTTATCGGCGCGTCGACCAAGATTGTTGATCGTGCGACAGGCGAAATCTTCATGGGACGTGTTCCGGCTTATTCGGTCGTTGTGCCTGGTACATTGCCCGGTCGTACACCTGACGCGCCGCATCTTGCCTGCGCTGTCATCGTCAAGCGTGTTGATGAGCGCACACGTTCCAAGACCTCGATCAACGAATTGTTGCGCGACTGATCGTGTCTCTTGATGTTGTCAGCCTTGCGGGTCAGCTGATCAGCTGTCGCTCTGTCACACCCGCGGATGATGGAGCGATGGCACTGCTTGCCGAGACGCTAGCCAGTCTCGGTTTCAGGACAGAGCGTGTCGATCGTGGGCCGGAAGGTAGCAAAACGCCCAATCTCTTCGCGCGTATGGGCGAAGGGGGGCCGCATCTGTGTTTTGCCGGGCATACTGATGTTGTGCCGCCAGGGGACAACTGGCGGCACGATCCGTTCGGGGCTCAACGCGTCGACGGAATGCTGTATGGGCGTGGCGTTGCGGATATGAAGGGCGGCATCGCGGCCTTTATTGCTGCGGTGGCCAGTCTCAGGGCCGAACGGGCTCTCACGGGGTCTGTCAGCCTTCTGATCACGGGGGATGAGGAAGGTCCTGCGCTTTACGGGACAAAAGCAGTACTGCCCTGGATGATGGAGCAGGGACACCGTCCCGATTTCTGTCTTCTTGGTGAACCGACCAACCCTGACAGGCTTGGTGAGGTCATCAAGGTCGGGCGTCGCGGTAGTCTGAATGCCGAAATCACGGTAGAGGGAGTTCAGGGTCATGTTGCCTATCCGCATCTGGCTGATAACCCGATCCATCGTTTGCTGTCGATCCTGGATGAGCTGACTACGCGTGTCCTGGATGAAGGCAATGTCCATTTCGCGCCCTCCTCCCTGCAGGTCGTCAGTGTGGATGTCGGTAATTCCGCCAGCAACGTGATTCCAGGCAAGGCGACGGCAAGGCTCAATATCAGATTCAATACCGAGCATCGCGGCGAGGATCTGGTAAAGTGGATAAACGAGGTCGCTGCCCGTCATGCAGACAAGGTACGGCTCGAAGCGAGTATCAGTGGCGAAGCGTTTCTTACAGAACCAGGAGATGCTGTGGAGGCCTTGTCGCGTGTCGTGGCGCGTCACACGGGCCTTGTCCCGAAGCTTGATACTGGCGGTGGTACATCGGACGCCCGATTTATTGCCCATTACTGTCCGGTTGCCGAATTCGGGCTGGTAGGTGCCACAATGCACAAGGCGGATGAATGTGTTGCCATTGCCGATCTGCAGGCACTGGTCCTGATCTATCGTGATTTTCTTGAGGCTTTCGGATTGTGAAAACCGGTTCTCCCACTCCGACCGAAACACCGGCAGGGGCTGCTGCGCGCATTCTGCGTGGTGTCTTGCAGCTGGGTCGCGGTGACGCCCAGGGACTTGAGGCGTTTCGTAACACGCCTGAGGCCTTGCTATCAGCAATAGCACCGAGCGTTGCCCTGTTTCTGGTGATTGGACTATCGCAGCTGGGGCAGAAGCTCGATGCCGTCCAGATGACCAAGGTCATGATCCTGATCACGGCCCTGCTGACCAGACTGGTCGTTTCCCAGCTCGCTGCAAAATTCTGGAAACGCGAGGCGCTCTGGCTGCGCTATGCAACAGCTCTGCAGTGGAGTAGCTGGCTGCCGCTGGTTCTCTCACTGTTTGCATTGAGCCTGGTCGAACTTGTCATGCCTGGTCGTGCCTCAACGCCTGCGGGTCTGGCCGGTGTAATGCTGGGGGTCGAACTGTATGAACTCTGGCTTGGCTGGTTTATAGCCCGCAAGGCATTACAGATCAGCGGTGGCAGGGCTGCTGCTCTTGTTGTTCTGATCAATCTGTCTGTTGCAATACTCTATGTCATCGCAGCTCTTCTGCCGCCGCATTACAATGCACTGCGTGAAATCATGGTGCCCCTGCCAAAATCCTGAGTGTTTTCGGGGTGCCCGGGTCAGAGAAGCCCGGCAGGCAGCCTATCAGATCAGACAGTCAGGCGAACGGGTCCTGCAAATATCCGACGCCGACAAGACACAACCCTTCCGGTGGCGCTGTAGGCCCCGCTTTGCGTCGATCGCAGGCCTCGAGAACAGTACGCAGCTTATCTATCGGCCATTGCCCGCTACCAACAAGCTGCAATGAGCCCGCCAGATTGCGCACCTGATGATGCAGGAAGGAACGAGCCTCGACATCCAGATAAATCAGCATGCCGTCTCGGGTCACGTTGAGGCAGTCCAGTGTACGCACCGGGCTGCTGGCCTGACAGGAGGCAGCACGGAATGATGAAAAATCATGGCGTCCGAGAAGCGTCCGGGCGGCTTCATGCATGGCCACTTCGTCAAGGGGGCGTCGGACATGCCATACATGATCTGCATTCAGTACAGCGCGTGTGGGACGATTGAGGATCGTATAACGATAACGTCTGGATATCGCTGAAAACCGGGCATGCCAGCCCTTGCTTGCAGGGGCGGCCTCCAGCACGGCTACACGATGCGGCTTGAGATGAAAGCTGATTCCGTCGCGTATCTGACGCGCATCAAGACGATCCTGCTCCGGCAGATCGAGTTGCACGACCATTGCCGAGGCATGAACTCCCGCATCGGTACGACCAGCAGTTGCGCTCATGACGGGTGCATCGCCTGCAAGGCGAGAGGCTGCTTTCTCAAGCAGCTCCTGCACGGACAGGCCATTATTCTGTCTTTGCCAGCCTACCAGCCCCGTTCCGTCATATTCGATTTTCAGGGCCCAGCGGCAATAACCCTGAGCAGGGCCATCATGTTCCAAGAGATGTCCCCTTGGGAACAGGCGTGCCGCGCAGAAAATCCGAAGCGGCCATCATTGCCTTGCCAGGACGTTGCAGTGTGAGAATCTGAAGGGCATTTTTACCGCAGGCGATTGTCAGTATGTCATCAAGGGCGCTGCCTGGCGTCTTCTGGGTAGCGCATTCGACAATACGGGCCTGACCGATCTTGAGTACGGTACCATTCAGTGTGGTAAAAGCCCCCGGCCAGGGTGTCAGCCCCCTGATCTGCCTGTCCAGCCTGTCAGCCGGATTATGCCAGTCCAGTCGACCAGTCTCACGCGTCAGGCGCTCGGCATAGGTTATACCCTGATCGGATTGCGGTACAGGCGCGAAGGGGCGGCGCAGTGTTTCGAGCAACAACTCGGCACCAAGACAGGAAAGCCGGTCATGCAGGGTCGAGGCTGTTTCGTTTTCGGTCAGATCGAGCGCCGCTTCTGCAAGGACGTCACCCGTATCAAGACCTGCATCCATCTGCATGATCGAGATACCACTGCGTCTGTCGCCGGAGAGAATGGCGGACTGGATCGGAGAAGCACCACGCCAGCGGGGTAGCAGGCTGGCATGAACGTTCAGGCAGCCTTTGAGCGGAGCATCAAGCATGCGTTGGGGCAGGATCAGCCCATAGGCAACTACGATGCCAAGCTCGGCATCGAGTGATTCAAAAAATGCCTGTTCTTCTTCATTGTGTCTGATCCTGACCGGGCATCGTACCGGGATACCCGCGCGCTCCGCCGCATTCTGCACAGGGGAGGGACGCAACGCCTTGCCGCGACCAGCCGGACGGGGGGGTTGTGTATAGACGTGAATGATGTCGTGCCCATCGGCACGAAGGGCCTCGAAAACCGGAACTGCAAAATCCGGCGTACCCATGAAAACAAGACGCATGGTGTCAGCGCCCTTTCTGTTCCTTGGCCAGACGGCGCATGATCATGTTGCGCTTGAGCTTGGAAAGATGGTCGACGAACAGGATGCCGTCGAGATGGTCGATTTCATGCTGGATGCAGGTGGCCAGAAGATCGTCCGCTTCCATCTCCTCAATGGTGCCGTCCAGAGTGCGGTAGCGCAGACGCACGCTGAGCGGGCGCACGACCTCGGCATATTGGTTGGGGAGAGAAAGACACCCCTCTTCACGAGCGGAAAGCTGCTCGGATTCTTCGATGATCTCCGGATTGATCAGCACAAGCGGATGGCGCTCCCCTTCATCAGCGACGTCGACAAGAGCAAAGCGCAGGCCGAGGCCGATCTGGGGCGCAGCAAGACCGATGCCGGGTGCTTTGTACATGGCGGAAAACATGCCGGGCAGATGCGATCTGACAAGTGCCATGTCGTCGGCAGTAACTTCCCGCGCTACAGCCCTGAGGACGGGTTGTGGGGCGATCAGAATTGGAGTGGGGGCGATGGACTCGATGTCCGGGAGGAAAGGAAGCGCAGTCATGATGCTGGGGATGTAACGACTCGATGAGAAGAAAACCAGATTTAAACAGAGGATCGTCGCTGTGTATTTGATGGACAGGCAGAGCGGGTGTCTTGCGCCTGCTGGCAAACATGACCATATCGGACAGGTGATCCAGCGCCGCTTGAGGGCTTGATCGCGCTACCGTCTCGCTCATGGAGGAGGCTGCATGTCAGGCCGCTTGTTCACGTCACCCATGTTTCTGGGCTTTGATCATCTTGAGCAGATGCTCGAGCGCGCATCCAAGACGGCATCCGATGGATATCCGCCTTACAATATCGAGCAACTGAATCAGACCACGCTGCGCATCACCCTGGCCGTCGCCGGATTTGTGATGGACGATCTGCATATCACACAGGAAGACAACCAGCTGGTTATACGTGGCCGTCAGACCGATGATAGCCAGGGCAGAATATTCCTTCATCGTGGTATTGCCGCGCGTCAGTTCCAGAAAGCGTTTGTGCTGGCAGAGAATATCGAGATTGGTGAAGCATGGCTCGATAACGGGCTGCTTCATATCGATCTGCTCCGTCCTCAGCCGGAAGTGCGGGTCAAGCGGATCGAGATCAGTGCCGGTCGGCCCGGTCATCCGGTTGCGCGGGCTACCCATATCGAGATGCCCAAACCACGGCGCAGTCGAACCATTCGTGATCTCGACGACGAATAATCGGGTCTCGCCTCTGCGAGGAAGAGGTTTTATCTTGAACTCAAGGGTGTTTTGACCCGGTCGGCCCTGTGTCTTCTGGCCGACTCGACAGAAAGAATTTATTATGAGCAAAACTGTTCATGACGATGAAGCGGTTAAGGTGCAGGCACCCTTATCGGATCTGCGTCACATGACTCATCAGGATCTCAAGGAATTCGGGATGAGCCACGTCGCTTACGTCAAGCCCGTTCTTTACGAGGGCGAAGCCGCTTTTGCCATTCATGCAGCGGATGGAACGCCAATGGCATTGGCCGAAGACAGAACAAGCGCCTTCGAAGCGATTGTTGATCATGAAATGGTTCCGGCCTGGGTGCATTGAGATGAAGAGTTCTGCTGCTGATATCGAGCGCTTCGCTGAAGAACATCGTCTGAGCGGTGCGGTGCGTCATGGCAATACGCTTTATCTGGCGGGCCAGGTTGCTGATGATTCCTCTCTGGATACGGAAGGACAGACAACTGATATCCTGCACCAGATTGACGCGATTCTGGCTGAGGCAGGGACGGACAAAACCCGGCTTCTTTCCGTCCAGATCTTCATGACTGACATTACAGAAATCGATGCGGTCAATCGCGCCTGGGATGCTTGGCTTGATCACGACCACAAGCCAGCGCGTGCAACAGTTGAGGCACGTCTGGTCAATCCCGACTGGTCAGTCGAAATCACGGCAGTCGCGGCAATATAGCCTGCCTACAGGCAGACAGAACCGGGTAGATCAGCTTTCGGTAGCGTTGGCCAGATGGGCTCTCAGTCTGAATTCCCTTCGGCGTTGCGCCGAACTGGCGATACCCAGCGCTTCCCGGTATTTCGCAACAGTGCGCCTTTGAATAACATGGCCTTCGTCCTGCAAGGCGCGGGTGAGCGCATCGTCAGAGAGAATGCCGTCCGGTTTCTCTTCCGTGATCAGGTGTTTAAGGCGTGCCTTGACCGAGTCTGCGCTGGTCTGTTCATCGCCATTTCCCAGCCCTGTCGAAAAAAAGCGTCGAAGAGGTAACAGGCCACGCTGCGTCCCTATAATTCTTGACGTAGTGACACGGCTTACAGTGCTTTCGTGCAAGCCGGTCTTTTCGGCAATCTGTGAAAGTGTCAGAGGCCTGAGGGCTGTGATGCCCTTTTCGAGAAACTCAGCCTGATATCTGGCGATTGCCTGACAAATGAGAAGAAGCGAACGGGCTCGCTGCTCGACAGCGCGTAGCAAAGTAGCCGCTTCGTCATGCTTTTCTCGTGCATAGAGTCTTGTTTCTTCCTGGCCTGACAGAAGACGGCGATAGAGTGCCTCATCAAGGGTGAGCTTTGGCCACGTTGCCTGATTGAGAGAGATAACAGGGCCATCAGGACCAGGATGGATGAAAAGATCAGGTTCGGGGTCAGGGTCCGGTGGGGCGAATGAAGCACCCGGTCTGGGCTCGCATCCCCTTAGTTCCTGCAAGAGATCGGCATAGTCCCGGGCATCAAGTCCGCAGGCTTTTCTGAGCCTGTCATGCTCGCCATGTGCCAGCCAGTCCAGATGATCGAGAAGCGTTGCTACTGCCGGATCATAGCGGTTCCGGGCACGAAACTGGGTGGCAAGACATTCTGCCAGGGAGACGGCAAAGCAGCCAACAGGCTCGAAGAAAAGCATCTTCCTGCGAATGGCTTCAATATGCTCGACTGAAGCATCAAGCGCCTTGGCGATATCGCAAGGAGACGTCTCCAGACGGCCGGAAGCATCAAGGGCTTCAACGAGGGCGAGGGCGATGAACCGATCTTCGATCCTGTTAAAATACCGGCTTATCTGGGTCAGAAACACCTCGATCCGGCCTGGTGGCGGCGCATTAGGCTCCTGACACAGTCCCTCTTCAGCATTGCTGCCACTATGACGCAGAAGAGGGTCGTCATCCCAGTCGGCTGCGATCTGTGGATCTTCGGGGTCGAGATCCTGAGGAAGATCGCCGCTGCGATAGTCTTCAGGTGCGGTATCATATTCGGGTGTGTTGCCCTCCGGGGGAGAGACGACCAGGAGAGGATTGGACTCTGCGGTGAGAGTCAGTTCGGAAAGCAGCTCCTCGTTGGAAAGCTGCAGTAATCCTATCGCCTGTTGCAACGCCCCGGTCATGATCAGACCAGAGGTCTGACGCGTCTGGAGTGAAAGACGCGCCATCAGGAATCAAAGGGAGAAATTTTCTCCCAGATAGACGCGACGTACGTCTTCATTCGCGACGATCTCCTCAGGGAGGCCTTCCATAAGGACCTGACCGGAATGCATGATATAGGCCCTGTCGATGACCTCAAGGGTTTCGCGTACGTTATGATCCGTGATCAGCACCCCGATACCACGATCCTTGAGATGTGACACCAGATCACGAATTTCGCCAACAGCGATCGGATCAATACCTGCAAGCGGTTCGTCGAGCAGGATGTAATTCGGCTGACTGGCCAGGGCACGGGCAATTTCCAGACGACGACGTTCGCCACCCGACAGGGCCAGGGAGGGCGAATGACGCAGATGCGAAATGCCGAATTCTGCCAGAAGTCCGTCAAGCATGGTCTGACGACGATCGTAATCCGGTTCGATCACCTCAAGAGCGGCCAGAATATTTTGCTCAACATTCAGCCCGCGGAAGATGCTGGCTTCCTGTGGCAGATAGCCAATTCCGAGACGGGCTCGCCGGTACATGGGCAGCTGCGTGATATCGGCACCATCAAGGGTAATTGTGCCTGTATCAGGCTGTACGAGACCAACGATCATGTAAAAACTGGTGGTCTTGCCTGCACCGTTCGGCCCAAGCAGTCCGACGGCTTCGCCGCGCTGCACCTGAAGGGAGACGTTGCGAACGACCTGTCGTTTTTTATAGCTCTTGCCGATCCCGTGGGCGATCAGCCCCGTCTTCACCTGAGGGTCATCCATGACCTCTTGCAGGATGACGGTTTCGTTGTCGCTCATGGATGTGTCTCTCCGGGCTTGCTGCTCGAGGCTTCATTGGGGATGACCATACCTTCGACGCGCTGGCCCGGTGCCGGATTCATGATCGCGACACCCGTTTTCATGTTCACGATGGCTGAGGCGCCGTTATTCTGGTTCTGGCCACTTGTAACATGCACATGGCCGATGAGCCGTGCCATCTGTGTGTCAAATACGTAGACGCCCCGGTCACCTGTTGCTGTTTCGTTGGGTGTTCGCAACATGACATGGCCCCAGGCATAGGCACGATCAAGTTTGGACGAACGCTGCGCAGAGCCATCGCTGCCGGAGGCAGTTTTCGCCTGAGCAGGTCCGGCGTTATCCGGTTTGCTGAAAGCGACCAGAACATCAGCCTTGATGCGCTTGCCGTCATTGGTGGTGACAGTGGCGTCACCACGGCCGACCGACATGCGCGTGTTGGCATGATATTCCATCACATCCCGCGCTGTCATGACATCCTGGGGGGTTGTGAGTTTGAGCGCCTTGCCTGTCATGACCAGGACAGCCTGATCGATGTCATACAGCGCCTTGTCTCCCCAGGCCTGGTCAGTGGATGTGTAGATGTGCACGTGACCAATGGCCTCCATACGGTACAGCTCCATCGAGCCACCCATGGCACCATCGCCGTCTCCTTTGCCGTTATCGGCTTTTGAATCACCTTGGGGCGGTGGTGGCGCATTGGGGTCGGGTGCCTTCTTGCGCAGGAAACCGATCAGCTGATCCGCGTCGATCGTCACATCGCCTCTTACAGCCCGCGCCTGATCAACGAATGTAACTGTCTGGGCGTCGTGGTCATAGGTCTGAGGACCGGCAGAGCTGATATGAACCTGCTCGCCATGAGACATGTCGATGGCCTGTGCCAGAGCCCCGGAGCTGGAAAGACCGACGAGTGTTACACCGGCAAGAGGCAGGCCGATCAGAAGCGAGCTCAGGGTCAGGGCAGGGATGAGGCGACGCATCATGGGGCCTTGTGTGCGGGTGAAGTAAGGGCAGGCATGGCATCCTGACGGTCATCATTGCGGATAACGCGTTGCGGTCCGACGAATTGCAGCAGATTGTCATGCTGGTCGATAAAATAGCCTTGCGCATCCAGGATGCCAAATGGCCCTTCGGCATGCACCCAGTCATTCGAGGCAATGACACCCCGATGCAGATCGATGTCAGCGGTCAATCCGTTCATGAGCGTACCATCATCGCGATAGAGTACGACATGACCGGTCAGGTTCAGCGTCTGCTCATGCTGCATGTAGACACCCTTGTCTGCCGTGATTTGTGCCCAGTTACCGCCGGCCATATGCGTGTCAGCAACCGGATCGACCAGATCGATGCGATCAGGGCCATTCTGATGGGCAATGCGTGCTGTGACCATATAGGGGCGGTTATGGGCGTCGAGACCGCGATAGATGGCTCCTTCGAGATTACCGCTCTCGACGCGCATCTGCGCCATTTCCTGCATGACAGCGCGATTGGCGCTGAGCCATCGTGCAATTTCGGGCCAGACGGCAATCGATCCCAGAAGCAGGGCGGCGAGAAGGGGAAGCGCCCATTTGGCCGTGTCGAGCAGGCGACGACGCGAAGCGAGATCGGATGAGGTCGGTATGGCGCGCTCGCGCGACTGGCCCTGCTCACGCATGGCTTCCCGCAATGCGGCCAGTTTGACAGCATCGCGAGAGAAATCATCGCGCTGCGGGCGCTTGTGGTCTTCAGGAGGTGAACTCTCCGTCATGCGATTCCCGTGCGAAGCAGGTCGTGAAGTCGGACGATCCCCAGAGGGTGCCGGTCATCGTCAAGGATAAAGAGACTATTGATCGCTTTGCGTCGTGCCGTCATCAGGTGAACGACCTCCTGAGCGAGTATGTCACCTTTTGTGGTGATTGGGTCGCGATTCATGATCTCGCCTGCTGTCGTTGTATCGAGATTGCGCGTCAGGGCAGGACGCAGATCGCCATCGCTTACCAGACCGATCAGTGCCCCAGTTTCATCAATAATCCCGATGCAGCCGAACGCCTTGCGTGTCATTTCCATGATGACATCCGAAAGCGTCATGTTGGCCGTGCCAAGCGGCATGGCATTGCCGACATGCATGAGCTTGCGGACCGGCTTGAGCAGCGCCCCAAGCTGGCCCCCGGGATGGAAGGCGCTGAAATCATTTGCGGTAAATCCCCTACGTTCCAGCAGGGCGATGGCGAGTGAATCGCCAAGAGCAAGTTGCATGATGGTGCTGGTGGTCGGTGCGAGCCCCATCGGACAGGCTTCGCGCGCGCGCGGCAGGCACAGGACAACGCTGCTGGCCCGCGCAAGGGTGGAGGCTGGCGCAGAGGTCATACCGATTACCGGAAGAGCATGACGGGCCGCATGTTCGAGTAGCGCTGCCAGCTCACTGGTTTCACCGGACTGGGAGAGCAGCAAAAGCGCGTCCTGGACATCGATCATGCCAAGATCGCCATGGGCAGCCTCGGCAGGATGTACAAAAAACGAGGGCGTACCAGTGGAAGCAAAGGTCGCCTGGATCTTCTTGCCGATATGGCCGGACTTGCCGATCCCGGAGACAACAACGCGCCCCTTGGTGCGGGCGATCAATGCAACGGCCTCGGTAAAGGAATGGCCCAGCATATCGGGGATCATAAGGGCGGTTTTCAACGCCGACAGGCCCGTGATTTCTGCGGAAAGGGTGGCACAGGCGCTATCAAGTGCGGCGCCGGGGCTGTATTCCGGATCAGTCACGCTCCGCGAACCGGATGAGGGAAGCTCGGTCATGCGTTCTCTTCCCGCTTTGCTGGCCTGAGGTCAATCACCCAGTCCCATCTGAGCAAGGCCTTTCTATGGCGTTTCGCTATGATCCCGGGAATATCTGGATGTGTCTGACCGGGACGCATGATGCGTCCGGTCAGGTAATTAGGCGCGGTGAGAGAAGATATCAGGCTCTTCATAACCCAGGATATCCAGGCGCCCACGTGCAGGTAGGAAGTCATAGCAGGCCTGTGCTAGCTCCCGCCGTCCTTCACGAATCAGCAGGGCTTCGAGTTTGGCCCAGAGCGCGTGCAGATGCAGGACATCCGAGGCTGCGTAGCTGAGTTGTTCGGGGGTAAGTGTTTCCGAGCCCCAGTCGGAAGTCTGCTGCTGCTTGGCAAGATCAACGCCCAGAAGCTCACGGCAAAGATGCGCCAGACCGTGACGGTCAGTAAAAGTGCGCACCAGTCGGGCGGCGATTTTTGTGCAGATAACAGGTGATACGGTAATACCCAGCGCATGTTGTAGCAGGGCGACGTCAAAGCGTGCAAAATGCATCAGCTTGGTCACTCTCTCATCGGACATCAATGCCTTGAGATTGGGGCAGTCCTCATAACGGCCGCCCAGTGATCTGGGACGGATCTGGACAAGATGCGCTTCGCCGTCACCGGCAGAAAGCTGCACAAGACAAAGGCGGTCACGATGAGGATTGAGGCCCATTGCCTCTGTGTCGACGGCAACGACGGGGCCGAGATCGAAATCATTGGGAAGGTCACCATCATAGAGATGGATTGAAGCATTCGCTGCGGCCATGATGTCGGAACCCTGGGGCTAGAAAAAACGGAAGCCGACGATTTCTCGTCGGCTTTTCCGTTTTTCGTATGGTGCCCAGAAGAAGACTCGAACTTCCACGTCCTTGCGGACACAGGTACCTGAAACCTGCGCGTCTACCAATTCCGCCATCTGGGCTCAGAGGCTGTCCGGATCGCCGTTTTTTCGGCATCCCGTTCGGTGAAGAGGCGTTTACCGGGGAGTGCAGGGGGCGTCAACCGTCCCTTTGAAAAAAAGAGGAAAAAATTCATGCAACGCTCTGTCGTTACTGTTTTCGGTGGGAACGGATTTATCGGACGATCACTGGTGCGCCAGCTTGTCTCCAAGGGGCATATCGTCCGGGTAGCGTCGCGAGCGCCGCAAAAGGCGACTGCGCTGATTGCAGAAGGACCTTCAGGGACCATCATGCCTGTTTATGCCAGTGTGACTGATTCAGCCTCGGTGCAGGCAGCATTGAAGGGGGCGGATGCCGCGATCAATCTTGTTTCGATCCTGACCGAGACAAGGAAGACGAGCTTCAAGGCCATCAATGCGGAAGCACCCGGCCGGGTCGCGCATCTGGCCGCCAAGGAAGGGGTCGCCCGTTTCGTTCAGGTCTCTGCCATCGGTGCGGCTGCTGACGCACCATCGCACTACGGAAGGAGCAAGGCGGAGGGAGAGAGACGTGTAAGGGAAGCTTTTCCCGACGCGATCATTCTGCGACCCAGCGTCGTATTCGGTCCCCGGGACAGCTTTCTGAACATGTTCGGCTTGATGGCCAAACTGCTGCCCGTTCTGCCTGTGTATTATCCTGATACTCGCCTGCAGCCGGTCTATGTCGAGGATGTCGCCCATGCAGCGCGCCTTTGCCTTATCCAGGAGAGTGAGTCGTTTGCGAAAGGACAGGGCGTGTTCGAGCTGGGTGGCCCAGACCGTATGAGCATGATGGAAATCATGAAATTCGTCGCACATGCGGTGGGACGCAAACCTCTTTTTCTGGAAGTGCCGAACGGTCTTGCCATGGCGCAGGCGCGGCTTTTCGAAAACCTGCCTGGAAAGCTGCTGACGCGCGATCAGCTGGCGATGCTTGGTCAGGATAATGTTGTGGCATCTGATGCGGCGACTTTGCAGACCTTGGGAGTCGCTCCCCAGGGTGTTCATGATCGGGCTCCTGAATATCTGAGAAAAATCAGCGTATTGCGAACCTTTCTCAACTAAATGGTCCGAAACGGACCTATTAATTTCCGGTTTATGTCGTTTTCGTGCAAAAAGAACAAATAAGCGCAGCAATAGGTCAGCATTGATGACTTATCGTTAGTTTGGGCTTGGCTTACCTCTCCTTCATGTTTCGAGAGGCGCCCGTCGCGCTTGCTCGCTCAAGGGGAGGACGTGACGTGGCCGAACGGATGCTGCAGTTTGTCTCATTGCCGCAGGAGATGCCTGAAAAGCGTGCGGCCGCCGAACGGCGTGAGGATTTTGGTGAGATCTACCAGGCCTTTGCAGTGGACCACGCAGAGCGTCAGGCGAGCCGCTGCTCCCAGTGCGGTGTACCGTTCTGTTCGGTTCACTGCCCGCTGGGGAACAATATTCCCGACTGGCTGAAGCTCACTGCCGAAAACCGTCTGGAGGAAGCCTATCGTCTTTCTGCTGCAACCAACAGCTTTCCGGAAATCTGCGGTCGTATCTGCCCACAGGATCGACTGTGCGAAGGCAATTGCGTCATCGAGAAAGGGTTTGAAAGCGTCACGATCGGCGCAGTCGAGAAGTTTATCACGGAGACAGCATTCGAGCAGGGCTGGGTCAAACCGCGTCAGCCTTCACAGGAACGGGCCCAGAGTGTCGGTATCGTCGGCGCCGGACCGGCCGGTCTCGCAGCAGCGGAGTGGCTGCGGGCGCTCGGTTATCAGGTGCATGTCTATGACCGTCACGACCGTATCGGGGGATTGATGGTTTACGGGATTCCGAGCTTCAAGCTTGAGAAACACGTAATCACCCGCCGCCATGAATTGCTTGAGGCACAGGGTATTGTTTTCCACCTTTCCACGCCAGTTGGCAGTGGAGCGGGAGAGACATCCTTTGAGAGCCTGCGCAAGAAACACGATGCGGTTTTCCTCGGGACAGGTGTCTATCGTTCGCGTCAGGTCTCTGTGCCGGGCAGCGGGCTGGGCGGTGTCGTTCAGGCTCTTGATTTTCTGACAGCGTCGAACCGTCGTGGCTATCATGAAACACCGGGTGATGATGCCATTCTTCACGCCGGGGGCAAGCATGTGGTTGTGATCGGCGGTGGCGATACGGCCATGGATTGTGTACGCACCTCGATCCGTCAGGGTGCCGAGAAGGTGACCTGCCTCTATCGTCGCGACCGGGTGAATATGCCGGGTTCGGTTCAAGAAGTGAAAAATGCGGAGGAAGAAGGCGTCGAATTTGCCTGGCTGGCCGCACCCGAAGCCTTTCTGGGCGACGACACGGTGACTGGCGTCCGTGCTCACAGGATGCGTCTCAGTCTGCCTGATGCGTCAGGGCGTCAGTCCGTCGAGGCTGTGCCGGAGAGTAGCTTCGTCATCCAGGCCGACCTCGTTATCAAGGCGCTAGGCTTTGATCCTGAAGATCTGCCCGGTACGTGGAATGCGCCGGAACTGGCCGTTACCAAATGGGGCACATTGAAGGTTACGCCCGGTCGCTTCGAGACCAGCATTCCGGGTGTCTTTGCCGGTGGCGATATCGTGCGCGGCGCCTCGCTGGTGGTCTGGGCCATTCGTGACGGGCGTGAGGCCGCAGCAGAAATGCACCAGTTCCTTTCTGAAAAAGAGAACGCGACAGCAGATCAGGCTGCCCATCTGGTGGCGGCGGAGTAAGAGCCATGACCGAGAAGAGCTATATCGAGTCCTATCAGGACAATGTTCGTGCCCTCGAAGGTCTTTACGATCCGACCATGGAGCGTGATGCCTGCGGCGTGGGCCTTGTGGCTGCACTCGATGGCAAGCGTCGTCGTGATGTGGTTCTGGCCGGCATTGCTGCCCTCAAGGCGCTGTGGCATCGCGGTGCCGTCGATGCCGATGGCAAGACCGGCGACGGTGCGGGTATTCATGTCGAAATTCCGCAGGATTTTTTCGCTGAAGCCATTCACAGCGCCGGTGACGATCATATTGAGGGTCGTATTGCGGTTGGAATGATTTTCCTGCCGAAGACCGATCTGGCATCGCAGGAAGCTGGGCGCGCGATTATCGAAAGCGAGATTCTCGATTTCGGTTATGGCATCTATGGCTGGCGCCAGGTCCCGATCGATACGGCCTGTATCGGTGAAAAGGCCAATGCGACGCGCCCCGAAATTGAACAGATCATGGTGCGTAACCGGCTCAATCGCTCGGAGGCTGAGTTCGAGCGCGATCTTTATGTCATCCGTCGCCGCATCGAGAAGGCAGCCGCCAAGGCGCATGTCGATCTTTATGTGTGCTCGCTCTCCTGTCGCTCGCTCATCTACAAAGGCATGTTCCTTGCTGAGAACCTGACGGATTTCTATCCTGATCTTCTCGATGAACGTTTTGTCTCGCGCTTTGCGATCTATCACCAGCGTTATTCGACCAATACCTTCCCGACCTGGAAGCTGGCCCAGCCTTTTCGTCGGCTGGCACATAATGGTGAAATCAACACGCTTTCCGGCAATGTGAACTGGATGCGCAGCCACGAGACCCGTCTCGCGAATGCCGAGCTTGATCCATACATGAACGATCTCAAACCGGTCGTTCAGGCGGCGGGCTCTGACACGGCCATGTTCGACAATGTGTTCGAGCTGCTCACCCATGCCGGGCGTGATGCCCCCATGGCCAAGACGCTGATGGTGCCCGCAAGCGCTGGTGGCAACGCGGCCATGACAGACAAACATCGCGCCTTGTTCTCCTACTGCAATGCCGTGATGGAACCATGGGACGGTCCTGCGGCCATCTGTGCGACTGATGGGCGCTGGGTGGTGGCCGGGCTCGACCGCGCCGGTCTGCGCCCGCTGCGCTACACCATCACGCAGGACGATCTGCTGATCGTGGGTTCCGAAGCAGGTATGGTGCGCGTGCAGGATGCCAATACCCGTATGAAAGGGCGCCTCGGGCCGGGAGAAACTCTGGGTATCGACCTGCAGGAAGCCAGACTCTACGCGCCGCAGGAGCTGCTCGATCTTCTGGCCGAGCGTCAGGATTTCATTTCCTGGACAAAGAACATTCGCAACATCAGCTCGGTCGTGCGTGGTGATGTGGCGGAACCGGTGTTGTTCACCTCCGATCAGCTCCGTCGTCGCCAGCTGGCCATGAACCTGACCCATGAGGAGATGGAGACCATTCTCCATCCTATGGTTGAAACCTCGGCAGAGGCGATCGGTTCGATGGGCGACGATACGCCGCTTCAGGTTCTGTCGAGCACCTATCGCGGGCTTGCCCATTACTTCCGTCAGGGCTTCAGCCAGGTCACGAACCCGCCTATCGATTCCCTGCGCGAAATGAACGTGATGAGCCTCGTCACGCGTCTCGGGAATCTGGGCAACATCCTGGACCAGTCCCCCGAGCAGTGTGATCTGCTGCAATTGCCGAGCCCTGTGCTCACCACGGGTGAGTTCGAGGCACTGCGCAATTTCTGCGGCAGGGACGGTGCGACGGTGGATTGCACCTTCCGCGCCGCCGATGGCGAGGCCGGGCTGCGCGACGCCATTGCGCGTATTCGCCACGAGGCAGAAGATTATGTGCGTGGTGGTTGCACCCATCTCTTCCTTTCCGATGAGGGGCAAAGCGAGGAACGGGTGGCCATCCCGATGATCCTCGCGACTGCTGCCGTGCATATCCACCTTGTGCGTCAGTCCCTGCGTACCTTCACCTCGCTCAACGTCCGCTCCTCCGATGTGATGGATGTGCATGGCATGGCGGTGACGGTGGGGGTGGGGGCCACGACCGTGAATCCCTATCTGGCGCAGGAATGCATCGCTGATCGCCTGCAGCGCGGGCTGTTCGGGGAGTTGTCACTGCGTGAAGCTGTGGAGCGTTACCGCAAGGCGCTCGACAAGGGGCTGCTCAAGATCATGTCGAAATCCGGCATCTCCATCGTTTCAGCCTATCGCGGCGGGTATAATTTCGAGGCGATCGGGCTGTCTCGTGCGCTGGTGGCCCAGTTCTTCCCCGGTATGCCTTCGCGCATTTCGGGTATCGGTCTACCTGGTCTGGCGCGTAATGTGCTCAAATCGCATGAGATGGCTTACGCGGGCGGTGTGGATGCCCTGCCGATTGGTGGTCTGTACAAGCTGCGTCGCAAGGGTGAGGTTCATGCCTTCAGCGGGCAGCTCATCCATATGCTTCAGACGGCCGTCTCGACCGACAGTTTCTCTCTGTTCAAACGTTATGCCGATGCCGTGCGTCGTCAGCCCCCGACCGCACTACGCGATCTGCTCGATTTCCGTCGTGTGCGGGAGCCGATCCCGGTCGAGGATGTGGAGAGCATCACCTCCATTCGTCGCCGTCTGGTAGCTCCGGGCATTTCGCTTGGTGCACTCAGCCCGGAAGCGCATGAGACCTTGGCCATCGCCATGAATCGTATCGGCGCAAAGTCGGATTCGGGTGAGGGTGGTGAGGACGCCTCGCGCTTTACGCCGCGCGAGAATGGCGACAATGCGAGCTCAAAGATCAAGCAGGTGGCCTCGGGGCGCTTTGGCGTCACGGCGGAATATCTGAACAACTGCAGTGAGATCGAGATCAAGGTCGCTCAGGGGGCCAAGCCCGGTGAGGGCGGACAGCTGCCCGGATTCAAGGTGACAGAACTGATTGGCAAGCTGCGTCATGCCACACCGGGTGTGACGCTGATCTCGCCACCGCCCCATCATGACATCTATTCCATCGAGGATCTGGCGCAGCTCATTTACGACCTGAAGCAGATCAACCCCGAAGCAACCGTTACGGTCAAGCTGGTTGCCCGTACCGGCATCGGCACCATTGCCGCCGGTGTGGCCAAGGCCAAGGCCGACGCCATCATGATTTCGGGTCATTGCGGCGGTACGGGTGCCAGCCCGCAATCCTCGATCAAATATGCCGGTCTGCCGTGGGAAATGGGGCTGACCGAGGCTAATCAGGTGCTGACGCTCAACCGTTTGCGCCATCGCGTCACGCTGCGTACCGATGGTGGTCTAAAGACCGGGCGTGATGTGGTGATGGCCGCCATGCTGGGCGCCGAGGAATTTGGCATTGGCACGGCAGCGCTGGTCGCTATGGGCTGCATCATGGTGCGCCAGTGCCACTCGAATACCTGCCCCGTGGGCGTATGCGTTCAGGATGAGGAATTGCGCGCCAAATTCGAGGGGACGCCCGAGAAGGTCATCAATCTCTTTTCCTTCATTGCCGAGGACGTCCGTAATATTCTGGCCGAGCTTGGCTTCAGAAGTATGGAAGAAATCATCGGGCGCACGGATCTTCTGCGTCAGGTCTCGCGTGGTGCAGATTATCTGGATGATCTGGATCTCAACTCGCTGCTGGTTCAGGCCGATCCGGGACCCGATGCCCGTTATTGTACCCGAAAGGGCCGCAATGAGGTGCCGGAGACGCTCGATGCTCAGGTTATTGCCGATGCAACCCCGCTATTCGAGCATCGTGAGAAGCTGCATCTGCATTATACAGTGCAGAACACGCATCGTGCCATCGGAACGCGCGTGTCATCGTTGATCACGCGCAAATTCGGAATGAAGACCCTGCCGGAAGGTCATCTGACCCTGCGTCTGCGCGGTTCTGCCGGACAGTCTCTCGGGGCCTTTGCGGTGCAGGGGCTGAAGCTCGACGTTGTCGGCGATGCCAATGATTATGTTGGCAAGGGGCTGTCAGGAGGCACGATTGTCGTGCGCCCATCTCCTACGGCGACCTGGCGTTCGGAAGAAAATGCTATTATCGGCAACACCGTGTTGTACGGCGCAACGGCAGGAGCGCTGTTTGCGGCCGGTCAGGCCGGTGAACGTTTTGCCGTGCGTAATTCTGGCGCGACTGCCGTCGTCGAAGGCTGCGGTTCGAATGGCTGCGAATACATGACCGGCGGAACGATCGTGGTTCTTGGGCAGATCGGCGACAATTTCGGGGCAGGTTTCACGGGCGGTATGGCCTTTGTGCTCGACAAGAACGAGATCTTCGAAGCACGGGTCAACCCGGAAACCCTTCTCTGGGGTCGTGTCGAGGCAGGAAGCGCCTGGGAAGAGACCCTGCATGGCCTCGTACAGCGTCACGCTGATGAGACCGGCAGTGCCTATGCAAAGGAATTGTTACATCGCTGGGATCGTGTATTGCCGCAGTTCTGGCAGATTGTGCCACGCGATTACGCACGTATCATCGGTTATGAACTTCCACATGAGGTACAGGCGCTCTCAGCCTGACTTTTGACTTCAGGAAAAAAGTCGGCATCACAAGATGCCGGCTTTTTTCATGCCCGGTCATAACCGGCTCAGAGATAAGGGTGGAATGATAATCATTCCTCCATGAGTCCGGGCTATTTCCTTATTATTCCTGATTGCCATTCGTGAGGTAGGCTGCATTCCTTCTTCGGCAATGCACCTGACAAGGTCTATCGAGAACGAGTTTTGCATGATCCGTATAGCCGTCATCGGAATTGGGCAAATTGCCCGACAGCAGCATCTGCCCGTCATTGCGCATGATCCGGATTTCACTCTTGTGGCGGCTGTATCGCCGGTTCCCACCGTCGTGGAGGTCCCTGTTTTCAGGTCACTTGCCGAACTCAGGAAGAGCGGTCTGGCAGTGGATGCGGTAGCCCTCTGCACGCCTCCCGACCTGCGTTACGCCCTTGCCCATGAGGCGCTCTCTGCCGGGTGGCATGTGCTGCTCGAGAAACCCCCGACCCTGACACGTTCACAGGCGGTCGCGCTGGTGCACCTGGCCAACCAGCAGAATCTTACGGTTTTTGCTGCCTGGCATTCTGTCTATTCCGCCGCCGTGCCGGAGTTGCGGAAAGTGCTGCCAGAGCTTGGATTAAAACATGTCACGATTATCTGGAAAGAAAATGCCGAAAAATGGCACCCTGGTGCTTCCTGGCTATGGCAGGCAGGAGCGCTGGGTGTTTTCGACGCCGGAATAAACGCCTTGTCCATTCTTTGCGCGGTTTTGCCTGAAACGGTTTTATATGAATCGGCAAAATTGTATTTTCATGCTGGGCAGCAGGCCCCTTGCGAGGCGACGTTATCTCTTCGGGGGTGCAGCTCGGCCGTGCCGATCTCCGTGCAGTTTGATTGGCGCCATGATCCTGAAAACGAGATCTGGGAAATCATATGGGAGGGAGAAAACAGCAACAGGGTTGTTCTGCAAGACGGAGGCGCCCGGCTTCTCGTCAATGGATGTGAAATGATACAATTACCCAGTCAGGAATATGCAGGGGTTTATCAGCATTTCGCCTCCCTGATTGGTCAGAAGATGTCATCTCTTGATCTGGGGGCTCTTGATCTCGTGACGGATGCCCTGGCTTTTGGTGAGCGGATACATCGTCAGTAACGCTTGCAGAAATTGTGATATGAACAACAGGGCACTGGAATGTTCATGTTTCAAATTATCAGCAGGCGATCACATTCCTAGTTTTGCCCAGATGGAAGTACCTGACCCCGGCTTGTCGTAGTTGCGAATGCGGTTCATCACAGTGCGACAATATTTCGCGGCTCTGGATGAAAACAATGACAAAAACGGCGCTGGGACGGATAGTGCGCAAAAGCGCGCTTTTTCTGCCTTTCACGGCTCTATTGATGTGCAGCACAGCGGCAATGGCAGAACCAATGCGGTTCCAGCGTACCCTGCTCAATACAGGGGGCAAGACTCCTGAACTTTGCCTGCGTTTTGCTGATGCACTCGATAGTCAGGCCGGGCCGCACTATGCCGACCATGTCCAGATCACGCCCGGTCTCCGCCCCGACATCAGGATCAGCGATCACGATCTGTGTCTGGGAGGTCTTTCCTGGAGTACGCGCTACAGGATCACGATCAGTAACGGGATTCACGATGCCAATGGCAGGATTCTTGCCCAGCCTGTAACTGTCAGTATGGCCACAGGGGATCGCAAACCAACCCTGAGTCTCGCCGGTGACGGGTTCATCCTGCCTCGTCGCAGCGTAGCCGGTCTTGATGTCCAGACCGTCAATATGGACAGCGTGCGCCTGAGTGTCTGGCGTCTTTCACCCAATGCCGTACAGAACATGACAGGTCAGGAGGTTTATCCAAGAGTCGATACGACAGAAACCTCGCTGGAAACCTATGAGTTCAACAGGCTGCGCGATACCCGTCTCAGTCAGGTCTGGTCTGGTACGCTGGAGACAAAGGGCGCGCGCAACGGAAGTGTGGTCACGGCTTTTCCGATCGCGAAGCTGGTTGAAGGCCAGAAGCCGGGTCTCTACCTCGTCACGGCCGAAAATGCGCGTACACCCAGAAGCGAGAGTCGTATCGCGACCTCTGAAGACAAGCCAACAGACTCTTCGGACGGATATGACAGTGACTACGGTTCATCGATTGCTGCGCACTGGGTGAATGTCAGCGATACGGCATTGACCACGATGCGTGGTGCTGACGGTCTGCATGTCTTTGCACGTGCCTTTTCAACAGCCCTGCCGCTCAAGGGCGTCACCATTCGTCTGGTCTCCCAGGGAGGAGATGATCTCGGACGAGCGGTCAGCGACAATGAGGGTCAGGTTGTTTTTCCTGTCGCACTGACACGAGGCAAGGGAGTGAACCAGCCTGTCTCTCTTATTGCGACAAGTCCGAATGGCGATTTCTCGACTGTCTCCCTGACGCAGGCCTGGTTCGATTTTTCCGATCGCGGGGCAGAAGGCCATCCTGCACCAGGTCCCCAGCAAACGGTCATCGTGACAGATCGCGGTATTTATCGTCCTGGTGAGACCGTCAATGCGACGTTCCTGCTCCGCAATCCGCAGGGCAAGGCGCTGGATACGCTACCGCTCACCGTTATTCTGCGTCGTCCCGACGGCGTCAAGGCGCAGACCCTGACCCTGAAACCGCAGGAGGGGGGGGGATTCATCAACAGTTTCGCCCTTTCGCCAAGCGCTGCCCAGGGAAGCTGGTCCTTGGAGGCCTATGTCGACCCGACTCTGCCTCCTGTTGGTCGTGCGTCCGTTCTGGTGCAGGATTTCGTACCGCAGACTATCGCCGTTGATATCAAACCGGCCAAAGAGGTTTTGATCGAAGGCGAAAAGCTCCAGATTGCCCTGGAGGGACGCTATCTCTATGGCGCGCCCGCAGCGCATCTCCATGGTGAGGGGCTCGTGCGTATCTTGCGCGATGAGGCGCCTGTGCCAGGAGCGAAAGACTATGTCTTTGGCCTGCAGACCCAGAGTTTCAGCCCTGACCAGCAATCTGTCGTCGTGCCCGACACGGATGATGCCGGTCATGCGGAAATTTCTGTCTCGCCGGATCTGCCTGAAGGACTGACCCTGCCGCTCAAGGCGGAAATCAGACTGGGTCTGTTTGATCCTTCGGGGCGCAGCGTCAGCAAGACAATATCGCTTCCGATCATGCGTCATCGCCCTCTTATAGGGGTGCGTGTTACGCCCCCTGCCATGGGGGATGATATCGTAACCCGCTCTGTGCCGGTCGACGTGATCGCGGTGACGCCTGATAACAAGCCTATTGCATCTCATGTCCTGACCTGGACGCTGGTGCGTGAAAACGAGACCTATGACTGGATATCCGAAGCGCGTGGCTGGCATTTTGCCCGTCATGTGATCGATGAGCCGCTTCAGCATGGGCGCATCACGACTGACGCACAGGGCAGGGCGCATTTCGCCACCGAGCTCGATAGCGGCAGGTATCGTATGATCCTGACTGATCCTGAAACGAATGCAGCCAGCTCGCAGCGTTTCACCTCTGGCTGGTGGTCCGATAGCAGTGACAAGCCCAATGCTCCTGACAGGCTGAGTCTTTCCGTGCGCGACAAGGTTCTGCCTGCAGGGGGCCAGACAGTTGTTCATGTTGAAGCGCCTTTTGCCGGCGAAGCCCAGATCGTGATCGCGACAGATCGGGTGCAAAGCACAAGAACGGTCAAGCTGCCCAAAGGTGGGCTCGATATTCCCGTCACGGCAGAATCTGACTGGCCGGGCGGGGCTTATGTTCTGGTCACGGCGTTTCGACCCCTCGATACACCGGCCCGCCCCCATGAACCTTCCCGCGCTGTAGGACTCGCCTATATTGGTCTGGATCAGTCGGCACATCACCTGAAGGTGGCGGTCGACACGCCCCCGGTCATTCGACCACAGACAAAGGCGATGCTTCCTCTGACGGTACAGAGCGGGAAACACGTGCATCTCGTCGTATCAGCCGTCGATCAGGGTATTCTTGCCCTGACACAATGGAAGCTGCCTGATGTGTTTGATCTCGTCTACGGGCGCAGGGCCTTCGGTCTGGATGTGAAAGACAGCTACGCTCATCTGATGACACCGGTCGGCCAGGCAGGTGCCCTGCGTGAAGGCGGAGATGAGGGCGGGGATGGTGGCGGCCTCTCTGTGACGTCTACCCGTATCGTATCGCTCTTTTCCGGAACAATAACGCCGGATGAGCATGGCCATGCACTTGTCCCGCTTGAAGTTCCCGATTTTGAAGGCACCTTGCATCTGATGGTGACCGCGTGGTCCGATGATGCGCTGGGATCGGCAGAGTCCGATCTGCTTGTTCGTGACCCCGTGTTTGCCGATCTGACCCTGCCACGTTTTCTGGCGCCGGGCGATGTCGCCACAAGTCTGGTATCCTTGGTCAATACAGAGGGGGCACCGGGGCATTACGTTGTTACACTGAACGCCGATGGGCCAATCCACCTGACCGGGTCATCGCGTTTTGAGGCGGATCTGCAAAAAGGTGCCCGTCAGTCTTTCGAAACGTCGCTCCAGGCTGGAGAGCCGGGCATTGCGCATCTGACGGCCAGGCTTGCCGACAAGCGCGGTCACCTGATGCTGACACGCAACTGGTCTCTGCAGGTCCGGCCGGGTCATCTGCCGGTCACGCAATCGAGCGAGGAGAAGCAGGATCCGGGCCAGAGCTATCAGGCTTCTGCCTCATTGCTTGCTCCTTTCGAGCCCGGAAGTTCTGCTGTCACGCTCGGCTATTCCGGTGTGCACGGTCTCAATACGATTGCCCTGCTTCAGAACCTTGAGGCAGGGTACAGCAACGAGACGACAAGTCTCGCCGCTTCTGCGCGTGGGCTTCTGGCCTTCAAGGGCCATGAAGCGCTGGCACGTATGACCGTGCCGGAAGGCGCACAGAAGAGGATCGAGACCGCTATTGCCATGCTGATCGATCGTGAGGATGCGGGCGGGCGTTTTGGTTCATGGCGTCTCAACGATGGCAGACTACTCCCCTGGGAACAGATTTATGTTGTTGATTTTCTGACCCGGGCCAAAGAGGCAGGTTATGCTGTTCCACAGGATGCGCTCGATCATGCGCTCGACTGGCTCGTCACATCTCAGGTGCAAAGCCCCGGTGTCGAGGATCGCAACCAGGACCAGTCCGAAAATGCGGTGACACCAGAAACGCGGGCTTATGCCCTGTATGTTCTTGCACGTGCAGGACGTCTTGATACGCCCGCATTGCGTGCCCTGGGCGATAATGTGACATCCCGCGCGGTCAACGGGGCTCAGCAGGTCTTCTGGGGCAGCGTTGCCAGTCAGACCACTTTTGCCAATCCGCTCGCTCTTGGACGTCTGGCTGGTGGTCTTGCCTTGGCCAATGAACGTCAGATGAGCAACACGCTGTTTGGTCTGGCTATCGACGCTCTCGGAGCAACCAGGTCCGGACGCCCCACCTTTGCCGATTACCTCTACTGGGTTTACCTGCGTGATCTGGCCGGACTGGTGCCGCTGGCAGCAGAAAGCGGCAACAGGGGCCTTGCCCAGAAACTCACTGATCGCTTTGGCCTGCTCGATGTGCCTGTTTCGTGGATCAGCAACGCCACCACTACGGCTCTTCTGGAAGCTGCAGTGGCCATGAATAAACCTGATCCGGCACGTGGCATTGCGATAAACGGCACCGAGCAGTCCCGTCCGATCGCCCTGCCTCTGGCTTTTACTCCGGATGCCAAAGCGCTTGACGGAACAAAGCTGACCAATACCGGTACGGTACCGCTCTGGATGACAGTCACGATAACAGGGACTCCCAAAGAGGCTCCTCTACCGATTACCAATGGCTTTACGGTAAATGTCACGACCCGAACGCTTGACGGGTCACCCTATGATCCCTCCCGTGGAAGACAGAATGACCGTTTCGTAGTGATCGTCGAAGGAGAGGCGCAGGACCGCAATCCTCATCATTGCGTCCTGACCGAGCTGCTTCCGGCAGGCTGGGAAATTGAAAGTGTCGTACACGGTCATGAGGATGACGAGGATTCCGACACGGCAGTGGCGTCGGCCGGGCCCTCATTCCTGGGGGAAACAACGCAGACCAGCACTGTGGCTTTGAAAGACGATCGTTTCTTTGCGGCCTTTGATCTCAGAGGCGGCACCTATCATCCCAGCTCGTCCCGTATGCTGGGCAGCAATGAATTCCGGATCGCCTATATTGTACGTGCCGTTACACCGGGGCAGTTTCTCCTTCCCGAAACGCTGGTACGTGATCGTTTCATGCCAGCCTTCATGGGGCGCAACGCTGCCGGCCGGATTGTCATAGCCCCGCGATGAAGGGGCCGCGGTGGTCTGGTCATCCGCGCTGTACCATAACATGGCAGCGCGGACTGGCTGGTTTTCTTGCTGTGCTGCTCGGTCTTGCAGCTGCTTTGTATGCTGCTGACCGGATCTTTCCTCCTGATATGAAGCGGGCTGAACAACAGGCCCTGCTGTTGCAGGATATGAGGGGAGAGCTTCTCGACGGGCGCGTCAGCTCAGATGATGCATGGCGTTTTGCAACGCAACGTGAAGCGGTCGATCCTCGCTATCTGGCCTTGTTGTTGCAGGTGGAGGATCGGCGCTTCTGGTTCCACCCGGGTGTTGATCCGCTTTCCCTGATCCGGGCCGGTTTTCAGCTTGTCACACGAGGCCATATTGTATCGGGTGGCTCGACTCTGGCCATGCAGACGGCTCGTCTCCTGACGCCTCATCGCCATAGTCTGCGTGGCAAGATCTATGACATGCTGCGTGGTGCCCAGCTCGAATGGCGTTACGGGCGGAGCGGGGTGCTCGATCTCTATCTGACCCTGGCGCCGGAAAGTCGCAATATAGAAGGGATCAGGGCTGCCTCCCTGCTCTGGCTGGGTCACGAACCCTTGCATCTGAGCGCCGAGGAATCAGCGCTTCTGATTGTCATGGCGCGGCATCCTCACAGCTTGCGTCCAGACCGGCACCCGGTTGCTGCACGTGCCGAAGTGGCCCGACTTCTTGCAACCCGGCCTGCTCAGGGCTGGGAGCGCCGCGGTGCCTTACCTTATGTTCTGCATATCAGTCATCTGGTGCATGACGCTCCGGGGCCGCTGAACTGGCAATGGCGCAGGGGTCTCCGCGGTGTATACCAGACCTCTATTGACCGGCGCCTTCAGGTCAGTCTGGCAGGTATTCTTCATAATACGCCTCCTCCTCCTGGCGGGACATGGGCTGCCCTGGTGGTCAGACGCAATGGCAGTATTGCTGCCTGGCAGGGCAATGCAGGTAATGGCTGCTCCGGCTGTGCAGGCGATATGATAACAGCCTGGCGCTCGCCGGGTTCAACCCTGAAACCGGCCATTTATGGCCTGGCTTTCCAGCTTGGTCTTCTGGCACCGGATACGGTGATCCAGGACAGGGCCAGCCATTTTGGTGGCTATGCGCCGCGCAATTACGACCGCATCTTTCATGGTACCACTACAGTGCGTACAGCCTTGCAGCGTTCGTATAATCTACCGGCTGTGCGGGCACTGGATATGATCGGTGCCGGATATTTTGCAGGAACGATGGATGCTGCAGGGGTCAGGCTCAAACTGCCTCCCAATAATTCTCCCAGCCTGGCTCTGGCTCTGGGGGGTGTTGGTGTTACGCCGCTCGATCTGGCAAGGCTCTATGTTGCTTTTGCCAATCAGGGGGTCTCTCACCCTCTGGGTCTGGAATGGCCTGTCGAGTCTACGCCTGGTACGCGCCTGATTGGCGCGCGGGCAAGCCGACAGATCCTCTCCATTCTTGGAGGAACGCCCTTGCCGAAAGGGCGCGCCGAGACAGGTCAGACGCGTGTCGCCTTCAAGACCGGAACGTCTTATGGGCAACGTGATGCCTGGGCTGTCGGTCTGCGTGGTGACTGGGCTGTTGTCGTGTGGGCGGGACGGCCTGATGGTACGGCGGTTCCCGGGATAACCGGTCTTGGTACCAGCGCACCTGTACTGATGCATGTTTTCGATTTGCTGCCGGAGAGTGACGACACCCCTGCCGATTCCATGCCGCTTCAAGGCGCGCTTTCACCTGCCTTGCAGAAACTGCATGAAAACCACGGGCCGCAGATCGTGCAGCCTGCCAATGGCGGGATGGTGGAGTGCTTTGACCAGGACGGGCGCGTGACGCCGCTTGGTCTGGTAGCAAGCGGCGGGGTCGAGCCTTATCGCTGGATGGTCAATGGCGTGCCACTGGACATTCCGACAGGAATTACACCGTCATGGACTCCTGATAGTCCCGGCTTTGTCCATATTGCCCTGGTGGATGCGACAGGGGCGGGGAGTGCCGTCGATATCCGGGTACGCTAGGGATCAGACAAGCTCTGGACAGGGTGATCTGCCTGGCACTGGTGGGGTGGTTACTCTGATGCCGGGAGGGGGCCGTACCGCAATGTAGTGGCGCCGGCATCCAGATGTGGCAGAGAACCATGACGCTCTGTGAACGCCTCCCGCTCCAGGCGTTCACAATAGTCCAGATAGCGGATCATTGCCCGTTCGGCCCTTGGCGTAGCGCCATACAGTTTCTTGTAATGACGCCAGAGAATGAGAGCGTTGACCGACCAGGCATCATACACATGTTCAGCCAGACGATGTCGGATTGTCTGCGGCAGGGCGTCGAAAGCGGCCCAGGGATCGCCTTCATACCGGCGCCAGAGCGTCTTGCGACAGGTGCCATCATTGGTGAATTCGGTGGAGGATGAAAGGAGAGAGAGTGCGCGCATCTAGTTATGTTATAACATAACCATATCAACGTCTATCTCTTGTCTGCACAACAGGCTAGCCTTTGACGAAATCCGTACCTTCAGAGGTGTATCATGAGCGCAGCAGGGCAGGACAAACTCTTCGATCAGGTCGGATCAGGCTTCATGCCTTTTCACGATGCTGAAGCCGCGCTTGACCGTATCGAGGCGCTTTATGATGAAGGGGTGAAACATCTGCGTGACAGCTTTGCCGCCAGAAAACCGGCAGAGGCGTTTTATCCCTGTCTGGCTTTCTCTCTGGCAAATGGCTCAATTCCCGTGGACGTGAAGCCGCGTTTTGGTGTGCTGCTCGAACCCGGTTTCTACGGCACGACACTGACCCGTCCTGCCTTGTTCCGCAGCTACTGGCACGCGCAGATTGATAATCTGGTCAACTGTTATCGTCAGCCTGTGCATGTCGGTCTTTCCAGACGACCGATACCCCTGCCTTATGTCATGGAAGAAGCTGTTACCGGGCTGACCGAGGCCGATCTGAGACGGCTGCAGGACAATTATGCCCTGCCAGATCTGCATAGAACCGATGACACTATTGCCAATTGCGAGATCATACCCGATCCGGAAGCACCGCGTGCCCTTGCGCTTTTTACGGCCGAACGCACCGATTATTCCCTGGCGAGGCTGCATCACTATACCGGTACGGCGCCACGTCATTTCCAGCGGTTCATCCTGCTGACCAATTACCAGCGCTATGTCGATAATTTCCGCGACTATGCACGTGCGCAGGTCAATGCTGGTGGTGAATATCATGCGTTTGTAGAGCCTGGTGACGCATTTTATACCCGGGCGGGCCAGGAAGGGCAGTCTGCGTCCTCATTGCCGCAAATGCCCGCCTATCATCTGTGTCGCGAGGATGGCGATGGCATCACGCTGATCAATATCGGTGTTGGCCCCTCCAATGCCAAAACCATTACCGATCATCTGGCTGTGCTGCGTCCACACTGCTGGCTGATGGTCGGTCATTGTGCTGGACTACGTCGTACGCAACTTCTGGGTGATTACGTTCTGGCTCACGGTTATGTTCGTGACGACCATGTTCTTGACGATGATCTGCCAACCTGGGTGCCGGTGCCTCCCATTGCCGAGGTGCAGGTTGCCCTGCAGCAGGCCATGCAGAAAGTGACAGGTCTGGAAGATCGTGAAATCAAGACAAGGCTGCGCACGGGTACGGTCATGACGACCGATAATCGTAACTGGGAGTTGCGTTTGCGTGCGCTTTTCACGCAGATCAACATGAGCCGATCGATTGCGGTCGACATGGAATCAGCCACGATCGCAGCCAATGGTTTTCGCTTTCGTGTTCCCTACGGCACGTTGCTCTGCGTGTCGGACAAACCGCTTCATGGCGAACTCAAGCTGCGGGGAATGGCCAATGCCTTCTATCGTGAGCGCGTCAGTCAGCATCTGATGGTGGGTATCGAAACCATGCGGCTTTTGCGCGAACGCGGTGTTGACAGCCTGCATTCGCGCAAGCTGCGCGGTTTCGATGAACCGGCATTCCGTTAAGCCAGTCAGACTGATAACCGGCCGGAGGTGACATCCTTCGGCTGTCCGGGCAAAGATCTGCAGATCAGGAGTGGTTTTGCCCTCTAGGAAGATAAGGACATCGTTTCATGGCTCAAGCCGATAGCGTCACCCTGCCACGCTGGGATCTTTCTGATCTCTATAGCGGGCTGCATGATCCGGCGATCGAGCAGGATCTCACTTCCTGTGACAATGAGGCGCGTGGTTTTGCCGAACGCTGGAAAGGTAAACTGGCTACAGCAACCGGGCAGGAGCTGGGTGAGGCGATTGCTGACTATGAACGTATTGATCAGCGTATGGGCCGCCTTGGGGCATTCGCACAACTCAGTTTTGCAGCGCATACGAGCGACCCGGAGACCGGACGTTTCTCACAGGGTATGACGGAACGTCTGACCGCCATCTCATCTCACCTTCTCTTTTTTACGCTCGAGCTCAACCGCCTTGAGGAGGGCGATCTTTCCAGACGTCTTGCTGTACCGGAACTGGCCCGCTGGACGCCTTTCCTGCGTGATTTGCGTGTATGGCGGCCATATCAGCTGTCCGATGAGGTCGAGCAGGTCCTTGTTGAGAAGTCTGTCACAGGTCGCGCCTCTTGGAATCGCCTCTTTGACGAGACCATGGCGTCGCTTTCGGTTACGCTCGACGGTGAAACCCGCCCGCTGGGTGAGGCACTCAACCAGCTTTCCAGCCCCGATCGTGAAAAGCGTCGCATTGCTGCGGCTGAGGTGAGCCGTGTGCTGGGGGCTAACCAGCGTCTTCTGGTGCTGATCACGAACACGCTCGCCAAGGACAAGGCGATCGAGGACGGATTGCGTGGTTTCCCGCGCCCGGGCTCGAGCCGCAACCGTGCCAATATGGTCGAGGATGAAGTGGTTGAGGCGCTGGTTTCCGCAGTGGATGCCGACTATGCGCGTCTGGCCCATCGCTATTACACGCTCAAGGCTGGCTGGCTTGGTCTGGACAAACTCCAGCACTGGGACCGCAATGCCCCGCTTCCCGGAGATGAGGACCGTCTGATCCCCTGGGATGAGGCCAAGACGATTGTCCGCAATGCCTACACACGGTTTGATCCGCGGCTGGGCGAGCTGGTCGGTCGTTTCATGGATAATGACTGGATCGATGTAGCCCCTGTGCCGGGTAAATCATCGGGTGCCTTCGCTCATCCGGTGACGCCTGATACGCATCCTTATGTTCTTCTCAATTATCATGGACGCAGTCGCGACGTGATGACCCTGGCACATGAGCTGGGACATGGTGCTCATCAGATACTGGCGGCCAAACAGGGCTATCTGCAGTCCTCAACGCCCCTGACCCTGGCAGAGACGGCGTCTGTTTTTGGTGAAATGTTGACCTTTCAGGCGCTTCTTGATGCTGAGACTGATCCGGGACGTCGCCGTCGCATGCTGGCGGGCAAGGTTGAGGATATGCTCAATACGGTTGTGCGTCAGATCGCCTTCTATCAGTTCGAGGTGAAGCTGCATGATGAACGGCGCAAGGGCGAATTGTCACCGGAGCGTCTGGGCGAGATTTGGCGAGAGGTACAGACGCGCAGTCTTGGTCCGGCCTTCGACTTTACTCCCGATTATGATGCCTACTGGTCCTATGTCCCGCATTTCGTCCATTCGCCGTTCTATGTGTACGCCTACGCCTTCGGCGATTGCCTGGTGAATGCGCTGTACGGCGTTTATCAGAACGAGAACAAAGAGCAGGGTGGAACAGGCGGGTTTCAGGATCGTTATGTCGCGATGCTGGAAGCCGGTGGGACAAAGCGCCATGCTGAGTTACTTGAGCCGTTTGGGCTGGACGCCAGTGATCCGGGCTTCTGGCGCAAAGGGCTTGATGTGATCTCAGGCTTCATCGACGAGCTCGAAGCTCAGGAAAAACAGGACAAGAGCGTTTAAGCGATGAGTAATCCCAAAGATCTGGACCAGACCGGCCTGTTTGGTGAATTCAAACGCATGGCCCGTGCTTCAAGCACTGTCGGCGGTATTGCGACGCGTGTGATTGGCAACAAGCTCGGGTTCAAGTCCAATCAGGCTATTCATGCGAATGATCTGCGTGCAGCGCTTGGCGGGCTCAAGGGGCCATTGATGAAAGGCGCCCAGATCCTCTCGACCATTCCCGGTGCTCTGCCTGAAGAGTATTCCAGCCAGCTGGCCGAATTGCAGGCCAATGCGCCGCCAATGGCCTGGAGTTTTGTACGTCGTCGTATGACCACCGAGCTGGGTGTGAACTGGGAGCGGCAGTTCCGTTCTTTCTCACATCAGGCGGTGGCCGCAGCAAGTCTGGGTCAGGTTCATCGTGCGGTTACTGCCGAAGGGCAGGAAGTCGCGTGCAAGCTCCAGTATCCCGATATGAATGCGGCCGTGGAATCCGACCTGCGCCAGTTCCGGGTTGTCGTGGGGCTGGTCCAGCAGTTCTTGCCGGCCATCAAGCAGGATGAGGTTGTCAGCGAGCTTGAGGAGCGCCTGCGCGAGGAACTCGATTACGAGCGTGAAGCCTCACATATGCGCCTCTACCGCGATATGCTTCAGCATATTTCTGAGGTAACGGTGCCCCTGCCGGTCGAGCCACTTTCCACACGGCGTCTTCTGACCATGGAATGGGTCTCAGGGCGCGGTGTACAGAAAATTCTCGATACCAATCCGAGCCAGGAGGAGCGCAACGCCATTGCCACAGCGCTTTTCAAGGCATGGTACACCCCGGTCTATCGCTACGGGATCATCCATGGTGATCCGCATATGGGGAACTTCACCATTCGGCCGGACTGGGGGCTGAACCTGCTCGATTTCGGTGCCATCCGGATTTTCCCGCCTCACTTCATCAAGGGTATCATCGATCTCTTCAATGCCTTGCGTAACAATGACGAGGAAATGGCTTTTGCTGCCTACGACGCCTGGGGTTTCAAGGGACTCTCACGCGAGACGGCTGCAGTTCTCAATGAATGGGCACGGTTCATTTACGGACCTCTGATGGATGATCGCGAGCGTTTCATCCAGGAAAGTGATGACCCCAATTTCGGGCGTGATATTGCGGAAAAGGTCTATGAGGGGCTCAAGCGCACGGGAGGGGTGCGTCCCTCACGTGAGTTCGTACTTGTCGACCGGTCCGCTATCGGGCTGGGAAGTGTTTTCCTGCGTCTCAGGGCCAAGCTGAACTGGCACAAGCTTTTTCAAGAGCTGATTGCAGATTTTGATGAGGTAGCTCTGGCTGAACGTCAGAAGATTGCTCTGGAGGCGGCACGCGTACCACCCCCCTTGAATGGTCTGTGATTACTGTCAGTCGGCATGCAGGAATCTCCGAAGGCTCCCGGAAATTCCTGCCTCTTTCGTATATCTGTTTGTGGATTTCAGTAATTCAATAAAATAAACAGGAACTGAACTCTCTCTGGTAATATGGATGAAAAGAGAGGGATATCTGTAAGGATATATCCACAGGAATAGCCCATTTACCGTCTTCAGCGGGGATTGAAATGGCAGATTATCATGAGCCCCAGAGAAACCCCTGGTTCAGAGCCAAAAAATACGGTTATGGCTCTGGTCTTCCCATCACCTGGCAGGGCTGGGTCAGTTTCTGGCTTGTGCTCGGTATCCTTCTGATGCCGCCGCTATTCATGTCATTCGTTGCGGAGCGTTATCAGCCCGGCATCATGATTGTCTATTTTGCCGTTAGCCTTCTGGCCATGACCCTCTTCTTCTTTGTCTGCAAGACACACACGAAGGGTGGTTGGCGCTGGCGTTGGGGGGATCGGGACTGAGACCGGTTTTTTCGGGATATCGATGCGTTTTCAGCAAGGATCTCAGCTTTTCTGCAGGCTGCAGCAGGTCGCAACGGCGAAGAGGCAGCTACCAGACGTGATGACATACGGCTCCAGTAGCCACCTGTAGAGTTCATGTCAGGCTATGGCACTGATGCCGAACCGGGAGGAACGGCACAAGGAGAGTTGGGTCTTCAGACGTGAAGGCCCGGCGCTTCCTGGCCTGTTGCAGCCACGTATTCGTGGTAACCACCTTCGTAGCGATGCAGGCCTTCCGGAGTGACTTCCAGTACCCGGTTCGACAATGCCCCCAGAAAATGGCGATCATGGGAAACGAAAAGCATCGTGCCTTCGTAATCGGCCAGAGCACGTATGAGCATTTCCTTGGTATCGATATCCAGATGGTTGGTCGGCTCGTCGAGTACCAGGAAGTTTGGCGGATTATAAAGCATCAGCGCCATGACGAGACGGGCTTTTTCACCGCCTGAAAGCACACTTACATATTTATCGACATCGTCGCCTGAAAAACCGAACCCTCCAGCGAGGGCTCGAAGAGAACCCTGGGCTGCAAGCGGAAATTCATGTTCAAGCGTCTCGAATATCGTGCGCCCGCCATCAAGAAGATCCATGGCATGCTGGGCAAAATATCCCATTTTGACACTGGCACCGATCGTGACACTGCCGGAGTCAGGCTCGCTGACACCCGCGATCAATTTGAGCAGTGTCGATTTGCCGGCACCATTGACGCCAAGAATGCAGCAGCGTTCCTGCCTGCGGATCTGCAGGTCCAGCCCGTCATAGATGATGCGTGACCCATAGGCCTTGCGAACCTGTCGGAGCAGTGCAACTGAATCCCCCGAGCGGGGAGCCGGAGCGAAATCGAAAGAAAGTGTCTGTCGACGACGGGGAGGCTCGACCCGGTCGATCTTGTCGAGCTTCTTGACCCTGCTCTGCACCTGCGCGGCATGAGAGGCGCGCGCCTTGAAGCGTTCGATGAAAGCGATTTCCTTGGCCAGCATGGCCTGCTGACGATCGAACTGCGCCTGTTGCTGCTTTTCATTCAGGGCGCGTTGCTGCTCGTAGAATTCGTAATCACCAGAGAAGCTGGTGAGGGTGCCACCATCAATCTCGAGGATCTTGTTGACCACACGATTCATGAAAGCGCGGTCATGCGAGGTCATGAGCAGGGCGCCGTCATAATTCTTCAGGAACTGTTCAAGCCAGATCAGGCTTTCAAGGTCGAGATGGTTGCTTGGCTCGTCAAGCAGCATGACGTCGGGCTGCATGAGCAGAATGCGGGCCAGTGCTACGCGCATCTTCCATCCGCCTGAAAGCAGGCCAACATCGCCCGACATCATTTCCTGTGAAAAGCCCAGACCGTGCAGCACTTCGCGTGCCTTGCTGTCGAGGCCATACCCGCCGAGCTCCTCGAAACGTGCCTGCACATCCCCGAAACGCTCAAGAATGGTTTCCATCTGGTCCATTTTGTCGGGGTCACAGAGATCCGTTTCCAGCTGCGCAAGTTCGGTCGCGATTTCTGCCACTTCACCAGCGCCGTTCATGACTTCTGCCACAACCGACCGCCCATCCATCTCGCCGACATCCTGGCTGAAAAACCCTATGGTGATGCCGCGATCCTGAAAGACCTGGCCCTCATCGGGTGTTTCCTGCCTGGTGATCAGCCGGAACAGGGTCGTCTTGCCTGCACCATTGGGACCGACAAGACCGATCTTCTCGCCTTTCTGGATTGCCGCGCTCGTCTCGATAAAGATGACGCGCTGGCCGTTCTGCTTGCTGATCGAATCAAGACGGATCATGGAACCTCTGGAATATCGGGGAAGGGCGTTGATAGGGGCTCGTTATCCGTTAGGCAATTGCGTTCACAACTCTTCAATTTGACGCATTGCTCGGATCGCGCTTCCCTTGGGGGCGTGGCTTGTCCCGAATGCCGCTCTGATCCAGGAATATAATTATGAAAAAAGGTAACCGTCTTCCTGAGCGTCTTTATGCTCTGGCGATGTGGGGCGTTTCGGCAGTATTCGCCGTGTTTCTTGTTGGTCTTGGCGGACTCGTTATCAATGATCTCCCCCGGCATGGTGAGAACGTTACTTTTGCACCGGTCTATCCGGCTGATCTGCAAAAGCGCAGCCAGGCTCTGAGAGAGGCGCGCAGCGCGCTCAATGCCGAGCGTGAGATGGACAGGATCAGGCTTGACGCAGCACGGAGCGCTGCCAGCAACGCGAAAGAAAGCTTTCAGGCATGGATCGATACACGCAAGGCTACTACCGATCCCCGTCAGGACACGGAGCTCATCGCCCGTACCCATACTCTCGAACAGTTCCAGAATGCGGCTCACGAGGCTGAACGACGGATAGAAGAGCTCGATCGCAAACAGATTGAAAACGACCGGGCGCGTGCTGCGCTCAGCGAGGAGCGTGACGCTGCCGAAGAGGCTTACCGACCGATCTATGCCCGACAGGTTCTTGCGGCCCAGCTCCGGGTTTTTCTCCTTCGCCTGGCCTTCACCCTGCCGCTGCTGCTGATTGCGATCTGGCTCGTTCTGCGTCAGCGCAAGAGCGCTTACTGGCCGCTCTATCGTGGTTTCGTTCTGGCATCACTTTATGCCTTTTTCTTCGAGTTGGTGCCTTACCTGCCAAGTTATGGCGGTTACATACGGTATGGAGTGGGGGCGGCTCTGACCATTCTGGTCTGTATCGTACTGATCAGGAATATGCAGGCCTACCTTGCACGCAGACGCCTTGCCGAAGCAGAGTCGGAAAAGGAGCGGCGTCAGCGGGTTGATCGTGAACAGGCATATGCAAAAATTGATCGAAAGATCTGTCCTGACTGCGATCGCCCTCTTGTACTGGCCGAAGGGCTGGAGACGAATTTCTGCGTTCATTGCGGACTGACGCTTTATGAGCATTGCGGGGTCTGTCAGACGCGTAACCTCGCATTCAATCGCTTTTGCATGAGCTGCGGTAGCAAGGAGATCGGTCATGCCGGACTGGCATGTGCCGGACAACCGGTCGAAACCCGTGAGGAGGATGCCGATGATAGCCACCATTCATATCACCCGGATCACAACTGATCTCTGCCTGCCGTTACGTCGTGAGGTTCTCTGGCCAGGTCTGACAGAAGAGGAATGTCGTGTACCCCAGGACCCTGAAGCCATGCATCTGGGTGCGTTTCAGGGGGAGCGTCTGGTGGGATGTCTTTCCCTTTGCCCCTTGAGGCCTGGTCTGGTCCAGCTGCGCAAATTTGCTGTGGCGGCTGATTGTCAGGGGATGGGCATTGGTGGACAGCTGATGCATGAGGCATTGGCGATTTGCCGTCAGACCGGCATACAGAGACTTGAACTCGATGCCAGAAGCAGTGCGCTCGGTTTCTACGAGAAATTCGGGATGGTCCCTATGGGCGAAGTCTTTTTCAAGGGACCGATCGAACATCAGCGTATGGCTCTCGACCTTGGAAACTGACATGTTTCCCTCTCATCAAAGCGTGTTGGAGAGTCATGAGACGCTGGTCTCTCCAGGGCTGACCTGATGAAGGTGTGTCTGGCAGAAGAACAGTGAGACCTGACCCTGCAGAGGGCCAGAGGGAAGGGGAAGTCACGGGATGAGCCGCTATTGTGTCACGGTGACATGTCCGGCGCGGCGTGGGATTGTTGCCGTTATTTCGGGCTATCTGGCCGGGAAGGGCTGTAATATCACGGATAGTGCACAGTTCGACGATAATGAGACGAACTGCTTTTTCATGCGTACGAGCTTCATTGCTGAAACCGGCATGACGCTTGATGTGCTCAGACGTGATTTTGAACCACTTGCCCGGCAATACGGCATGCAGGTGCAGTTCCATGACGAGACTCAGAGACTGAACGTCGTCGTCATGGTCTCACGCTTTGGCCATTGCCTGAATGATCTGCTCTACCGGGTGCGCATCGGAGCTTTGCCAATCAATATCGTGGCGGTACTTTCGAACCATGAGGATTACCGGAAGCTGGTCGTCGATCACGGTATTCCGTTTCACTATATCAAGGTTACGAAACACAACAAAACGGAGGCCGAAGCCCGTCAGCTGGAGATCATCGAAGCAGCAGGGGCTGATCTGGTCGTTCTGGCGCGCTACATGCAGGTTCTGCCGGATGAGATGTGCTCGCGGCTTGCCGGGAGGACGATCAATATCCATCATTCCTTTCTGCCGAGTTTCAAGGGTGCCCATCCCTATCATCAGGCGCATGCGCGCGGTGTAAAGCTGATTGGGGCCACGGCTCATTACGTCACTGCCGAGCTGGATGAGGGGCCGATCATAGAGCAGGATATCATCCGGGTGTCCCACAATCAGTCACCGGAAGATTATGTGGCGCTGGGCCGTGATGTGGAAAGTCAGGTTCTGGCGCGTGCCATTCATGCCCACGCTCATAGACGGGTGTTTCTCAGCGGCAAGAAGACGATTGTCTTTCCTGCAAGTCCCGGCTCTTATGCCTCGTCCTTTCGAGGCTGAAAGCGGCGAGGCATGAGACGGGCATGATGTCGCTTCTGGCAATATGAAGCATTCGGACTGGAAGCTGCTGTAGACGAATGAGCCTTATGCTGGAATGCTTCGGTATGTAGCAGGCACACTGGCGTGATCAGCATTGAAACAAACCGGCTTCAGAAGCCATGGTTGATGATGTCCGGAATCATATGGTCAACGGGGCGTTTCATGGTCTTGTGTTACGACTGGCGCATTTATGGGCTGGCATGGCGGCAGCTTCATGCGATAGATCGTCGTTGGTCCCTTGAGTGGACGACTGTTCTGGAAGGCGATCTCATCAAGCCGTGAGTCGCTGATATAGAGCCAGTTCTGGGCGATCGCAAAGCCGTCTGCCCAGTCGAGCACTGCAGGATTGTCGAAGATCTTCTGCGTTTGAAGCGTCTTCGCTCCTCCTGGCAAGGACAAGGCATAGAGACCGTGGTTTTCAATGTCTCCAACCCAGAGACGGTTGCAGGAGTCGATCTCCATGCCGCCGCTCATGACTGATTGGCCGAGATACTGGGCCTTCTTGTCGAGTTCGGCATCGGTCAGATGCGCATTGCGCAGATCTGCCGTTGCGATGCGCCAGTAATGATGGTCGGTCAGGGGGCGATAATAGAGCCAGGTCCGATCCGGCGAGAGGGCAATGCCATCATCCTGGGTAACCGGCAGACTGCCATTTTTCTTGCGTGCAAGCTCACCATAAATATGCAGATGCTGATCAGGATCCGCCACACCAGAGCGTGTATTGGCCAGTACCAGACGATAAGCCCCTGTATCCAGATCCATCACGACCAGACCGCCATTCCCTGACTCATTGGTGATATAGGCTGTGTTGGTCGTGGTATCGACACGGACATCGTTAAGTGAGTCTGTGGGCGTGATATCAGGGCCGAAATGGTAGATCTGGATCAGCCTGCCTGTCTCGGCGTCGAACTCGACCAGTTTTGGAGGAAGCGTTTTCTGATCGACCGATGGCAGGGAGGAATCCAGTATCCAGAGATGGTTACGGTCATCTACCCAAAGTGCCGGTACCGAAACCCAGACTTCACGCTCGACAGGATTATGCTCAAAGCGGTTCCAGCCCCTATCGGGAAAAGGAATTAATGCGCCGCTTTTTGCGTCGATACGCACGACGCTCGCGCTGTAACGCTTCATTGTGGCAGGGGCTGAAGCATAAACGACCCCGGAATGCGAAACGCCAACACCTATCATATTGAAATCGCTCGGGAAACGTTTGACAGTCTCAAGGCTGGGCTGCATGGCCATTGGCCGGGCAGGTTCTGCCGCGCGAGCTGAAGCCGTTAAACTGGCTGTGGCCAAAAGAAGGGTGAGCAATTTCATCAAAACAATCCAGCCTCATGTGTATTGATCTCAGAAGAAAACCAGCTTCTTGCGCACGGGTTTAACCAGGCCCTGCACAATTCTGCGCCAGGTCCGATCATTCAACAAAAAGAATGCGATCTACGAAGCTGACCAGATGCGGGACTGTCTGGTTGTAGAATTCGTAATTGCCAACTGAAGATCTGTCCATTTTCATGGCAATAAGGCACAGTATTTTATGCATATCTGTACCTTTTCTTATATCGAATTCATTGGTAGGTTCGAGTGAGTATTTTTCAGACTCAGTTATGCCTGGTGCTGATGAAATAACTGTTCCTCCATTGGTTATTGATCCAGGTACTTCTGGCGTTATCGTAAGGTACAGATTGACGCTTTCGTCGAGAAGAGATGTTTCCCCATTATCATTTCGTGTGAGCAGCAGTTTTTTTACAGGACCATCCTGCAAACTACCCTCAAGACCAATAGACGAATCAAAAATATTAAAGAGGAATAGATATCTGGACCATTCAGGACTCTGGAAGACAAGGGCAAAGACCTTTTTGTGAAAAGGACCTTCTTCTGTTGTGAGACGTCCCGTACGAAGGTCGATATTGATATATCTGCCAGTCTGGGATTGAAGATAAAAAGACATGAAATCCATTGGTCTGGAAATCGCTTTTCGTCCCATGTTGGGAATATGTATTGCAGATCTTTTGTCGGTGACAAAATCCGATATATCCTGGGCTAACAAATCAATATTTGTTATTGTTTTTGTTTCAAAAAATCTGTGATCTTTTTGCTGGGACTCTATGATGAGATCACTCTCTATGTAATCAATCTCGGCTTCATTAACGCCATCCATCATCGTGTAATTGGCATCAACATGGCTCTTGGCATTGATGGCTACCCCCGACGGGTTGGGTGTAAATATCGATGTGTGAAAAGCTGACCCAACAAATCCGACAGGAGTATTATGGTTCCTAAATAGTGAAATCTGCTCCGGAAATGTCAGTTCTTCCGGATGAACTATCTGGAAGCCGCGATCAGTCAATGCTTTTTCAAGGAGGGGTTCGTTATCAATCAGAAGAGTGCCACCATATAGTTTAGAACGCGACAGATATATTTTCTCTCCCTTTACAGGATTTATCGCACTCTGTGATAAATCTCCAATCCTGTTGCAGAATTCTGCCATTTTTCTGTAGCAATAACCTTGCTCTGCAAAAGCTGGAGAAGGCACTACGAGTTCTCTGATAGTAACAGGGATTTCCGGGGTAATAAAATCATCCTTGGTTAACCCAAGAGCGTCAAAGATCTCAGCTTCCCACTTGAATGTAAAAACTTCGTCCAATCCACGCACACACCGTACAAGTAGCTTGTCACCAGGTTTGCGTATGTTCGCAAGGGCCCAGAGTCTTGAAATAAATTCGGTTATAAGGTGGCCATACTGATCGTGTATGTGGCCTACAAAGATGGCTCGCTCAATAACAGGATAATATTTGGCACTTTCGGGATTAACCCATTGTGGCTGCCCTTTGAGAACTGCCGGATTGCGATGAAAAAATGCGGCCTGAGGTATCAGATATCCCTCACGGGTAAAAACGCCACCAATCAGGTCGAAATGTGCTAATCCACAATGATAGATAGCGCTATTAAATGTCATTATTTCAGGGTTATCATAAAAATTGACAATCTTATTCGGCGCCAGGGTGGCTTTCTTTATTGTCATCTCTATTTATCCCATTGGAAATATTTTGGTGGACCAAGGCTGGATCCTGTAAATTACGCTGTAGAGTGGGGATGGTCTATAGATTTACAGGATTTCTTTGGTCTCGGCTGGCATGACAGTGCATGCCGGCCTGAAGCTGGGGGAGGGTAGACCATCCCATGCTTCAGAGTATCGTATGAGCTGTCATCCTGGATAATTATCACGGAGAATTTCGGTGAGGTAAATTCGTCCGTAAGGAGCATGAACAATCTTCGTCAGGGTTCAATGCCAATGTCATATTGATTGTGTCTAGTTGTGTAATACACAACGAGGCGGGGATGGAGACAACTGATCTGACAACTGGTTCTGAGATGGAAAGAATAAGACATCCCGGGCCTTCTGACAGATCCGGGCCCTTGATCCCGGATCTGTCAGACCACTATCACGCAGCCAGAGCTTCGTCGGATCCGAAGAATTCGTGATGAATGCGATCGTTTGTTACGCCGAGCTTGCGTAGGCCACCGATCAGATCGTGCTGAAAACTGCGAGGACCACAGACAAATATATGTGTTTTGGGGGTGATATTATCGAATATCCACTGGGCCGAGATATGACCTTTATGGCCGGGCAGGGATAGGTTGTTCCCCGCTCCGGTACTGCTGAACAAATCAATACGTGGAGCAGCTGGGGCGCCTGCAAGTTCCAGAAGGCTCGATCTGAACGGAATACGATCGTAATCATGATCGCCATGGACGAGATGCAGAGGTTTGGTAATTCCGCCTGCCCTGGCTGTGAGCAGCATGCTCATGAATGGTGTGATGCCTATACCCGCGCTGGCCAGAAGCACTGGTGATGTGCCTGTGGCAGCAAGAGTAAAATCTCCGGCCGGCGGGGCGACGTCCAGCTTGTCGCCTTCACGTAGCCTGTCATGGAACCAGCTCGAGACCTGGCCATTCGGGTCACGCTTGACAGAAATGCGATAGCTTTGTGCATCAGGAGCATTCGATATGCTGTAGCTTCGTCTGGTATTGATGCCGTCACGTTCCAGCTTGAACGTGAGAAACTGCCCAGGCTTGTGCAGGAGAACCGGCTTGTTGTCGACCGGCGCAAGCCAGAAGGATGTGACCGTGTCGCTTTCCTGTACGCGTGAGGCAACGCGAAATGACCGCCATTCACGCCAGCCGCCCGGCAGGGCTGAGCGTTCGTTATAGATACGCGCTTCGTGGGAAATGAGTATTTCGGCGAGGAAACGATAGGCATCGCTCCATGCTTCCATGATCTGCGGTGTTGCAGCATCTCCCAGTACGGTTTTGATCGCTCCAAGCAGGGCGGTGCCAACAACCGGATATTGTTCCGGTTTGACCATCACCGCGACGTGGCGTTCGACAATCAGACTCAGAGCTGATTCCAGTTTCTCCGGATGATCGATATGGCGAGCATAGGCGAGCACCGCTGCGGCGAGTGCATGGGGCTGACGACCATTGGCCTGGTCGGTCTGATTGAACATCGCGGCTATGGCGGGGTCGCGCATGAGAGAGCCGTACATAGTCTTGGTGATGGTAACGCCATAGGCTTCAAGGGCAGGAATAGTAGCTTTGACAATCTCGGCGGTGCCGGATTTGAGAGGCTCAATCATCGGGCGACTCCTAAAAGATGTATTTCACGCACATCTTTTAGGATGGATGCATGAAAGATGCAAATCTGGTACATCTTTTCCATGCGTCTGACTCTTCATACTGATTACGCCCTGCGCGTGTTGCTTTACCTCGGGCTGAACCAAGAGCGTCGTGTATCAATCCATGAAATTGCCCAACGCTACGGGATTTCCGAAAACCATCTGGTAAAGATCGTGCATCGGTTGGGGCAGGGCGGGTTTGTGACCACGATGCGTGGGCGTGGTGGGGGATTGGTACTGGCGCGTTCGCCAGCCGAGATCAATCTGGGGGATCTGGTCCGTTTTACCGAGGAGGATATGGCGCTTGTTGCCTGCTTTCAGACCGGGCAGAGCTGCCTTCTGACGGGCGCCTGCCGCCTTCAGAATTTGCTGGGTGATGCGCTTGGCGCATTCATGGCCGTGCTGGATGGACGGACACTGGCTGATCTGCTCGCCCCCCCGGAACGAGCAGCCTTGATAAAACGTATGGAGAGCCGGCCCTTTCATGACGCTTCATGAGGGTTATGCCGATCACTGGTGCAGAGGTGTCGGATCGATATCCTGCTGAAGGTACGGAAGCAGAATTCTGTTCCGTACCTGATTGTGTCTCAGCGGCTGTTTCGCCATCAACGCATGTGTTGCACAGACATATGCTTTTGTGGCGAGACTGCTGGTCGGAGAGACAGGTCAGAATTCAAGGCAGATTTTGCCGAAATGCTGGTTACTTTCCTGATAGCGAAAGGCTGCCACAATCTCTTCCAGAGGGAAAGCACGGTCAAGAACCGGGCGGAGTGTGTGGGCATCAAGCGCTCGGATCATGTCAATCTGGTTCTCACGGCTGCCTACCAGTACGCCTTGCAGGCGGAACTGCTTGATCAGCATCGGTACCAGTTCCAGCTTCGCCGATACACCGCTGAGAATACCGATTGTCCCGATATGCCCGCCGACCCTGACAGCCTCCATTGACTGGGCGAGCGAGGCGGCCCCTCCCACTTCGATGATATGATCCACCCCGCGTCCCCCGGTGATTTCCCAAGCGGTGCGTCCCCATTCCGGATTGCTGCGGTAATTGATGAGGTAATCCGCTCCCAGATCGCGCAGACGCTCAAGTTTTTCGTCACTGGACGAGGTGGCGATGACCGTAGCTCCTGCCATTTTGGCGAATTGCAGGGCAAAAATGGATACACCACCAGTCCCTTGCACAAGGACGGTACTCGCTGGTGTGATGCAGTCATCAACGAACAAGGACCGCCAGGCAGTCAGGCCGGCCGTGGTGAGAGTGGCCGATTCAGCATGGCTCCAGTTCCTGGGGGCATGGGTGAAAGAGGTTGCCGGTGCCGTAACTTCCTCACGGGCATAGCCATCGATCCCGTCCCCCGGGACAGTTCCGAAACCGATGACTTCCGGGCGTCCCGAAAGCCAGCCTGGAAAGAACGTACTGACGACATGATCACCCGGAGCAAATCCGCTAACTCCCTCACCGATCTCCAGCACTTCTCCGGCACCATCGGCCATGGGAATGCGAGGCTCGGAGGGTCCCCACATGCCACTTACGACTGCATAATCGTGATAATTGAGGGATGAGGCATGAATTCGTACCCGGATTTCACCGGGACCAGGGGAACGCGTATCAAGTCGGATAACGGAGGCCTTGTCGAAGCCCCCGGGCGGAGCGATTACGATAGCGCGTGACATGATAAGAGTAATTCCTTTCTAATTTCGAATTACATCGAAATAGTAAGGAGGGTGCCCCTGTGCAAGGGGGCGGCCCTGTCTCCAGGATGCCGCCTCCCCGATGATTTCTGCAAAACGGGCATTTATTATGTTGTTCAGTTCGGTGTCAGGGTACGTCGTACAGCGTCTTGCCAGCCGCGGAGGAGCTCAAGGCGAAGTTGCGGTTCGATCTTTGGTTCGAACAGTCGTTCCTGTTTCCAGATCGTGGCAATTTCCTCGAGCGAGCTCCAGACACCGGTTGCGAGGCCGGCAAGGAAGGCTGCGCCCAGCGCTGTGGTTTCGAGATCTGATGGACGCTGAACTTTGGCATCAAGAATATTGGCCAGAAACTGGGAGAACCAGTCATTGGCCGACATGCCGCCATCGATCCGCAGGGTCTGTGCCTGCATTGCGCCATCTTCGCGCATGGCGTGAGCGAGATCAAAAGTCTGATAGGCCACTGATTCAAGCGCGGCACGGGCGATATGTGCCTCTGTCGAGCCAAGTGTGAGACCGCAGATAAGTCCCCTTGCCTCGGGGTCCCAATGCGGTGCGCCAAGTCCCACAAAACCAGGCACCATATAGACACCGTGACTATCCGGCACACGTGTTGCCATATCGTCGGTCTGGGATGCGTGGGTGATGAGATGCAGTCCGTCACGGAGCCATTTGATGGCGGCTCCGGCCACAAAGATTGATCCTTCAAGAGCGTAGATCGTCTTGCCGTTGATGCGATAGGCAATGGTTGTCAGCAGACGATGAGTTGAAGTGACAGGCTTGTCGCCTGTATTGAGCAGCATGAAGCAGCCCGTGCCATAGGTGGCTTTTGCCATACCGGGCTCGAAGCAGGCCTGACCAACGAGGGCCGCGTGCTGATCGCCTGCCATGCCGCCGATCGGAACAGGCTGGCCGAAAAGTTCCGGCGCTGTCATGCCGAGCTGACCGCTGTTATCGCAAATCGTCGGCAGAAGGGCCGCAGGCACGCGGAAGAGAGCGAGCAGCTCGGGATCCCATTCCTGCGTATGGATATTGAACAGGGCTGTACGACTGGCATTGGTTACGTCGGTTGCATGAACCGCTCCCCCAGTGAGCCGCCAGAGAAGGAAGCTGTCGATCGTACCCATGGCGAGTTCGCCAGCCTCGGCGCGTTCACGCAGTCCGTCGATATTATCGAGTAGCCAGGTAATCTTGCTCGCAGAAAAATAGGGGTCGAGCAGCAGGCCGGTTCTCGATCGTACGAGTTCTTCTGCACCATCGCGTTTCAGTTCGGCACAGAAGGCGGCTGTCCGACGGTCCTGCCAGACGATGGCGCGGTGTACGGGTTTGCCTGTGGTGCGGTCCCATAGAACAACCGTCTCACGCTGGCTCGTGATGCCCAGTCCGGCGATTTTTTCCACGCCACCGGCTTCTGCAATGGCTTCGCGTGCTGTGGTGAGGGCATCGCTCCAGATATCCTCTACATCGTGCTCGACCCAGCCCGGATTGGGGTAATGCTGGGTGAATTCACGGCGTGACAGCGAAAGGGTCTTTGCCTTGTTGTCGAAGACGATGCTGCGCGTCGAGGTCGTGCCCTGATCTATGGCGAGGATATGGGTCTTCTTGGTCATCGGGTAAACTCCTTCTGGCATCGGATGGATGCGCAGGGAAACTGAGGCAAGCGAGGAATAAGGACGGATCGGTTCAGGGAGCTGGGCTTGCACCACTTCCCGGAATATAGGCGGGTTCTCCACCTGTTAGGGCTGAGGGCGCATGCTCTGTTGCGACAACAGATGGCTTGTCGGCTGTGTAATTCGGCATGAACGGGCGCAGGGTGAACTGATAGATACCCGCGCCAACCACACCGCCTACCAGCGGGCCGGCAATGGGAACCCACCAGTAATGTTCAGGAGAGGGGAAAGCTGAAGCCCCCCAGCCAGCGAAATAGGCAAATGTGCGTGGTCCGAAATCGCGCGCCGGGTTGATGGCCCAGGCATCGAGAAAGCCGGAGGAGGCGCCGATAATGGCAACCAGAAGCCCGATGATGAGAGCTCCGGAATTCGCCTGTGGTGCCATGGTATTGTACTGGCAGGTAATCGCGAAGATTCCGAAAACCAGAACACCGGTCAGCACGATCTGCACCACGAAGGAGTGCATGGCAGTCACGGCAAGTCCGGGGTGGGTAAAGAAGACACCGGCTGCCCCGCCATCTCCTGCACGGGTGAGATGATGAGTCATGTTGTAGTGATCAATGACGGGATGGAAATTGAGATAGACGATTGCTGCTCCGGCAATGCCGCCAAGCACTTGTGCGACCCAGTAGGGCAGAACCTTTTTCCACGAAAATCCGCGATAAAGGGCGAGCGCCAGGGTGACGGCCGGGTTGGCATGTGTGCCGCTGACAGCGCCTGTGGCATAAATGGCGATCGTGACGCCAAGTCCCCAGACAATGGCGACGCCCCAGTAGGCGTTCTGATAGGGGTTGGGATCATACAGCACGATCATGGCTGCGACGCTGTCGCCGAAAATGATGATGATCATGACCGCAATAAATTCGGCAATGAGCTCGCCGAGATAGCGTTTTCTTTCTGACATGAGAGTCTGTCCGTCAGCCAGAGTGGGGGGGAGAAGAGAGATCAGATGATCTCTGTTACGGATTCAGATCTGTCATCCGGCGCATTGTGGTGAAGGCGGCGGGTAATGTAATCTTCCAGCCTTGAGATATCTTCGTCAGTAAAACGAAGGCCAAGTTTCGAGCGTCGCCATAATATATCCTGGGCATTGCGTGCCCATTCATGGTCTATGAGGTAATCGACTTCACGCTCGTAGAGGTCGGCACCGAGCAATGCTCCCAGGGACGCATGCTCACTTCCTGTTTGTTTGGACAGGATATGTGTTTCAGCCAGTGTGCCGTAGTTGCGCACCAGTCTTGTTGCCGTCTCTGTCGATAGACCGGGAATGTGGCGCAGGAGTGAAGCCACGAGCTTGCTGAATTCGGAGCGTTTGAAATCACCTCCTGGTAATGGAGAGTCTGCTGTCCAGGATACAAGGCTCAGGCCCTTGAGATGAGGGGCAAGTTTTTCGAGTGCGTGCTCGGCAAGTTTGCGATAGGTCGTGATCTTGCCGCCAAAAACCGAGAGAACCGGTGCGGCACTGTGGTCAAGATCAAGACGGTAGTCACGGGTGACTGCCGAGGCATTGCCTGAGTGATCATCATAGAGCGGCCTTACACCGGAATAGCTCCAGACGACGTCATCAGGGGTCAGGCTGCGTTTGAAGTAACGGTTTACGCTTTCGCAAAGATACGAAATCTCGTCCTTGCTTATCGTCACTGAATTCGCGTCCTGATCCCACGGGATATCGGTTGTGCCAATCAGGGTGAAGTCTTTTTCATAGGGAATGGCAAAGACGATACGACGGTCCGGATTCTGCAGGATATAGGCCTGCTCGGTGTCGAACTGCTTCGGCACGACGATATGGCTGCCTTTGACCAGGCGTACGTGGTTGCGGCTATCGATCGAAAGTCTGTCCTTGAGCAGTTCTGCTACCCAGGGACCAGCAGCATTGACTACGGCGCGCGCGAATACCTGGCGCGTTTCACCGGTCGTCGTGTCTTCCAATGTTGCGACCCAGTGGTCGGGATGACGTTCGGCATTTACCAGCCTAGTGCGTGTGCAGATTTCAGCGCCGCGTCGGGCAGCGTCCTGGGCGTTCAGGGCAACAAGGCGGCTATCCTGCACCCAGCCATCGGAATATTCGAAACCACGCACATAATCGGGGCGCAACACACGGCCAGCAGCCTCGTCTTGCAGTCGCAGACTGCGCGTCTTGGGCAAAGTCATGCTGCGGCACAGATTATCGTAGAGAAACAGGCCGGTACGCAGCAGCCAGGCAGGGCGCAGCATGGCCGAATGCGGCAGGATGAAACGCATTGGCCAGATGATGTGCGGGGCAATATTCAGAAGACGTTCGCGTTCGTTCAACGCTTCCCGCACGAGGCGGAATTCATAGTATTCGAGATAACGTAATCCGCCATGGATAAGCTTGGTGCTGGCTGAAGAGGTGTGGCTGGCCAGATCGTCTTTCTCGACCAGTAACACTTTCAGACCGCGACCCGTAGCATCGCGGGCAATACCGGTCCCGTTGATCCCGCCGCCGACAATGAGAAGATCATGGATTGGCCCGTCTGAAGACCGTGGCAGGCCAGAAGGGGATAGAGTCGTCATGACAGGAACCTTCGGTAAAAGCGACTACGAAGGCATCAATAGAACACAAACGAATAAAAACGAACAGAAATTGTTATCAATAACGATTTCGTGTTATAGTTTTGCGATCAAGAGCTCTCAATCACGTGAAGCGTAACATTTTTTGTCTCAAGCTGTGTTCGGAATTCTGCGGAAGGAAGGCGGTCAGTGACGAAATCATCGATCATCGTGAGATCTCCCACCCGGCCGACAGGCTTGCGCGTGAACTTCGTATGATCGGCGAGCAGGATGACCCGTCGGGCATGACGCATGATCGCTCGGGCGCACTGAATTTCGTCGAGGTCAAAGTCGAGCAGGGTACCGTCTTCTTCGATCCCGCTTATACCGATCACACCGAAATCAGCGCGGAATCCCGAGAGCGATTCCGTTGCACCCGCGCCGATGATCCCGCCATCCTGTGGGCGCACGAGACCACCGGCCAGAACGGTGCGAAAATCGCGTCTTGGCGAGAGGGCTACAGCAACGTGCAGATTGTTGGTGATGATATGGAGGTCGCGATGACCCGTCAGGGCGCGCGCGAAAGCTTCTGTCGTGGTGCCGATATTGATGAAGAGCGAACTGCCGTCAGGGATAAGCGCGGCGGCACAGGCGCCAATGGCATCTTTCGCCCTGGAATGAAGGGTCTGTCTCTCGCCATAGGCAATGTTTTCGGTTGAGGAACTTGGACTGGCGCCACCGTGATAACGGGCGACATGGCCGGTTTCTGCCAGTGCGTTGAGGTCGCGTCGTATTGTTTGCACCGTGACACCCAGTCGCTGGGCGAGGTCTTCATTGGACATGAAGCCATGGGCCTGCACGAGGGCGACGATCTGTCTGTGACGGGGCGTGTTAAGCGTTTCATGCATCATGAACCCCTGTCTGTCATGGGGCGTTGAGGCCTTCAATACCGTACTTGCGACAATGCGATTGAAAGCCCATTTCCACACCATGGCGACAGCGACACGATCCACGATGGAAGCAATCCCCGAGCACAGGCTTGTGGGATTCAGGCCCGAGCGCCAGCCGGTGAAGGAAAAGCTTCGCCGTATGGTGGTCAAATCTGATTACGAGCCCGCCGGCGATCAGCCAACGGCGATTACTACTCTGGTACAGGGTGTGGCAGACGGCGAAGTCGATCAGGTTCTGCTGGGGGTAACAGGTTCAGGCAAGACGTTTACCATGGCGAAGGTCATCGAAGCGACCCAGAAGCCGACTCTGATTCTTGCGCCTAACAAGACACTGGCAGCCCAGCTTTACGGGGAAATGAAGCAGTTCTTCCCTGATAATGCAGTCGAGTATTTCGTATCCTATTACGATTACTATCAGCCAGAGGCCTATGTGCCGCGCTCTGATACCTATATCGAAAAGGACAGTCAGATCAACGAGCAGATCGATCGTATGCGCCATGCTGCGACCCAGGCACTGCTCGAACGAAATGATGTGATCATCGTGGCTTCAGTATCCTGCATCTATGGTATCGGTTCGGTCGAAACCTATTCGCGCATGGTGGTAAAGCTCGAAGCAGGCGGCAGCATTGATCGCGATCGTCTGATCAAGGCACTTGTCGAGCTGCAATATCGACGCAACGACGCGTCATTCGAACGTGGCACGTTTCGGGTGCGCGGCGAGCAGATCGACATTTTTCCTGTGCAGAACGAAGATCGCGCCTGGCGTGTTTCGCTTTTTGGCGATGAGATCGAGGCTATTACCGAATTCGATCCGCTCACGGGCAACAAGACCGCTGATCTGTCGGAAATCAGTGTCTATGCCAATTCGCACTACGTGACACCGCGCCCGACGCTCAACCAGGCTATGATCGGTATCAAGGCAGAGCTTCGCCAGCGTCTGGAAGAGCTCAATGCGGCAGGAAAACTGCTTGAAGCCGAACGTTTGCAGCAACGTACCATCTTCGATCTGGAAATGATCGAGACAACAGGCGCCTGCAAGGGGATCGAGAATTATTCACGCTATCTCTCCGGACGAGGTCCTGGCGATCCGCCTCCGACATTGTTCGAATATCTTCCGGAAGATGCATTACTCATTGTGGATGAGAGCCACGTTACCGTGCCGCAGATTGGCGGCATGGCCCGTGGTGACTATGCCCGCAAATCGGTTCTTGCAGAATACGGCTTCCGTCTGCCCTCCTGTCTCGATAACCGCCCGCTCAAATTCGAAGAATGGGAAGCGCTTCGCCCCCAGAGTCTGTTCGTCTCCGCAACGCCGGGGCCATGGGAGATGGAACGTACCGGTGGCGTATTTGCCGAACAGATTATCCGCCCGACCGGGCTGATTGATCCTGTGACGATCGTGCGCCCGGTCGAAGGGCAGGTGGATGACCTGCTGGCTGAAGCGCGCGATACAATCAGCACCGGCGGTCGAGTGCTGGTCACGACGCTGACCAAGCGCATGGCTGAGGATCTGACAGAATATCTTGGCGAGGCCGGGATCAAGGTCCGGTATCTGCATTCCGATGTGGATACGCTGGAGCGTATCGAGATTATCCGTGATCTGCGTCTGGGTGCATTCGATGTGCTGGTCGGGATCAACCTGCTGCGCGAAGGGCTGGATATTCCGGAATGTGCGCTTGTGGCTATTCTCGATGCTGACAAGGAAGGTTTTCTGCGAAGCCGTACATCTCTGATCCAGACTATCGGGCGCGCAGCGCGTAACGTCGATGGGCGTGTTCTGCTTTATGCAGATAAAATGACCGGTTCGCTGGAATTCGCGATTGACGAGACGGCACGACGTCGTGCCCGGCAGATTGCCTATAACGAAGCGCATGGCATTACTCCCCAGACGGTACGGTCGCGTATTGGCGATGCACTGTCTTCGGTATTCGAACAGGATTATGTCACGGTCGGCCCCGATGCTGCGGGTGATACGCAGGAATTCGTCGGTAAATCGCTTGGTGCCTCTATTCAGGATCTCGAGAAACGCATGCGAGAAGCCGCAGGCAATCTCGACTTCGAGCAGGCGGCACGGCTGCGTGACGAGATCAAGCGGCTTGAGGCGATTGATCTCGGGCTTGAGCCGCCCCCCTTGCCGAGTTCGACAGCCGGGCGTAGCTCTTTCAAAAGCAAGGACAAGACACCCCGTCCGCTTGGTCCGGGCGGTGGGGGCTATGACCCTGCAAAGAAGCGGGGCGGCAGGAGGAAGCCAGGATGATCGAGCTCAAACTGGGTGAAGCCCATCTCGGGTTGTTGCCTGCTCTTGGCAGCAGCATTGCCTTCTGGCGTCTGCGTAATCGTGATCTTCTGGTCCCGACAGCCGATCCCAATCTTGCGGCACAGAAAAACACGCCAGTGGCAGGTTATCCGCTTGTGCCGTTTTCGAACCGCATTGGGGGAGGACGTTTCACCTTTGAGGGGGTAGATTATACCCTGACCCGGAATTTTGGCGCTGAAGACAATGCCATTCACGGCAACGGATGGGAGCGTGAGTGGCAGGTTGCCCAGCATGATGCGGAACGGGCAATTTTCTATCTCGATCATGATCCGGCCAAAGGAGATGATCCGGCGCAATGGCCTTTCGCCTATCGCTGCGTTCTCTCTTTCATCCTGCACCGCGACGGGTTGAGTGTGGAAATGCTGGTCGCCAATCGCGACAGTCGATCACAGCCTGTCGGTCTGGGTTTTCATCCCTTCTTCGCACGAAGTGATGACATGACATTGCAGTTTGTAGCCAGCTCGGTCTGGGAGAATGGGGCAGACATGCTCCCCGTTGCACAGAAACCCTGCGAAGGAGAGAGAGATTTTTCTGCCGCCCGTCCTGTTGGCAATACGCGTCTGGATAATTGTTTTGCTGGCTGGGGTGGCAAAACGCGACTTGCCTATCCGTTGGCCGGTTATGAGATGACAATCGAGGCGGATCCGATCTTTCAGCATCTGGTCGTCTTTACCGCACCTGAAAAGCCTTTTGTGGCGGTGGAAGCCGTGTCGAACATGAATAACGGTGTCAATCATCCTGATCTGCTCGAAAACGGGGTTCATGTTCTCGCGCCAGGGAACACTGTTTCCGGCACGATCCACTACAAGCTGAAAGAACTTCGTGGCTGAGTCGCTGAAAAACACACTGTCGCACTATCTGACGCCTCAGGGGGCGGCACGGATGCGAGAGGAGTTGCGCGAATTGATGCAGGTGGAGCGGCCCAAAATTGTCGAGATCGTTTCTTGGGCCGCGGGTAATGGGGACCGGTCCGAAAATGGCGATTACCTTTATGGCAAACGCCGTTTGCGCGAGATTGACCGTCGGGCCCGCTTTCTGAGCAAGCGTCTCGAACATGCCCTAGTGGTCGATCCTGCAGCGCAGACCACCCGTGATCGTGTTTTTTTTGGCGCCCGCGTTTCCTATATTGATGAAGAAGATATCAGCCATGATGTTACGATTGTTGGTTGTGACGAGGCCGATATGACGCGAGGCGAAATCAGTCTGGTTTCCCCCGTTGCCCGTGCCCTGATGCGCGCGCGCGTGGGAGATGAGGTGAGTCTTCAGACCCCGGGTGGTCCTGTAATGTTCGAAATCCTTTCCATTACCTATCCCTGAAGCATCAGCAGAATTGCTGTCAGGCGCGTTTGTTTGAAACCGGGTCTCGCTCTGTTAGAGCAGTAAGAGATGGCCCGCTCAGATCATGAGTTGTGGAGATGATCCCCCGGCCGGGGTGTTCAGGATCGAAAGGACAAAGCCGATGGCGCTCAGAATTGCTGTGCAGATGGATCCGCTCGAACACGTCAATATTGACGGTGATTCGACTTTTGCCCTGATGCTTGAAGCGCAACGGCGTGGACATGAACTCTTTGTCTATCCTGTTGACTCCCTATGCCTTGGTGAAGGTGGGGCGGAGGCAGCGCTCGATTGCGGCCGTCTCTCGGCGCGAGCCCGACCGGTCAGAGTGCAGCGGGTCAAGGGTGATCACGCGCATTTTGGCGAAGAGTCACGCCTCGATCTTGGTACGACCGACGCGCTGCTCATGCGACAGGATCCTCCCTTTGATATGGGATATATTACTGCCACTCACATGCTCGAACACGTGCATGGTGTCGGAGCCGGCAAGACGCTTGTGGTCAACGACCCCAGATCCGTACGGGATGCGCCCGAAAAACTGCTCGTCACCCATTATCCTGATCTCATGCCGCCAACACTTGTGACCTGGGATCGGGAAGCTCTCACAGAATTCCGTGCACGTTATGGCGATGTCATTCTTAAACCGCTTTACGGGAATGGGGGGGCTGGAATTTTCCGTATTCGCGAAGGCGACGAGAATTTCGCCTCGCTTCTTGAGATGCATTTCAGTCGCTCCCGTGAGCCGCTTATGATCCAGCGCTATGAGCCGCTCGTGCGCAAGGGTGACAAGCGAATCATTCTGGTCGACGGCAAGCCTATAGGTGCGATCAACCGGGTGCCCGCCACGGGGGAAGCGCGTTCCAACATGCATGTCGGTGGCAGGGCTGAAGCTGTTGCTCTGACCAGGCGCGATGAAGAGATCTGCGAGCGAATTGGGTCACATCTTCGTGATAATGGACTCATTTTTGTTGGAATTGATGTCATTGGTGACTGGCTGACCGAGATCAACGTGACATCCCCGACGGGTCTTCAGGAGCTGGACAGATTCAACAACGTGAATAGTGCCGGTCTCATCTGGGATGCCATTGAGTGCCGTATCGGCTGAGACCTATTCTCTGGACTCATCCTCCCGGGCTGATTTCTCGCTTATGGCAGAGTCGGCCTGGGGCGGCTGGGGAGAAGAGACGTAGCGGAAAGGCAGAGATACCTCCGATATGCCATCAGCAGGCAATTGTGGAGGTTTTTCAGGGCCATAGCGATTGACGAACCATTCGTATATATTGTCCCTGAAGCGTACGACAAAAATCGATACCCACAGACCCAGTGCAATAATGATAAGGCTGATATTCGACAGCGACATTTTGCGTCTTCTCCTGGTATCTTCTCGAGCAGTTCTTTCCCGTCAGGGTCATTATCTGCCACATAATAGGAAATGCAAACCGCCCCTCGCCAGTTCTGGCGAGATGGGCTAAGACCGCTCCTGCAAGATGATGCCTGTCACGCCGTCTGATTGTCAGGCGAGATGTCGAACCCCTCTAGCCAAAAGGGTGGGTTTAAAGCAGGTATCAGGACGGAACACATGATTTTGCGCGACCAGACGAACGAAGCCTGATGACACGACCGGACCCCTTGACCGACCCTATTGCCTCCATGGACGATGCCCATCCCCGGCCGCGATCCGCGCTCGATGCTGATGCGGTGCGTGCTGCCTATCGCCGATGGGCGAAAGTCTATGACTCGGTTTTCGGCGGCATCTCTGCTTTCGGTCGTCGCCGTGCAGTTGCTGCTGTCAATGCCTTGCCGGGCCAGCGCGTGCTCGAGGTAGGGGTCGGTACCGGTCTCGCGCTTCCGCATTACAGCCGTGACAAGCATATAACCGGTATTGATCTGTCAGAGGCGATGCTTGAACGGGCCCGTCAGCGTGTGATCAACCAGCAGCTTGGCAATGTCGATGACCTGCTGGAGATGGACGCTGAAGCAACCAGCTTTGAAGCAGGAAGCTTTGATATTGCGGTGGCAATGTTCGTGGCCTCCGTTGTTCCAAGCCCGCGTCGCCTGCTTGGTGAGCTCAAACGCGTTGTCAGGCCCGGTGGACATATCCTTTTCGTTAATCATTTTCTTGCCACGGGCGGTGTACGTCTTGCAGTCGAACGTGGCATGGCTCGAGCATCACGCTCGCTTGGCTGGCATCCGGATTTCGCCATGGAGGCCCTGCTGCCACCCGAAGATCTGAACCGGGCCCTGATTACGCCGGTACCGCCGGCAGGGCTGTTTACACTCGTGACATTGCCGCTTGAGAAGGATAGTAAGGAAGAGACGGCCCTGGTTGCCTGACACTTACGTGCCCGACAGTTCATACCAGACTGGCCTTGATCACAGGGTCCCCGAAGATAGCAATCAGACAGGGACCTCCAGGACTGCATGAGGAACGGGGCTTGTTACACCAGTCTATGACCAGACGCTCTCAGGACACGCAATTTCGTGCTGATGGCGCTGCCTTTCTCGCTCTTTCACTTTTTTGCGGGCTTGCCGGCGGATTTCTGGGAGCAGTGTCGCAGAGTGCCGGTCCTTTTCACGCGCTGAGCCATGGTCTGCTTCTCGACCTTTTCGTGCTTGTCCCGGCTTTTCTGGGAGGAATGGGTCGTCTTGTTCTGCCGGGTGAACTGACCACACTTCCCAGCCTGATGTTGCGTTTCGATCGAGCAGCTTTTCTGTTTCTCCTGACTGGTGCGCTCTGCGCCATCAGTGGTGCGCGCGCACCTGTTGCCTTTGCAGCTGCATTTGGTCTCTGGGGCTGCGGCGCCATTCTTCTGGCGCTCTCAACCATCGTGAAATGCCTGGAATGCCGTGTTGTGCGTTTCCGCGATCTGTCCCCTTTCGCGTGGTCCCAGCTTCTTGCTTCGCTCGGACTTGTTGTTGTGGCTCCCGTAGTCATGGCGGGGCTGCTCCACGACCTCATTGCCGGACATTCTGTATTTTTCAGTGTTCAATACTGGCTGGGCAAGTTGCAGGTGCCGGTTCTGGCACTCGTCGTGCAGCTCGCTCTGGGTGCTGTCGCCAATCTCGTTTCCTTTCATTCCACGCGCCTCAAGGTCATGCTCCCGTTGCTTATGGCTGTGCCAGGTCTCGGTGTGCCGGTAGTCTGGGCGCATGGTGTTACAGTGCCGGGACTTGCTGATGACTGGCTTCTCGGTCTTGGCGTCGCCCTGCCATCATCGAGTATTATAGGATTGATCTGTGTCGCTCTCTGGCGCCAGAGCTTTGCACTGAATGCTGCCTTGTCCTGGAGCATCCCTGCGCTGCTTCTTCTCTCTGCTGGCTGGGTACTGAGTTTTCTGTCGACCCGTCCCGAAGCTTTTCATTCTGCGATGCTTTTCGGTGCCGTGTTTGCCCTTTTCGGTTGCTATTATCGCTGGCAGGAGCAGTTTCCTGCAATGGCAGCGCCGCATTGGCTCGGACGTGTGCACCTTGTGTCCATGGGTGTTTCCGTACTGGCCATAATGCCGCTCTCGCCTGTTTTCCAGCTTTGTGGCGAGGCCGGTATGATCGTCTCGCTTGTCTGCGTTGCCGTTCTTGGTGCGCGTCTTCTTTTATCCAGAACCCCTTCAATGCAGGAATGTCCTGCCAGGGGTGACCGTTCATGAGCGCCTCCCGGAGCGTCGCCGAAGCGCCACGCCAGTTTGACAGGGAAGAGGGTGCAACCCTCAAGGACTGGCTCGCCCTGTTAAAGCCGCGCGTTATTTCTCTCGTGGTTTTTACTGGCGTGGCAGGTATGGCCGTAGCGCCGCAATGGCCTTCCGTACCGCTTGGTCTGATTGATATACTGTGTATCTGCGTAGGAGCGGGCGCGGCAGGTGCGATCAACATGTGGTACGATCGTGACATCGATGCGATCATGAAGCGGACTTCGGTAAGGCCTATCCCTGATTCCCGTATGGATGCCGACGGTGCGCTGATCTACGGTATTGTATTGTCACTGGCTTCTGTGGCGCTTCTCTGGCTTGCCAGCAACGCACTCGCTGCAGGAATTCTGGCTTTCTCGATTTTCTTTTATTCCGTGATCTATACGATGTGGCTGAAGCGCAGCACGCCACAGAATATCGTTATTGGCGGCGCTGCCGGGGCTTTCCCGCCGATGATCGGATGGGCAGCTGCGACAGGCTCGATGAGCGTTCTGCCTGTAGTGATGTTTGCGATCGTCTTTCTGTGGACGCCGCCGCATTTCTGGTCACTCTCCCTGTATGCCTGCAAAGACTATACCAAGGCAGGTATTCCAATGCTGCCCGTGGTCAAGGGCGCGCGTCACACGCGCTGGAATATCTTTGTCTATACGCTGATCCTGATGACGGTTTCACTCGTGCCGTCAGTTCTGCATCTTTGCGGCCTGATTTACACCGTGAGTGCCACGTTGCTCGGGCTTGGTTTTGTCTATTTTGCTTTTCGCGTTCTGACGGACAGGCAGGATGCTCAGGGTGTCAGCCTTGATGCCGATAAACCGGCACGCTATGCGTTCCGCTATTCACTTGCCTATCTGTTTTTCCTGTTTCTGGCACTGCTGATCGACAGGGTACTTTTTCCATGAACAAATCACATGGTGTCTCGAACCGTCAGGGACGGATCATGGGCCTGCTTGGCGGGCTTTTTCTGGTAATGATCTCGCTTTTCACGCTGACCTATCTGCGTCTGTAAAATGATGGCTCCTGATTGAAGCGGCCTGGCTTCAGCTTGCCTTTTTCCTCAGGGCCTTTTCGTTGGAGCTGTTGCATAAATATATCTGAACGCGGCAGCCTTGGAGATCGTGGTCCCTCGAATTCCATGAGGCGCAAGGCAGGTAGTAGGCTCCGCAGCATAGCGACGCTCTCAGGACGAAATGGATGAACTCTGCCGGATCATTGGCGCGCCATATGCTGAGAGTGCTGTTGCTCGTGACATCAGGCGCGGGGAGGGACGATTGCGGGAGTGAATGCTGTCCCATTGAGCGCAAGGGGCGGCTCAGTTATCCGCCCCTCAATAAGCCATATTATCCAACCTGCTGAATAGCAGAGAGAATCCAGTTGCCGCGCCCATCGGCACGCACGAATGTCCAGAGCTCGGTGACCACCTGACGCTCGGTCTTGCTGCCATCAATAACATTGCCGAAAGAATCGGTTGTTACATCATAGAGTGAATACTGCATGGCAACCGTCGCGTAGGTCATATTGCCTTCACGCCAGGCTTCAGACAGATCCCCGCGCATGAATTGTACGTCTGAGACGATATTGCGGGCACCACGGCTGGCATAATCGGCGAGCTGTTCGTTGAAATAGGAAACCATCTCCGGTGTCGCCATGGTGGACAAGGCGCGCATGTTCTGCGCACTCCAGGCGGCCTGGATATCGAGCAGCAATTGTTGAAAATTCTGATAATCGCTGTTGTTCAGCGTTACCGAAGGCGTGCCGGCACCGCTTGAGAAACCGGGCTGTGGCGAACCCGCCGCGCTGCCATTGCGACGATTACCCAGCCAGCGCAACACCATGACGATCAGGAAGCCGAAAATGGCGATCTGGAAGAGGAGTCCGATAAAGGAGAGAAAACCACCCCCACCACCGCCGAAAAAGCCATGTCCTGAAAGCATGCCGAACAGACCGGCGCCGATCAGGCCGCCCATGAAGCCGGTCATGAAAGGCCGACGCTGGGCAAAGCTAGGCTGACTCATCGGGCGAGAGAAGGGCGCGTTCATGCCCGGCGAGGGAGAAGTCGGCGCATAGCTTCTTTCCATCGGCCTGGCTGCGTAGGGGGCTGTCTGCGTCATTGGGGGGGGCGAATAGGTACGGCTGCCTCGGCTCCCCATGGAGCGTCCGCCTCCTGGCCGTGCATCGGCAGGGGCTGCCAGAAGCGGGGCCAGAGCCAGAAGCAGGAGGGAGGCACGAAAAATGGGGCGGGACATGAAAACTCCTTGTGAGCGCATTGCAGGTCTGACCCTTGTGAGTCAGACGAAGTAAGCCCTAGCTTCCTGCAACGCTCATTGTGTCAATTCTGAGAGTTGGCGCATCAACGCCGTGGCGGAACTCGAGATCATCTGCAGCATGAAGAGAGGCGAACATTTCGATGAGATTGCCCGCGATGGTCAGTTCGGCAACCGGTTCGGCGAGTTGTCCGTTGCGGATCATGAAGCCTGATGCGCCGCGACTGTAGTCTCCGGTCAATCCATTGATGGATGAGCCCATCATTTCCGTTACATAGACACCTTCCCTGATGTCTTCGAGTAGTGCTTCGCGTGTTCCTGTTCCACCAGCAAGGAAAAAATTACTGATCGAGGGCGAAGGTGGTCCGCCAACGCCCCGCGAGGCACGACCGTTATTGGTCAGACCGAGCTGCATGGCCGAGCGGCTGTCCAGTATCCAGTCCTGCAAGACACCATCCTGCACAAAGGCGAAGGATGCGGGCAGAAAGCCCTCGGCATCGAAGGGTTTTGAACGCAAGCCGCGTGGTCGTGTCGGATCATCGATCACGCTCAGTGTTTCAGGCAGGATGCGTTTGCCGCGATAGGCAGAAAGGAATGATGAGCCTCTGGCAATAGAAGCACCATTGATGGCCCCCGCCAGATGACCAAGCAGACTGGCGGAAACACGACGATCAAACACGACAGGAAACGCCCCTGTACGGGGTTTGACAGGATTCATGCGTGCCAGAGCGCGTCGAGCGGCCTCACGGCCAAGGCTTTCGGGTGTATCCAGATCCTCCAGATGGCGCGCGCTATGACCGGCATAATCGCGCTGCATGGTCTGTCCATCGCCAGCAAGGACACTGATGCCGTTGCTGTGACTGGTCTGGACATACTGTCCGGAAAAGCCGTTGCTTTCAGCCAGGGCAATCTCGACGCGGCTGTAGCCTGCCGAGGCGCCGTTGCTGTTCGTGATACCCTCAAAGGAAAGACCGATCTCTTCGGCTTTCCGGGCTCTTTCCAGCAGGGCTTCCAGACTGGGTGTGGCCGTTGAATCAACCAGATCGAGTGCAGTTATGTCGTAGCTTCCCTGCTGATCGGGATCGACAAAACTTGTAAAGGCGTCCTCCGGCACGACACGAGCCATGGCGACTGCCTGTTCTGCCAGAGCACTGAAACGGCCCGGTTCAAGCGCGGTCGCCGAAATACTGGCGGCACGCTTGCCGATGAATACACGCAGACCGAGCTGAATGGTCTCGGAGTGCTCCAGCCCTTCAGGCACACCATGGCGGCACATCGCGGAGACCGAGCGTGAAGCAACCAGAAGCGCATCGGCCCTGTCAGCCCCGGCACGCTTTGCCGCGTCGATGAGTTGGGCGAGACGTTCCTGATCTTTGGTCATGCAACAAGCCTCTGGCTGATGGCGTCGAAAGACGGAATGGCGCCGACAGGACCAATCGTTGCAAGGGTCGGGCGGGCACGGAACAGGGTCTCGGCCGCACGGATCATGGCGGCTTCATCGACAGCATCAATCTTTGCGACCGTTTCGCTGGTGTCAATCACTCGACCGAAAAGCTGCAGCTGACGCGCGATCTGCTCGCAGCGGCTGCCCGTGCTTTCCAGAGACATGAGCAGTGACGATTTCACCTGCGCACGGGCGCGGGCGATCTCTTCAGCGCTGATGCCGTCAGACAGACGACGGAGTTCGTCGAGCATGACCGGCACCAGTTCGGCGGCTTCCTGTTCACCAGTACCTGCATAGATCCCGAATAATCCGTTATCCAGGAAAGGCAGGGCGAAGGAATAAACCGAATAGACCAGGCCGCGTTTTTCACGGATTTCTTGAAAAAGACGTGATGACATGCCCCCGCCGAGAACGGTCGAGAGGAGCATCGTCGCGTGATAGGTCGGGTCGCTGTAGCTGACCGAGGGAAAGCCCATGACGAGATGAGCCTGATCGAGATCCCGGGATTCGCGATACTCACCGCCCAGATAGGTGCAGCCTTCGCGCGCCGGAGGCTGATGATCAGGCAGGTCACGGAAATGCTCCTGAACCAGATCGAGCACCTGCTCGTGACGCAGATTACCCGCAGCGGCAATGACCATATTACGCGTGGTATAATGCGTCTGCATGTAGCGCATCATTGTTTCGCGCTTCATCGTGGCGATAAGGCTTTCCGTGCCGAGTGTCGGGCGACCCATGGGCTGGTCGCGAAATGCGGTTTCCTGAAAATGATCGAAAATGATGTCGTCAGGCGTATCATTGGCCTGGCCGATTTCCTGCAGGATTACGCCGCGTTCGCGCTCGACTTCCTGCTCCAGAAACGTGCTGTGGGTCAGGATGTCGCCGATGATATCGATGCCCAGAGGCAGATCTTCTTTCAGTAGCTTGACGTAATAGGCCGTCTGCTCACGCGCCGTATAGGCGTTGATATGGCCACCGACATTCTCGATCTCCTCGGCAATGCGAGCCGCTGTGCGGCGCCTTGTACCCTTGAAAGCCATATGTTCGAGAAAATGGGAAACGCCGTTTTCCTCGGCAGTTTCGTTACGTGTTCCGGTAGCGACATAGGCGCCGAAGGAAACGGTTTCGACGCGTTCCATCCTTTCGGTCACGACGGTAAGGCCATTGGGAAGGGTGGTAACGGTGATCGGATCGGTCATCGAGTGGTGATGGTCCTGAAAAACGGGAAAAAGATCTGGTCAGACATGGCGTGTCGAAGGGGGGAATCCTAGTCCCCTCCCGCGATTTGGCCATGTTCAGGCCACTTGTGTATGCGCCTTGATGTGACGGCGTACGGCGTCTTCAATAATATTCAGCTCATTGGGGAGCGTTTCGTAGCGTTCTTCACGCGAGAACAGGTCAGCCAGATGAGGCGGCAATGCAGGGTCGATACCAGTGGCCTTGCGTACGGCATCGGGGAATTTTGCTGGATGGGCGGTTGCTGCCACGATCATGGGAATGCCAGGTTCCTGAGCCTTGCGGCCGGCAGCCAGCCCGATTGCGGTATGCGGATCGGCAAGATAGCCTGATCGCTCACAAAGTGATTTCATCTCGGCCAGCGTTGCTTCGTCATCAAGCATCAGCGCGCCAAATCGTTCATTGGCACGTGTCCAGACAGACTGATCAACGACCATGCGCCCGGTCTGACGAAAGCCCAGCATGGTGTTGCGGCAGGCTTCAGGGTTGCGATCAAGCAGCTCGAAAAGCAACCGTTCGAAGTTGGACGATACCTGGATATCCATCGAGGGTGACAGGCTCGGTTCGACTGCACGCATTGACATGTCATTGGCCGTCAGAAAGCGCGTCAGGATGTCGTTGCGGTTCGAGCCGATGCAAAGGCGGCGCACTGGCAGGCCCATCTGGCTGGCGGCCCAGGCGGCAAGTACATTACCGAAATTTCCGGTGGGTACGGCAAACGAAACTTCACGGTCAGGTGCGCCCATCATCAGCGCCGCGCGCACATAATAGGGGATCTGTGCGGCAATACGCGCCCAGTTGATGGAATTGACAGCAGAAAGACTAATCTCGTCGCGGAACGGGGTGTCGGCGAACATGGCCTTCACCATGTCCTGACAGTCGTCGAATGTGCCTTCGACGGCAATATTCAGGATGTTGTTATCCTTCACCGTCGTCATCTGGCGGCGCTGCACGTCGGAGGTGCGCCCCATGGGATGCAATATGGCCACTGAAAGATGCGGGCTGCCGCGAAAAGCCTCGATAGCAGCAGATCCAGTATCACCTGACGTGGCACCAACAATGGTGACGCGCTGATTACGTTCGGTCAACACATGCTCGAAGAGCTGGCCAAGCAACTGCATCGCCATATCCTTGAAGGCGAGCGTTGGGCCATGGAACAGCTCCATTGAAAACAGTCCGTTCTCGACTTCTGCCAGCGGGGCGATGGCAGCGTGCGAGAATCCGGCATAGGCTTTTGCGCAGAGCGTCTGCAGCGTTTGCAGATCGATGCTGCCTGCCGTGAATACCGAGAGGATCTTTGCAGCGAGATCCGGATAGGACAGGCTGCGCATGGCGCGCCATTCATCAGGTGTGAAACGTGGCCAGGTTTCAGGCATGTACAGCCCTCCATCCTCGGCCAGACCGGCAAGCAGAATGTCTGAGAAGGAACGCGCGCGCGCATCGCCGCGTGTGGAACGGTACTGCATGTTAGCCTTCTTGGTTCAGTGTCAGGGTGGAAGGGGCATGAAAAGACGGAGGTCGGAAATCGGCCATCAGAGACATCTCAGTGCAGGACAATACGCAACAGGACATGGCCTGCAGGTACCCAGATCGTACCTGCCGTGTCGTTCTGTGCAGAAGTCTTCACCCAGCCCGGAATCCCGGCCTGGACGAGCCTGGGAGAGACGAGCAGGATATGAGGGAGACGTGCCGTGTCGAAGCTCAGCAATCTGCCATTCTCGATATCCGTCAGATAAAGTGTCGCCTTGTCATCAAGCGTCATGCCGCTCACGGTCGGTGTACCACGCCATTGTGTTACGCCTTCCATCTGTTCTGCAGCAGTAACCGACGGATCTGTCAGAAGATCTGTCGAGAGACGATAGATCGGGCCCGTCGGAGCCAGTTCATAGAGCCATTTTCCGTTGGTTTCGAGGGCGAGATAGGCCATGTCGCGTGTTACCGGATGTCCATCCGGACCCATCACGATGTGATGGTCTATGGTGAGTGGCAGATGGCCTCGTGAGGTGGGATAGCCGGCAAAAAAACGTGTCGCCTGATGACGTGCCATATCAAGCATCGTCAACGATGCGCTGCCCTCGTCAGCCAGATAGGCCATCTGGCCATGAATTGCGAACATGGTGAAACGGGTGGTTTTTGTCAGGCTCTCCGGCGGAAGGACCTGTTCGGCCAGAATTCTGCCTGTAGTCGGATCAATCCTGATCAGTCGGGGTGTCAGGCCCTTACTGCCCTGATCGATCAACCATACCCCACCTGTCTCGTCACGGGCGAGGACGGTCGGTGCAAATCCTTCCCCGGCACGAGTGCCTGATGTGACATCGCTCCAGTCCGGAAGTAATGGCGTGATTTCGGTTGTATCTGGCGCCAGCCGTGCAAGAAGCGGTGTGTTGTCGTTGTCGCCTGGATCACGCAGGAGTATGACGCTGCCATCACTCAGCGGGAGAGCCTGATGCCAGTCCGCCTTACCTGGCAAGGGTATGGTCTGGGCAATTTCCGCAGGGCTGGTATCGGCCAGCCAGGGGCGCTCATGGGCAGCCTGTGCAGGACCTGATGAGGCAGCCAGAGCAAAAACCGCCAGTGCAGGGCAGGCTGAGCGGCGCAGGAAAAGAAGAAAAGCGACCATATCTCCTTGTAAGCCCATTCAGACCCTGTGCAAGATTGAGCTTGCCTTGCAATGCGGTTTTTGAATGGTTTGCGGGGATGTCCGGCCGGACAGATTTTTTCAGCCCAGGATAGAGACAACGTGACCGCCCTTATTCTGAAATCGGCCATTTCCGGTATCATGATTGCCATCGCATCGACTCTGGCGCGGCGCTATCCGGGGTTTGGGGCGCTGATTGCGTCACTGCCGCTGGTATCGGTTCTGGGCATGATCTGGCTCTGGGTCGAGAAACCTGATGCCGGGAACATGGCGGATCATGCCGGGGCGACATTCTGGTATGTGCTGCCGTCCCTGCCAATGTTTCTGCTGATACCTGCTCTCTTACGTCATGGTATCGGGTTCTGGCCGGCTCTGGGTCTGGGCTGTATGCTCACTGTTATACTCTATCTTGCTGTTACCTGGATTGGTCCGCGCTTTGGGCTTGTTCTCTGAAGTCATGCTTGCGGGGTGATAGTTGAATGACCGCCTTCGAGCGGTCATGATCAGTGCATGAGTGCCTATACTTCACGCATCGATACTGCTCTGGCCTATCTTGCAGGCGGCAATTCTGTTCTGGCAGAGCGCCTGTTCCGTGAGGTTCTGGCCGAGGCGCCTGACTGCGGTGCGGCGTGGCATGGTCTGGCATGTGTTGCACGTCATACCGGTCAGCCTCGTGTTGCTATTGCCTCTGTTGCCCAGGCGCTCACCCTTGCCGGGAATGATCAGGAAAAGGCGCAGTTTCATCTTACGCTTGCGGCAGCCCTTGATGAAGCCGGACATATGCGTGAGGCTATTGCTGCGTGTCGCGTGGTTCTTCTGCTCGAACCACGGGAGTTCAGGGCCAGAATGCTGCTGTCAGAGCTGCTCTATCGCAAGGATCAGGATGATGAGGCGGCACGATTATTTCAGGAAGCCCTGTCACTTGCTGCTGAACCTGTTCCTCTGCTCATGCATCATGGAACATTTCTCATGGTACAGCGTCGTTTTGCGAGATCGGTAGAAATATTCGAGGCTCTTGTACGTTTTTGCCCTGATGATCCTCAGGCTCTGGCCAACCTTGGCGCTGCCCTGTTCGAGAATGCCGAGATGGAGCGTGCCTATGAGGTTCTCACCAGGGCGACAGGTCTTGGCACACCAAGCGCACAGACCCTGAGCAATCTCGGACTGGTCTGTCAGGCGCTGGGGCTCTTTGCCGAAGCCTTCGCTGCTTTCGATCATGCCATATCAAAAATGCCCCATGAGGGGGTCATTGCACTAAATCGCGCTACATTGCTGAACGAAATTGGCAGAATAGAGGAAGCTGAGGCCCTTTTCCGGTCGTTGTCGAGTCAAGGAGGCGGGCTCGCAGATCAGGCACGTTTCAATCTTGCCATGATTGACCTTGCTTCGGGGCGGTTTGCCTCTGGCTGGACTGGTTTCGAGATGCGTCGGGCCGTATTTGGTCTTTCGGCTTTCACTGCGCCCTGGCACGGAGAAATAACCAGTGCGCGAGTGCGGATCGAGGCGGAGCAGGGTCTGGGGGATATGATCCAGTTTCTGCGTTTCGTGCCAGAAGCGGCGCAGCGCGCGCCACTTCTTCTGGTCCTGCCTGAAACGCTCAGGCCGTTGCTCGCCTTCATGCCAGAGCTGGAGCCATTGCTGTCATCAGGGCGTGTCACTCTGGAAGGGGAGGCTGAACTCTCCTGTTCACTGCTCAGTCTGCCTGCCCTTCTCGGTGTGACGAAAATCGACCCTTCTCCTTATTTCGATTTCGCAACAGAAACGGAATACGGACGTATCGGTGTCTTCCGGGCAGGCAGTGCGCATTACCGGTTTGATGCAAGGCGTTCTCTGTCGCCGGAGATGCTTGCTCCGCTTCTGGAAGTGGCAGGGCTGACCTTTGTCAATCTGCAGCAGGGCGATCATCCGCAGGGAATGGAACAGGGTGTGGGAAAGACCCTGATTGAGACGGCTGTGGCAATGGCGCGGTGTGAAGTCGTGATTGGTGTCGACAGTATGCTGGCCCATCTGGCGGGCGCCATGGGGAAGGAATTCTGGCTTCTTGACCGTGAGGGTGGTGACTGGCGCTGGGAGGGCCCCGACTGGTATGCACAGACCCGGATTTTCAGACCGCAAGGACTTCTTCCCCCGGTAGAGGCCTGGCCACCGGTCATCGCCCGTGTGGCTCAAGCCCTGAGGGAGGTCTCAGGCCGCGACAGGCTTTGAGGGATGACTGGTGTCTCCCTCGCTGAGTGTTGCCAGAAGTGCCGCCCGGATTTCTGCCATCCGGGTTTCGGATGTAACTTTGGTCCCGATCAGATCACGTACATAAAAGACATCGACAGCCCGCATGCCATAGGTGGTGATATGTGCTGATGAAATCTGGAGAGACTGGTCGCTGATTGTGCGGGTAATATCATAAAGCAGGCCGGGTCGGTCACGGCCATTGATTTCGATGATTGTATGACGCTCGGAGGCGCGATTATCGATCACGACACGCGAGGGCACATGAATGGCACGCATCCTCCTTGCCGTGCGCTGGTCTGAAAGGCGTTCCAGTTCGGCGCTGATGGCAAGACGACCTGAAAGCGCCTGCTCGATCAATCCGTTCAGACGGGCAAGCTGCAAGGGCGTTTCGAAAGCACGACCATTGCCGTCCTGAACCCAGAATGTATCGAGCGCCATGCCATCACTGAGCGTGTGGATACGGGCATCGACGATCGATGCGCCCGCCACAGCCAGCCCGCCGGCAATCTGTGAAAACAATCCGGAGTGATCGGCGCTGAAGATCGTGATTTCGGTCACATCGCGCTGCGGAATGGGAGTCGCTTCGATGGTGAGGGGGGATGAGTGCGTTTCCGAGTCGAGCACCAGTCTTGCATGACGGATATGGGTATCGGCATCGAAGCCAAGCCAGTAGCCAGCATAGCCAAGGGACAGGAAGTGGGCTGCCTGCCCATCGGTAAGACCCTGTTGAACCAGTCCGTCACGCACCATCTCCTTGGCATGACTGACGCGTTCATCGCGCTCCGTGGCGGCGAGGCCTCCCTCAAGCACTTCCGCCACGCGGGAATAGAGTTCACGGAGCAATGTCGCTTTCCAGGCATTCCAGACATTGGGGCTGACAGCCCGCATATCGGCAATGGTGAGAAGCAGCAGAAGACGCAGGCGTTCGGGTGACTGGATGATGTCGGCCAGATCCAGAATGGTTCTCGGGTCGTCTATGTCCCGTCGGAAGGCTGTCTGGCTGAGCAGGAGATGATGCAGGATCAGCCAGGAGACTGTTTCCGTTTCCTCGGCGTCGAGGCCGAGTTGAGGGCAGATATGCTGGGCTACTTCAGCCCCCAGAACCGAGTGATCGCCCCCGCGCCCTTTGGCAATGTCATGAAGTAGGGTTGCGACGTACATCGCACGACGCGACTGCATGTCACGCGCCAGATCATAGACGAGGGGGATCTCATCCGCCATTGTTCCGGCTTCGATCCAGCCCAGCATGCGCACGGCCTCGATGTTATGCTCGTCAACCGTGTAGATATGATAGGTATCAAACTGCATCTGACCAACAATGCGTGACCAGTCAGGCAGGAGTGCACCCAGAAAGCCGGTATCGTTCAGTATGGTCAGCCAGTCCGCGCCACTTGGGCGGGGATTCTCTCGGTTCATCTCCGTCGGCTGCATCAGCAGGGAGAGAAAGACCTGCATGGTAAACGGATCATCACGCAGGGAGGCGATACGGCGCTCATTGCGGATAAGTTGCTGAATGGCCGTTGGATGCAGAACCAGATTTTCACGAAAGGCAGCATCAAGCATATGCACCATCAGGCGCGGCTCGCTGGCAAAATCTGCACTCCCGGCGGGCGCCATCTGGTCGTTGATCAGATGGAAATAGCGGGCCACATCTGATGCCATGCCGGGACCGGTATAGGCAGTCTCGCGAATGGGCCCCTGAAGGCGCTGCATGATGGTGGGTTCAAGAATACGGCTGAGACGCATGACCTCACGTGTAGTGAGGAAATAGTGACGCATGAAACGTTCGACGCCTTGCTGGCGCCCATGGCCTGCGTAGCCCATGCGGCCTCCGATAACCGGCTGCACATCAAAAGAGAGGCGCTCATCTGCGCGTCCTGCAATGTAATGAAGATGGAGCCGTATGGTCCAGAGGAAGTTCCAGGCGCGCCTGGCGCGGTTCGCTTCCTGTTCGGTGAGGAGGCTGAGTGTCGTGAAGGCGGGTTCATGAGGTTTGGGTTTGCTGACCGAACCCGGTTTGTCTGCATCCTGAAGGACCCTGGTCATCCAGTTCAGGGTCTGAAGGTCGCGTAGTCCACCGCGCCCCTCCTTGATATTGGGCTCAACCATGTAAGGGTTGTCGCCGAAACGTTTATGTCGTTTCTCGCGCTCGTCTATCTTGTCATGGATAAAGGAAAGCGCGCCATTCCCGCTTGTGTTGAAACGCACCAGGAGTTCGCTGAAAAGGGTTTCATCGCCTACAATGCAGCGTGCATCGAGCAGCGTGGTGCGTATTGTCAGATCTTCCCGTGCGGCCTGGAGACAATCCTCTACTGATCGCGTGGCGTGGCCTACACGGACACCCAGATCCCATAGGAAATAGAGCATATACTCTATCTGCGCCGTGATTTCTGGCCCGGGTTCCATCGTGGTCAGAAAAAGAAGATCTATATCGCTATAGGGAGCCAGCAGTCCGGCACCGAACCCGCCGGTCGCGCAGAGGCACAGACCTGTTTCAGGCGCGTCTGTTACGAAACGGGCCAGTGAGAACAGACTTGATATTGTACCATCCATCAATAATGCGAGCGTCGAAGCGGCAGCGATCCCCTTGAGCTGGCGCCCTTCGAAAAGACGACGGATTTCACCATGATGGCGACCGATATGACGCCGGAAAAGACTGACGGCATCCTCGCGCGAAACAGTGCCATCCGCCTGACGTGCCCGGTCGAGTGCGACAGCAAGAACAGCTCGCATCTCGGTTTCTTGGAGGGAGATCGGTTCGCGCATTAAGATCCGTAACTAAGCGAGCGTTGTAAGAAACCCGGAAGAGCCATTCTCAGGTCAAATCATTCTTTGTTTCAAGCGCTAGTTTATGCAGTGCATAAAGCGTCTCGAGCGCAGCCCTGGGAGTAAGCGTATCAGGATCGATCCCTTCCAGCGCCTCACGCAGTCTGTCAGGCTTTTCGACAGGTTGTGCGACCGTCTCAAAAAGTGGCAGTTGCGGCGCATTCCGGCCCTGATCGCGCTCAAGTGCGGCAAGCAGGCGTGTGGCGCGCTGCACGACAGGCATGGGTACTCCGGCAAGCTGCGCAACATGCACCCCCCAGCTCTTTCTGGCTGATCCCTTGCGCACTTCATGCTGGAAAATCACGTCCCCTTGCCACTCACGCACTGCCATTGTGTAGGGGGTCAGGCGTGGCATCGAGTCAGAGAGGCTGCACAATTCGTGAAAGTGGGTTGCGAAAATCGTACGGGATCCGAGCTGGGAATGGAGTGCTTCAAGGGTCGCCCAGGCGATAGCCAGACCATCGAGTGTCGAGGTTCCACGACCGATTTCGTCGACCACCACAAGAGAACGCGGGCCGGCCTGACGCAGAATGGCAGCGGTCTCGGTCATCTCAACCATGAAGGTTGAGCGCCCGCGCGCCAGATCATCAGCAGCACCCACACGCGAGAAAAGGCGATCCACAATACCGATTCGGGCCGTCTCGGCCGGAACAGGCAGACCGGCCTGAGCCAGAATGACAGCCAGGGCCGTCTGACGAAGAAAGGTTGATTTGCCAGCCATGTTCGGACCGGTCAGCAGCATGACACGCTGGGCAGGGGGAAGATGGCAATCATTGGGAATGAAGCGCGAGGCACGTCCCAGCGCAGCCTCCACGACCGGATGACGACAGGATCTGAGCTCGAAAGCATGGTCCTGTGTCATTTCCGGACTGCACCAGGCGCCACCCAAAGCGAGCTTCGCACAGCCTGCCAGTACATCGGCCATGGCAAAGAGTTCTGCCAGTTCAGGCAGAGCCGGATGGGCGACGGTCTCTGCGACGAGAGATGCGAACAGGCGGCGTTCTATCGCTGCAGCGCGATCAGCGGCTTCAAGGATGGCCCGATCAAGCACCAGCAATTCGTCAGTTGTGAACCGGACGAGACTGGCTGTTCCCTGGCGAAAGGAAAGCTCGGGCCGGTCACGCAGTCTGGCACCATGAAGTGCAGAGGTCTCGATGATATAACCGAGCTGGGCGTGATGCTTGATCTTGAGGGTAGCAACATTGAACTGGTCGGCATAACGCTGCTGCATTGCCGCAAGCGTGCGTTTGCTGTCGTCGCGCAGACCACGATATCGGTCAAGATCGGGGTCAAACCCGGTTGCTATGACGCCACCATCCTCGATACGGGCAGGGAGACTCTCTGCAAGGGCCTTTTCCAGCGTGTTGAGCAGGCTGTCTGCTCGGCCATATAATCCGGCAAAAAGCTGCCGGATCAGAACAGGGGTTTGTTCTGTGCAGAGTGGTTCCAGTACGGCGACCAGCGCATCCGCTGCCTGAAGCAGGTCGCGGGTTGCGGCCAGATCGCGAGGCAAACCACGCCCTGTTGAAAGACGACCAAGAGCACGGGCCAGGTCGGGTGCCTTACGCAGCAGGGGCGTGAGCTTGTCGATCAGCCCGGGCTGATCTGCGATCCAGCGCCACGCTGCCTGACGCTCCTGGATGAGCGGGAGAATGGTTGAGGGTGCTGCAATCCATTGGGCCAGGAGGCGCTGTCCGGCGGCGCTGACGCAACGATCAACCGCCGCAAAAAGCGTATGGGTGGTTGTGCCGTCTCGCGCCTGGATGAGATCAAGACTGGCCCGTGTCGCCGGATCAAGACCCAGTGTTTCGGAATCTCCGCGGCGCAAGGGACGGGCGATGCGTGGCATGCTGCCTGCCTGACTGCGCCGGACGTAATCAAGAATCAGAGCGCTGGCACGAATTTCCTCGTCCGTGAAATCACCAAGGATGGTGAGCTGAGTGACATCAAAAGCCTGTGCCATGCGTGAGCGCGCCGGTTCAATGCCAGGCAGGGCGATGTTCGGGGCAACGCGCGCTGAAAACGGTTCCGGCACAAGAGCGGGATCAGCCAGGATTTCCGAAGGATCAAGCCGTGCAAGCAATTCTTCGATCTGGTCCCGGGAAAGCGAGGCCGTTTCGAAAGAGCCGGTCGAGATATCGATCCAGGCGGCGCCACAGGGAGAGGAACTGCGTGTTTTTTTTACCGGACCTGCCAAAGCCAGAAGAAGGTTCTGTCGGCCTGCTTCAAGTAATTCTTCCTCGGTCAGCGTTCCGGGCGTAACGAGGCGTACGATGGCGCGCGCAAGAGGGCCTTTCTGCGTGGACTCGCCCGGTTTCCGGGCTTGCTCGGTCTGTTCCGCGACCGCCACGCGAAAGCCTCTTCGTATCAGCCGGGCCAGATAGGCCGGGGCAGCGGCAACCGGTACGCCGCACATCGGAATAGGGGTGTCATTATGTTTGCCGCGGGTCGTCAGGCTGATGTCGAGCGCCATGGCAGCTGTTTCCGCATCGGCAAAAAACAGCTCGTAGAAATCACCCATACGAAAGAAAAGAAGGGCATCAGGCTCCTGCGCTTTGAGCGCGAACCACTGTGCCATTGCCGGAGTTGCGCCCTCGGCAGATGGGATAATGCCTGTGATCTCCGGGGCGGTCATGATGGGAAAACTCGACGCATGAAAATAATTCTACCTGCGCCCTGTCCCGCTGTGAACACCCTGTCATGACCATGGTGACGATCGCCGGGTCGTCTATGATAATTTCGCAACGCTTGCCGGTCGTAATCAGATAACCGGACGTACAGGGCACGCCCGGAGAGGCAATCTATCGGTCCTGGGGCTGTTTTCGACGCAGGAGGCGGCCCATCAGACGTTCCGGATGGGTGATACCGAAAGCCCGGAGCAGAGCCAGATAGACAATACCGGCCACCCCCATCAGGATACCCAGCATGGCAGCCCGGATGAGCCCATGCCACATGACCAGGCCCGGAGCGACAAGCCGTGTGAGGGTGAGTGTCACGACGGCCATGAGAAAGGAAGCGGCGATAATACGTATCATGCGCCGCATCACGTCGCGATCGGGGCGGAAGACTGCGCGTTTGTGCAGAATGATCGCGAGGAAAGCCAGATTGACCATCGCGGCGAGCGTGCTTGCCAGTGGGGGGCCTATATGGGCCAGCGGGCGGTAAAGCAGCAGATTGAGCGCAAGATTGAGTGCAATGGTGAAGAAACCGATTCTGACCGGCGTTCTGGTATCGCCATGAGCAAAGAAGCCGGGCGACAAAACCTTGATCAGGATGAATGCAGGCAGGCCTAGTGCGTAGGCGCGCAGGGACTGGGCAGAAGAAAGAGCATCTTCAGTGGTGAATTTGCCGTAACCGAAAAGCGTTGCCATGATTTCAGGGGCCAGCGCCAGCAGGCCAAAACATGCGGGAAAGGTAAGAATTGCCGCATAATCAATGGCTCGATTGAGAGTCTGCTGTCCTCCTGCATCATCCCGAGCTGCAGCATGACGTGTAAGCACTGGCAGAAGGGTCGTGCCGGCCGCGGCCCCCAACACCCCCAGAGGAAGCTGATTGACCCGGTCGGCGAAATAGAGCCAGGAGATCGACCCCGCAGGCAGCAGGGTCGAAATAAGTGTATCGACCGTCAGATTGAGCTGGGTTGCGCCTGAGCCGAGCAAGCCTGGCCAGAGACGGCGCAGCATGTCGCGCATTTCCGGTGTCAGGCGCGGTTTGGGGAGGGAAAGACGCATGCCGGCGCGCCTGACTGACCAGAGCAGCAGTCCCAGTTGGACGAAGCCGGATACGGTGATTCCTATGGCGGTCCAGGTGGCCGTGTCATGAAAGACGAGCGCACCCAGCAGGATGGCGCCAATCCCGACGATATTGAATGAGACATAGGCACCGGCAGCCATCGAGAACCGGTGCAATCCGTTCAGTACGCCCGCCACAAGGGCCGCGGTACAGATCAGAATGAGATATGGAAACGTGATGCGTGTCAGATATACGGCGAGCTCGAACCGTCCGCCACCATGGTCGAAACCCGGAGCGATCAGCTCGATGATCCAGGGCATGAAGACCTCGCCCAGTATCGTCACTCCGAGAAGCCAGGCACTCAGGCATCCGAGTGCCTGCGATGCAAAACGCGTGGCCTCTTCCTTGCCGTGAGTAGTCAGACGCTCGGTAAAAAGCGGGACGAAAGCGGCGTTGAAGGCCCCTTCGCCAAAAAGACGCCGGAACATGTTCGGCAGGCGAAATGCAATCTGATAGGCGTCCTGAACAGGACCAGCGCCCAGAAATGCTGCCAGAAGCTGGTCACGCACCAGGCCAAGAATACGGGACAGCATGGTCCAACCACCGACGGTGATCAGGTTACGGAGCATTCCGGGCTTCCAGTCTAGAAACAGATATCGCAGATGCCGTCTCTTTAGACGCAAGCAACCGAGAGTGCCATGGGGATGCAGCATCGGCAGCAATTCAGGGTGATGAAGCCGGTTCGGCTATGACAGAGCGACGTCAGAATGCGGTGCGGGGAGCGAAGTCCTGAGTTCTGTGAAAACGGGATCTTGCTATGCCCGGGAGGAGGAGCATGAGGATTGATCGGGAACACAGGAGAGCATCAATTGCGATTTTGTCGCATTTCTCGAAGAAATAGCTGCGTGCTGCGACATCAGGCTGTATGAAGGCCCGGCGTTTCCATCGCCCAACGTGGCCTTTCGCGACTTGATTCCCTGGTGAATGGTTTCAGGCGTCTGGCCGCAACAGACCGATCAAGGCAGAAAGCTATGAGCCCCATTGTTCTTTCATTAACGAGCTTTGTTCTTGCTGCCGGCGTGTTCACACTTGTGCCGGGACTGGATACTGCTTTTGTACTGCGCACCAGTACCGTTTCGGGGACACGTACCGGATTTTGCGCCGCGCTGGGTATAACTCTCGGGCTTTTCGTCTGGGGGCTTTGCGCCGCTTTCGGTCTGACAGCCTTGCTCGCTGCGTCGAAACTGGGGTTTCTCGCTGTCAAATGGATAGGCGCTCTCTATCTGTTCACTATCGGGGTGAGGCTGTTGGTCCAGCCGCGTCATTCGGCACAGCCCGAAGAAGGCGAAAAACGTATCAACAGACAGACAGGAATGCAGTGCTTCCGTCAGGGATTGCTGACCAATCTGCTCAATCCCAAGGTTGGTATATTTTTCATTACCTTTCTGCCCCAGTTCATCCCGCATGAGGCAAATGTGGTAACCTTCTCCCTGCTTCTTGCCGGTATCCAGGTTCTGCTTACACTGACTTGGTTTTCTCTCTTGATCATGATGACCGCGCCGCTTGGCGCTTTCCTGTCGCGCCCGCGTACGGTCAAGGTGCTTGATCGTGTCACGGGATGCGTATTCGTGGCATTCGGTCTTAGACTGGCGCTTGAGCGTCAGGGCTAGGGCCGGTTTCAGCGATCCATGACCGCACGCAGGACCGACGCTTTCAGGCGTTCGGAATCAGGAGAGGTGAGGGGGGTAAACCAGGTGATCAGCTCGCCCTCGCGAGAGATGAGGTATTTGTAGAAATTCCAGCGCGGACGGGCAAGTATACCGCCTTTTCTGGCAATCCATTGAAAAAGCGGTACAGCTGCCTTGCCTTTCACATGGGATTTGGTTGCCATCGGAAAACTGACGCCATAATTGCGTGAGCAGCTTGTCTGGATTTCTGCGGCGGTTCCCGGTTCCTGCTGGCCGAAATCATTGCTGGGTACACCAAGTACGACCAGACCGGACTGCCCATATTCGCTCCAGAGATACTGCAGCCCTTCATACTGGGGGGTGAAACCACACTTGGAAGCCGTATTGGCGATAAGGACAGCCTTGCCCCGGAAATTTGCCATCGAAATGGGTTTGCCGCACAGGGCGGGTATGTCGAGATCGTAGAAATCGCTGGTCATGATTATCGGTCGCACCATGTCATTATTCCGGGTCATTAGTCCGGTTTCCGGAGTGTGGCTTTCTGCTGGACACTCTGCAAGCTTGCAGACACATTGTCTCTTTACGATCCGGAAATGGTCTGTGCCTTGTGCTGGCACTGATCCGGTCCGGATTGTCGTTGATGAAAGAGAGTTCCTCCTGAAGCGAGCCAGTCGCGGCAGGGGCATTCATGGAATGAAAGTGCCTTGATGTCGCTGCGCGGTCTGATCGGTATTGCAGTGCTGGTCGCGCTGGGTGTTCTGCTGTCAAGCAACCGGAAGGCGATCAACTACCGCCAGGTGGCCCTTGCCTTGTCTTTGCAATGCGCCATCGGCGCTCTGGCACTTTTCGTACCCTGGGGGCGGCGGCTTTTCGGGGCGTTGGCTGACGGGATCGGTGATGGTCTCGCCTACGGACAGGTGGGAACGCATTTTCTCTTTGGCGGGCTGGTGAGTTCCCGCATGGAGGGACTTTTCGGTCAGGACGGTTTTGTCTTCGCCTTTCAGGTACTGCCGGCCATCGTATATGTATCGGCTCTTATTGCCCTGCTCTATCACTGGGGTGTCATGCAGACGATTGCCCGTGCTCTCGGGCTGGGGCTGCGTTATCTGCTGGGCACAACGGCACTTGAATCATTTTCCGCAGTCATGACCGTGTTTCTCGGGCAGAGTGAAATGCCTGTCGTTTTACGTCCCTATCTGGGCAAGCTGCGACGGTCGGAACTGTTCACGATCATGAGTTCCGGCACGGCTTCAGTCTCCGGCTCGGTACTAGCTGGTTATGCCGGGCTTGGTGTCCCGATGCACTATCTTCTGGCGGCCTCTTTCATGGCAATTCCCGGAGGACTGCTTTTTTCCAAGTTACTCTGGCCAACTCCGGAAGACTCTTGTGACCGGCATGAGCCTATGCCGCAGGCTGAACTGGAGACAAGCGGTGTGTTTGATGCCCTTGCCGAAGGAGCGATGAGTGGCGCGCGGGTGGCCTTTGCTGTTGGGGCCGTGCTGGTAGCTTTTGTCGGGATTACGGCGCTTCTCGATGGTATTCTGCATGGTGTGGGTGTGTGGCTGCATATGCCGGATCTGAGGCTCTCGACCGTGCTTGGTACTCTCATGGCACCGCTTGCCTGGCTGATTGGTATCCCCTGGTCTGAATCCTTTCTGATCGGGGGGGTTCTGGGGCAGAAAATCGCTTTCAATGAATTTGTGGCTTATGTTGGACTCTCGCCTCTGATCCATGCCCATGCACTCTCCATGCATGACCTGGCGATCGTCTCCGTGGCGCTATGCGGTTTTTCGAATTTTTCGAGTGTCGGTATTCTTATTGGTGGTTTTGGCAGTGTCGCTCCTGAACGACGGGTGGAAATTGCTGCCATTGCCTCGCGCTGCGTGATCGCAGGAACGTTGTCCAATCTGATGAGTGCAGCCATCACAGGGCTTTTTGTTGCTGCCTGACGTGTTGCGGTTCAGATGATGTCAGCGTAGATGCGCCCCGTGGGGCGGAACGTTCTGTTGTGTCATGTGGAGGTGGTGCGGGTTCATGGAAGAGCAGAGGGCAGCCGGGCAGGCGGCACACGAGCTCTATCCTCACCCGCATGATCGGCCTCTTTCGGGTCGTCCAGCAGCAGGGCGCCTGCTGCATCCCCGGCTGTATGTCTGTGAATTCTGTGCCACGGCCTTGTTGATGATTGCTGGTGTATGCAGCAATGTCGCTCTTGGCTCTCCGCTCAGTCCGGTCGCGAGAATGCTGTCAGACTGGCCCAATCTGCTCAGCGCTCTGGAGGGGCTCGCGTTTGGCTTGAGTGCCACATTGGCGGCTCTTTCCCCTTTCGGTCGGGTTAGTGGCGCGCATATGAGCCCTTCAATCAGCCTGGCTTTCTGTCTTGGCAAACGTTTTACACCGATCGATATGGTCTTCTATATTCTGGTGCAGCTTGCCGGGGCAGCTTTTGGCGTCGGGATGGTGGCTCTGTCGGTTCTCGTCTGGCCAAGCTGGGGCGCGTGGTGCGTCGAGGCACATTTTGCCTCTACTGTCCCGTCACCTTTTGTGCCTCCCTGGTGGGCATTTGTCGGTGAACTCAGCACAACGGCCATTCTCGTTGCGGTTGTTCTGACTTTCAGTGCTCACTCGTCTCTGCGTCCGTTTGCCGCCTGGATGACAGGACCGGTCTTCTTCTTGCTCAATCCGTTCGAAGCCTGGCTGTCTGGGGATAGTACCAATCTTGCCCGCAGTTTCGGGCCCGCCCTGTTTTCAGGACGCTGGCAGGACTTCTGGGTCTATGTATGCGGTCCTTTTATGGGGGCCTCGATCATGGTGCTCCTGATCAGGGTCGAGGCATTTGGCCGTCTTCATCTTCATGAAGCGCGTCTCAGTTATTTTGGCCATGAGGGTCGTGCGCCCTATTTCTGGCCGAGACTGTTTCGCCGAAGAAAGCAGATCTGGCATGATTGACAGACAGGTGATCGCCTGTACCGGCAGATGTGTTCCTTCCGGTTAGGGACTGCATGACCTTCCGGAAGGAGGCACGGATTATGCGGTATGTGCGCTGCGTATGATCATTGCCTGAGTGGTGGGAAGTTCGATGACATGTTCCGGTTTGTCTGCGAGGAATTCGGAGAAAGCCAGAGAGACGCCGTCTATGATCGAATAATCATGGGTCAGTATGATACCGCCCGGAATCATTCGCGGATAGAAATAGGTGAGTCCCGCAAGGGTGGCTTCGTAAAGATCGACGTCGAGATGTACAAAGCTGTACCGTTCCTCTCCGAGACCGGCAGCCGAGTCCGGAAAAAAGCCGGGATGGAAGACCACATTTTCGTAACCGGAGAGTTTGCGCTCTACACTTTTCAGGCTGCCATTGAACTCGCCTTTGACAAAGACCTTGCGCTCCTTGCCCTTTGGGGCGGGCAACCCCTCGAAAGTATCGAAGAGATGGAGCGTGCGATGTGCCTTGACCATGCAGAGCAATTCGGCAGAAGCCCCACGATAGACCCCAAATTCGGCTATATCGCCCTCATAGATTGCCTGGGCCTGGGCCAGCTCGTGCAAAATGAAGGCTTCGTCACTGCTTAACAGTGAGTCGGTATCTGCACGGGCCTGTTTCAGGCGGCGCAACGTAACCGGATGTTTATGTCCACTCAGCAATTTCATCTGTATCGCGCTATGCACCCCGAAAGTCAGGAATCTGACGAAGCGATTCCGGCTGACAAAGCGGCGCATGGCCTCGTTACGCATCCACATGATTATGTCCTTTTCGGCTTCTTGTTATTCGACCGTGATTGGCCGTTCGAGGAGAAGACGCCTGGCCTGAAGAAGGTCGATCTCGTGATTCAGAAAGGCCGAAACAGTTTCGACGATCGGCATTGCAATTCCCAGTTTGCGTGCGGTGGCAGTCAGGGCGGGTGCCGTGGCAACCCCCTCTGCGACAGTGCTTCTTGATCCGAGAATGTCAGTCAGGCGTGCTCCTTTGCCCAGTTCAAGACCAAGACTGTAATTGCGTGATCCTGCGCCCGTGCAGGTCAGGATCAGATCTCCCAGCCCGCTCAATCCGGAAATCGTGCTGGCACGACCACCCATGGCATCGGCAAGTCGGCCGATCTCGACAATAGCGCGGGTAATCAGCGCTGCGCGGGCATTCTCGCCGAGTCCTGCCCCGATGGCGATACCGGCACCAATCGCGATGACATTCTTGGCCGCACCCGCAATCTGAACGCCGGTCGGATCGTCACTGGCATAGAGCCTGAAATAAGGCGATGACAGGAGCGAGACATAATGGCGGGCTTCATCAAGCGAATCTGCTGCGATTGTAGCAGCTGCAGGAAGTCCCCGGGCGACTTCGATGGCAAAATTCGGACCGGAAAGAACAGCTCCGGGGCGTGCCGGCTGCGCGCGCCTCAGGACATCGAGAGGCAGGGCGCCGGTTCCAAGCTCCAGTCCCTTGCAGCAGGCGATGACGGGGGAGGTGGCGGACAGTTTCGGGGCTATCTCATGCAATGTCTGCATGGGGACAACGACCAGCGTCAGATCGGCCTGATCAGGCAGAGTCGAGACGATTTCCACGCTATCCGGCAAGGTGATATCAGGAAGACGTGGCAGGTTTCGGCAGTCTTTTGGCAATGCAGACCGTGACCAGAGAGACACCTTTGCCCCGGCCTGTGTGGCGGCACAAGCCAGGGCGATACCCCACGCTCCGGCACCTATGACGGCGATATGAGGCGTATGGCTGCTCATTATTCCTCCACGATCTGTCTGATTTCCACACTACCCTCGCCATCGGGCGCGAGTATCGGCAGAAGGGCATCGAGCAGGGTCTTTGCCTGTTCATCAAAATGATAGGGAGGGGAGGCGACCAGAAGCCCGCAACCATTCAGTCGTGAAGGATCGGTCGGTGAACGCAGCAGAAGGGAGCAATCCAGAAGATCACGTAATCCGGCATCGCGCAGGGTATCATGAAATTGCCTGACCGGGGCACGATGCTTGATCGGATACCAGGCCGCGACAATACCCATGGGGAAGAGCTTTCGGCTGGTCCGGATCGCCTCGGCAAGTGTGTCGAACTCATCCGTTTTCTCGAAAGGAGGATCGATCAGGATCAGCCCCCGCTTGAGGTTACGTGGTGGCAGAAAGGCTTTGAGAGCAGTGTAACCGTCTCGCTCATGTACAGCCACCTGATCTTTGCGCCTGAAGTTGTGTCTGAGAATTGTAGCGTCTTCAGGATGCAGCTCACAGCAGATCAGACGGTCCTGTTCTCGCAACACAGAGGCAATGAGGCCAGGTGAGCCGGGATAACGCATCGGGGCCCCGAGGGCCTGTATGCTGTGCAGATAGTCGACCAGCTCGACCGGTCCTTCCGGAATCGTGTCGAAGCGACCAATTCCATCGCGCCATTCACCAGTTTTGCGGGCCTCAACTGAATCCAGATCATAGGTGCCGCATCCTGAATGCGTATCAAGAACCAGAAAGCCGGCTGGTTTGCGGAGGAGATGACGCAGAATGACGAGCAGAAGCCCGTGCTTCATCATGTCGGCAAAATTGCCAGCGTGGTAGGCGTGGCGATAGTTCAAGGCGCGTTATGCCTCCGTATGATCTGTGCCGGGAAGGGGGCCAAGAAGTGCGAGAAGAGCCTGTTGCTCTGGCGTTGAGGCAATATCGATCTTTCTGAAAGGGGCCGTTCTGAGCGTCTCGCCAATATGCGGAGACAGTGCAAGAGCCCGAACAGACTCTAGCAGGCTGCGCTCAGGGCCGAAAGCATCCAGAAATGCCCTGGCGGTAGCAGCGGAATAGAACAGGATTGCCGCAACATGACCTTTTTCAATCAGTGAGCGTGACGAGCTGTCCAAAGGGCCCACAGGCTGGCTACGATAGACGACACGGCGGGTTACCTGCCATCCCATTCCCCTGAGCCGGTTTGCGAGCTCGTTTCCCAGATTCCGGCCTGTGGCGAGTAGCAGCCTGTGTGGTTTTTCGGTGTGGCCGAGATGGTCCAGCAGGGAATGGGCTGTACCCGAAGCATGGTCGACTGTGGTGAAACCCATCATGCGCGCCCGCTCTGCAGTACGGGCGCCAACGGCGGTCAGAGGTGTTGAAAGAGGTATCCCGGAGCAGAGCGACTCAAGACTCTGGCCGCTCGTAACAACGATCCGGTCAATCTTGCCGACCGGTTTCATGGGGATGGGGGAGATACGGAGCATGGGGGAGAGATGGGGCTCCCACCCAAGACGTCTGAGAGCTTCACACGTATCACTCAGACCCGGTTCCGGCCGGGTGACCAGAACCGTACGGGATGGGCTGTCAGCCATGATCCTGGAAGATATCATCCGGCGAATCAGCGCGGAGTGACAGGCCCAGTTCGCGCCCCAGACGCAGGGCTTCTGTAGGTTCACCGCAGATTTCGCGCTGTAGATGGAAGGAGCCGTCTTCCCTGGCGACGAGCCCGGTCAGCACCAGCTCGCGATCACCGAAATGTCCCCTGCCATGAGGCTGCATTTTCGTGCGCAGACGGGCGTATCCCCCTATCGGTGTACGACAGGAGCCATCAAGGACTTCCAGAAGGGCTCGTTCTGCTGTTGCAACGGCGCGTGCTTCCGGGTCTTCAATGGCGGAGAGCAGATCGAGTAATTCGCGATCCTCTTCACGCACGGTGACACCGACAATGCCCTGACCAGCAGCGGGAATCATCAGTTCGGGATCGAGAATCAAATCGGCCCGATCTTCCATACCGAGCCGCCTCAGCCCTGCCAGGGCAAGCAGTGTGGCATCGCAGGCACCGCCGGCCAGTTTGTCCAGACGGGTCTGTACGTTTCCTCGCAGCAGACCGAAACGCAGATCCGGACGGCGATGCAGCAGCTGGGCCTGACGTCTGACCGAGGCGCAACCGATGCTGGCGCCAAAAGGCAGGGCATCGAGTGGAGAATGTCCCTCTGCGACCAGAGCCTTTGCCTTTTCACGCAGGGCCGGGCTCAGAATCAGCACATCACGGGCGTCTTCACGCTTGAGCGTGCAGGCCAGTGTCAGCCCGGCAGGCAGGGTGGTTTCGAGATCCTTGAGACTGTGCACGGCAAAATCGATCTGACGTGCCAGCAGGGCTTCGTGGATTTCCTTGGCAAAGAGTCCTTTACCACCGATTTCAGAAAGCAGTCGTGACTGGACCTGATCGCCGGTCGTATTGATCGGATGTTCCTGAAAGGCCCCCATGTCACGCAGAAGCGGACAAAAGCGCGTCAGGCGTGTCAGAAAGGCACGTGTCTGGACGAGCGCAAGAGGAGATCCACGAGTGCCGACACGCAGGGGCAGGGAGTGACGGGAGGTTGGTGGATGAGGAGAGGCCTGACGGCGCATGGCTTCAGCAGCGACCTGCTGCAATTGCAGGCTCTGGGACATAAGCGCGGCGGGCATCGTCATCTGTTTCATGGCTGATCTTGCTACTCCAACGCGTGATCCGTGAAAAGAGATGGCTCGCCTCATACGAGGCATCGCGTTATCAGGGGGGATGGCAATTTTTTCCTTAACGGCACCTGTTCTTGCGATTGAAACGAGTTGTGACGAGACGGCTTGCGCGATTCTGGATCCCCAGGGGACTGTCCTGGCAGAGACCGTGCATACCCAGGCGGGACATGCGGATCTGGGGGGGGTCGTCCCCGAGATCGCAGCACGTGCCCATCTGGCGTTACTGCCAGGAATTGTCTCGGAAACGCTTGAGAAGGCGGGGCTGACGCTGGGTGAAATTGGTGCTTATGCAGCGTGTACCGGACCCGGTCTGATCGGTGGTCTGATTGTCGGCAGCAACTATGCCAAAGGGCTTGCAATAGCGGGAAACAGACCGTTCATCGCGGTCAATCATATTGAGGCGCACGCTCTCACGGTTCGTCTGCCCGGGGTGGCTCAGGCCGAGATTAAATTTCCGTATCTTCTCCTCCTGGTTTCTGGTGGCCACTGCCAATGTATTGCCGTACGCAGTGTCGGCAGTTACGAGAAACTGGGCGGTACGATTGATGATGCCGCCGGGGAAGCCTTCGACAAGGTCGCGAAGATGCTTGGTCTGGGCTGGCCAGGCGGGCCGGCACTCGAAAAACTCGCGCGGGAAGGGCGCCCTGACGCAGTCTCCCTGCCACGTCCGCTGATAGGACGTGAGGGCTGCGATTTTTCCTTTTCCGGCCTCAAGACCGCTGTGGCGCGACAGATCGCTCCTTACGGTATGGCAGCATTGCCGTATGCAGTTGCTGCAGATCTTGCCGCAAGTTTTCAGCAATGCGTCTGCGATGTCATGGCCGATCGTGCTCGTCATGCTCTGGCCCTGCTGCCTGATGCCCGGAGCCTGGTCGTGGCAGGTGGGGTCGCAGCCAACGAAACCATCCGCAAGGCGCTTCAGGCCGTTGCAGAATCTTTGGCAATTCCTTTTGTTGCCCCGCCTCTGCGTCTGTGCACCGATAATGCCGTGATGGTCGGATGGGCGGCGATAGAAACCATCAGAATCTATCAGGAAGCAGGCAAAGCCCTCGAAGACGGTATCCTGGCCGCACCGAGACCGCGTTGGCCTCTTACTGAAATTGATGCGCCCTGACGATGCGATCTGAGGGTCTGAAGCAGACCAGATTCTGTGAATTCGGAAACGAAGAAAGAGGTGCCTCGTGACAAGAGATGATGACGCCTGGTTCAATACGGACGAGAAGGCGAATGAAATTGAGCGAAGAGCAGGAATTGCAGAGCCACGTCAGGTCAGGGGGAGCGTGCTGCGCTCCATTATCCTCCCTTGTCTCGTTTTCGGTGTCTTTCTGATTCTGGTCTTCTGGTGGATCATCCAGAGTTTTCATTTGCTGGGCTAGAAGTTCTGTCAGGTGGAACGGTCGTATGGAGCACGCTGTCTTCTTCGGTTCCCCTCTTGCACCGCGATCGGAAACAGGGCAAAGAGGCGGCTCTTGCCGCAAGGAAGCTGTTCGTTCCTTGTGATGCGGGAGAGGTGGCCGAGTGGTTGAAGGCAGCGGTCTTGAAAACCGCCGTGCGTGCAAGCGTACCGTGGGTTCGAATCCCACCCTCTCCGCCATATTTTTCAGAAAAACAGATAGTGAATCAGGATCGCGCCATGCGCGTTTCATGCTCTGAACAAGTGTGCCAGCAGAGATGTTCTGATTTTTTGGGGGGCAGGATGTATTCCGGCTCTTGCAGGCCGGTTTCTTTACCGGGCGGAAAAGCCGCCCGGTGAGAATGAGTTCAGGCGTTGCCTGCGGTTTCAGGGAATTGCTGGGCCCGTTTGGCCTGCCACAAGGCGACAAAATCAATGGGCTGCAGCACGATGGGCGGGAAACCACCATCACGTGTCACATCGCTGATGATGCTGCGGACATAGGGGAAGATAAGGCGCGGCACTTCAACGAGCAGGATGGGTTCGATGAGCTCTGCCGGTGCATCGGTCAGCGTGACGATAGCGGCGTAGGTCAGCTCAGCGATGAAGACGGTGCGACCTGTTGCGCCACCTTCCGTCTCTGGCGATTCGGTTGCTTCGGCGCGAATGGCGAGAGCTACTTCAAATACGGGCTGCGCTTCTTCGAGGCGGTTGGCCTGTACGTCGATATTGACCGAAATCTGCGGGGCAGAACGGAGGGTTGCGAAAATTGCAGCGCCTGCCGGAACCTCGAAAGACAGATCTTTCGTGTATTGCAGATTGACTGACAGCGGCAGTGCGGGCGGAGCGCCCTGTTCGGTTGCCGGGTTCTGGGCGTTATCGGACATGGAGCCTCGCTAATCAGAGTCGTGAACACGCAGCCGAAATCGACTGCTGTTAGTGCCCCCAAGCCGGTAGCATGATCATCAGCACACGCCAACTCTCCGTGATATTATGTGCCAAAGTGATCATGATTCGGGACTTACGCGTTACCCGGGTGTTGTGCGGTTGTGAAAGCCGCTCTACCAAGGGGCCATGCCCTTCGAGACCGAGAATAGCAAGAAGCTGAAATTGTGATGTCTTTTCTAGCGAATATTCCATACGACATCGTCATCTTTGCGTTGTTGAGCCTTGTGCTTGTCTGGCGACTGCGCGCCGTACTTGGTCGTCGTGTCGATGTTGAAGGGCAGGCCACAGTGGCTGTTCCCATTCCCCGCTCGCAGGAGCGAGCCGGTGCATTGCCTCCTGTCGTTGAAGAACCGAGTGCTCGTCTCGACATCCCGCAGCCTGCCACACGAGTTGGTCAGATTCTTTGCGAAATTGCTTCGTCCCAGCCCGGTTTCAAGCCTGAGTTCTTCCTGCAGAATGCGCAGAAAGCATTCAGAGAGGTTGTAACCGCATTTGCCGAGGGTAATCGTTCGACTTTGCGCACCTATTTGACAGCAAGTGCCTTTGCAGGTTTCGATGCTGCCATTACCGCCCGTGAAGCCGCTCAGCAGAAACAGCGTACCGAGATTGTCGGGATCAGCAGCCTTGCGATTGTCGACGCTTTTTTCAGTCACATCAATGGTCATGAAAAAGCCCGGATTGATGTGCAGATCATCTCGCGCCAGATCAGTATTCTTAATGATATCGACGGCCAGCCTCTGGTCGGGACGGAATCCGTCACGGAGTTTTCGGATCTCTGGCAGTTCGAGAGTGAAAGCGGCCGTGACCTGCCACCTTCCATGTGGCATCTGGCTGCAGCAAGAGCCGCCTGATCTCTGGTGGTCGACTGGCTTCGTTCATGATCGACCAGCGTTCCCATGCTGCGTCTTGCAGGGCGCATGAAAAACCCGGTTTGCCATGAATATTGTTTCTCGTTTCTCTTTCGGGCTTGGCCTGGTCCTTCTTGCCTCCTGTGCCGAGCCGCAGCCAGAGCGTTCGCTTGAGCTGACCCCGGTTACCTATGCCATGCTCGATGGCTGGACAGCTGAAACGCCCCAGACTTTGTTGCCAATTCTGCGTGCCGAGTGTCAGCGCCTCATGCGACTGCCGCCGGAAACCCATCTTGGAGGGGTGGCGCAGACCATTCCCAATGGCAGCAGTGCGGGCGACTGGGCAGGTGCCTGTGCCGCCCTGCAGACTGTTCCAGCCGATCCCCAGTCAGCACGAAGCTATTTCGAACAATGGTTCGCGCCTTACCTTGTGTCCGACAATGCTCTCTACACCGGTTATTACGAGCCACAGATCTACGCTTCAGCTGTCAGGCAGGGAGAGTTCCAGACACCGCTTTACGCCCAGCCCGACGATCTGGTGCGCACAAAGGACACGGCTGGCGACTGGGTGACAGGCCGTTGGGATAACGGCAAATTTGTTCCTTATTACACACGTGCCGAAATTGATCATGGTGCGCTGGACAACCGCGGGCTCGAGATTGCCTGGCTGCGTTCCCCTGAAGATCTTTTCTTCATGCAGATTCAGGGTTCGGGTCGTCTCGTCATGACAGATGGGTCTGTGCGGCGAATGGGTTTTGCTGCCAAAAACGGCGCACCTTATGTGCCCATCGGTCGCATTCTGGTAGCCCGTGGCGATATGGCAGCCAGTGATGTGTCGCTCCAGACGCTCAGAGCCTGGCTTGCCGCTCATCCTGATCGTGCTCAGGAGCTCATGGAACAAAATCCTGATTATGTGTTCTTCAAGCGGATTGACACCATACCGCTCGACAGGGGCGCGCCAGGTTCCATGGGGATCCCGCTTACACCGGGACGGTCGGTTGCGATCGATCACAACATTTTGCCCATGGGGGTCCCGGTCTGGGTGGAAGCACAGATTCCGCTTGCCCGGGGTGGCGAGGGACGCTGGACCCATCTTACCTTTGCTCAGGATGCGGGAAGCGACGTCAAAGGAGCGGGGCGGGCTGATCTCTTTACCGGCTGGGGAGATGAGGCTGAACACGTTGCCGGCAAGCTGCGCAGCCATGGACGTATGATCGTTCTCCTGCCTCATCCACCCGCCTGATGGGTCAGGAAAAAGTCAGGGCAAGGCGGGAAACAGTCGGTCGTCATGCCCTGATACGGGGCGACGCTGTGAACGTTATGCGTCGTATGGAGACCAGTTCGGTTGATATCGTCGTGACATCACCGCCCTATAACATCGGGGTTGCTTATCGAACCTACAAGGACAGTCTGGCCGAGCAGGATTATATTGGCTGGATGCGGGGGGTCTGTACCCAGATCGCCCGTGTTCTGAAGCCTGACGGATCGTTTTTTCTCAATATTGCTGGTTCGTCATCACAGCCCTGGTTGCCCTTCGAACTCATTACCCGGCTGCGTGACCTTTTCGTTCTCCAGAATCATATTGTATGGATCAAATCCGTCTCCATCGACGAGAAGACCTATGGCCATTTCAAGCCTGTCAATTCGTCACGCTTCGTTAATCATAATCACGAGCACGTCTTTCACCTGACGCATGAAGGGGATATCAGGGTGCAGCGCCTAGCTGCCGGGGTGCCCTTTACCGACAAGACCAATATCAACCGTCGACGCCACGCAGTGGATCGGCGTTGTCGTGGCAATACATGGTTCATTCCGTATGAAACGGTCAGGCATCGCCGCGAAAAATTCCTTCATCCCGGTACTTTTCCTGTCGCTCTTCCTGCGGCCTGCATGACACTTCATGGCTATCATGAGGAAAGCGTTATCCTTGATCCGTTCATGGGTACGGGCACAAGCCTCGTCGCGGCCCAGGAACTCGGGGTCAAAGGGATCGGAATCGATATCGATACGCGGTATGTCGCAGTTGCCCGTCGCAGACTTCGTTCGGTTCTGGATGGAGGAATTGACGAAGAGCAGGAGTCACAGGCTGATGAAGGGCCATGAGCATCCCGCATCAGGAGAAATCTGCCTCTGCTGGATCGGGCAAGGAAAGAGATAGCTGATCAGCAGCATTTTTTTGACATAAAGAGTCGCAAGCCCCATTGATGAACAATCTGTGTTCACAATGGGAGAAGAACGGTTGTCGGAAGCTGCCGCCAAAAAGAATATTGTCAGGAAGGCATTTGCGGGACTGATTGTTGCAGGCGCACTCGCCTATGGTGGCACGATTGCCTATCTGACCCATTTTGATCATCAGGGCGTGCCAAAACTGCCTACCAGCAGCCCTACTTGGCATGACCCGAAAGCACTGGCTGCCTTTAACGTCTTTCAGGAGACGCGGTGTGATTATTGTCATACCCGCACGGCCAATCTGCCTTTCTACTTCAGACTGCCTTTTGCCAATCAGATCATGCAACGCGATCTCGAAGCCGGCCAGCGTCACTTCCGTATCGATCCGGTCATTGCGGCTTTCCGGGCTGGCAAACCACCATCGGTAGAGCAGCTTTCGCGTATCGAGGAAGTTGTACGTCAGAACCGTATGCCGCCCGCAGCCTATCTTCTGATGCATCCTCATGCCTACATGACCGAAAAAGCGCAAAGCGATGTACTGGTCTGGGTCGCGGATCAGCGTCGACGCTACTACGCAACGCCGGGCGTGGCGCCGCAATTCGCGGGTGAAGTCATTCAACCGATCCCGGAAAGTCTGCCGGTTGACTGGGCAAAGGCCGAGCTGGGCCGCCAGCTCTTTTTCGATCGTCGTCTCTCAGGGGATGGCAAACTGAATTGTGCGAGCTGTCATGGTCTTGACAAGGGGGGCGTCGATAATCTTGTAACTGCGACGGGCATTAACGGGCAGAAAGGCCCGATCAATGTGCCAACGGTCTATAATGCCGTATTCAGCATTGCGCAGTTCTGGAACGGGCGTGCGGCCGATCTGGCTGCTCAGGCAGCAGGCCCAGTGACCAACCCTGTCGAGATGGGTGCGCATGACTGGCAAAGCGTGGCGCAGATTATTGCGGCAGTACCGGAATATCAGACGGCTTTTGCCAGTCTTTACGGTGCTGATCCGATCAGTCAGCGTACCGTGACCAATGCCATAGCGGAATATGAAAAGACCCTGATCACACCTGACAGTCCTTTTGATCTTTATCTGAAGGGCGATAACACCGCGATTACCGCCCAGGAAAAACGAGGTTACGAACGCTTCAAGGCAATTGGTTGTTCCGGCTGTCATAGCGGCGTTGCCGTTGGAGGAGACGCTTATGAGATCATGGGGCTGGAGGGACCTTATTTTTCGGATCGCAAATCAGCGCTGACGGATGTCGATTCAGGGCGTGAAAGTTTTACCCATGCGCTGGAGGATCATCAGAAGTTCAAGGTGCCCAATTTGCGTAACATCGCGTTGACGGCGCCCTATTTTCATGATGGCAGCGTTGCCACTCTCGACGATGCCGTGCGTTTGATGGCGCGCTACCAGACACCCTATCCTGATCTTTCCAGGAGCGATATCGATGATATTGTGGCTTTTCTGAAGACATTGACTGGTAGATATCAGGGGGTGCCGCTGCAACAGGTTGTCGCAGAGCCACCGCTCAAGGCGCCACAAGCGCAATAAGTCTCCCGGTCCGGGGTTCGGCTGCGCGATGAAAAGGAAAAACAGTGGTTCGTCGCGATCTGAGCTCCGATGAGGAGAGTCTGTGGCAGGCCTTCGCCCGGACTATCCTGCCATTGCACAGACGTCGCAAGGCGGCATCCGGAACGCGCAAGGCAGTTTCCTTGTCTGCCATGTCGCAGGAGAAAGCAGGCGCTCCTGCACCCCATGGGGAAAGAAAAGACGTCAAGGAGGCCTCGCTTCTTACCGTGCGGGAAGTACTGCGCCCTGCTTCACCTGCAACGCGTCCTGCCAGAATGCTCGATCGTCTTGAAATCAATGGTCGTCAGCCAGGGCTGGATACAACGTCATGGAATGCTCTTTCTTCCGGCAAGATGAAGCCGCAGAAGCGACTTGATCTTCACGGGCATTTTGCACAGGACGCATTTTTCAAGCTGCATCATTTTCTGCATGCTTCAAGCGCACAGGGAGTACGCTGCGTCGAAGTCATTACCGGTCTGGGAAGTGGGCAGGAGGGAGGCGTTATCCGTCAGGAACTGCCACACTGGCTGGAGCGCGGTGATCTGCGCCCGCTTATCCTCGCCGTGGTACATACGCATAAAAGAAACAAGGGTGCAGTCCGCATCCTGTTGCGGGCCCGTCACCGGGTCTGATCACGGCAAGAAAAAATATCAGGTGGGACGTGTTTCCTGGCCCTGACGCCATCTGGGCTGGTTGTTGTTGATCCAGCGACGCAGGGCAAGCAGGGCGGTAAGTTCGGGTTCGAGCTGGTTCAGCAGGGGAGCTGCTTCAGCACCTGCTGTGACAAGCAGATGCTGCGTATCATTCCAGCTTTTCAGGGCAGGATCCATGATGGCCTCCTGCGAGGCATGGCGCCATCGCGCGATTGCCAGGGGAGGAGTGAGCATGGGCATTGCTAGGACCAGGGCTGACGCGGCGGCATTGGCAACAGCCTGCCATGCCTGGAACAGGGGACCGGACGGCGCGCGATCGCGCGCCATATGATAGGTTGCCTCGAAATCAGGGACACCCGCGATAACAGGGCCCGAATAGAAAATCGGCTTTATACCCTGAGGGGCTGCTGCAATATCGGCTGACAGATCGTCACCGGGGCCGGGTGTAAGCTGAACAGCATCGACCTGACCATTCTTGAGGGCCTCGAATGCGGCTTCTTTCGTTGCGTAGCCAGAAACAGGCAGAGGATGAAGGCCAAGCAGGGAAAGGCCCAGCAGGCTTGTCAGCTCGACACCGGTCGGATGGGAAACAGCCAGACGTACCGGGCGATCATGGAACAGACCGCTGAGCCGGGATCGGATAGTCCGATGAAGCTCGCCACGGGCCAGAGTCACGACTGGGCGGCGTGCCATGATCAGCGCGGCCCAGCGGGAAAAATCGAAATGCACACGTGCGTCGCCCGAGAGCGACGCGATCAGGGCCGCGCCGGGGGCAAGAATTGTCGTGCCGCCGTCTGCTTCTGGGCTGACCGTGTCGAAAAGATTGGCAGCGGTCACTCCGTCGCGACCCATATCATAATGAGTGGTAACAGGTCCCGATGTAGCCAGACCTCTGGTGAGGGCCGCTGCTAGAATTGGGGCAACCTGCCCGGGCAGGGAGTCAGGACCACCTCCGACGATCAGCCGGGGGGCATCGATCATGGAGGAGGATTCGGCGCGATCGGTGTCTTCCCAGGCACGGGCAGGACAGATCGCGGCCAGATTGGAAGCAGCAAGGGCAGAGAGAAGCGTGCGACGGTTCAGGAGAGGACCGGTCGCGTGAGGAGACATCTTGGTGCGCACTTCTTTCCCTTTATCGCCTGATCGTCCGGCTTGCGCCTTAAGCCAGACGAATACGGCCAAATCGTGACCCTGCAGTCAGGGCCATTTCACCTCTGGAGGCATGCTCATGAGAATGGCTTCGGTGTTACCACCGGTTTTCAGTCCGAACACTGTACCACGATCATGAATAAGATTGAACTCGACATAGCGTCCGCGACGGATGAGCTGGGCTTCCCGCTCTGCTTCGGTCCAGGGCTGCATCATGCGTCCGCGCACGGCACGCGGGTAGGCCTCATAAAAGGCCAGGCCGACATCCTTGGTGAAGGCAAAATCCTTCTGAACATCGCTGCTGTTGAAATGATCGTAGAAGATACCGCCCAGGCCGCGCGGCTCGTTGCGATGATGCAGGTAGAAATACTCGTCACACCATGTCTTGAAGCGGTCGTAATAGCTTGGGTCATGACGCATGCAGGCGTCCTGAAAGCTCTTGTGGAAGGCGGCTGCATCTGCCTTGGCTTCCTCGCTGTCCGGGAAGATGGGCGTGATATCGCCACCACCGCCAAACCAGCCATTGCTGGTGATGATCATGCGCGTATTAAAATGTGCTGCGCTTACATTCGGATTGCAGGGATGGGCGACAAGGGAAACGCCGGTTGCAAAGAAACGCGGATCCTTGTCGGCGCCTGGCATGTTCTTGCGGAATTCGGGCGAGAATTCACCCCAGACGGTCGAGACATTGACGCCAACCTTCTCGAATACTCTGCCACGCATCACAGACATGACACCGCTGCCATGGAGTGTGCTGTTCTCGTCTTCGCTTCTGTTCCAGGCTGTGCGGACAAAGCGGCCAGCCTCGGTCTTGTCGCGCAGAACAGGAGAATTACGGGCTACGGCCTCGTCTTCTATTGCTTCATAGGAAGCGCAGATCCTGTCGCGCAGTGTCTCGAACCAGTGCCGTGCAACTTCTTTGAGAGAATCATGGGGCACATCGTCACGAATGAGGGCGCCGAAAGTTTTCGGGTTCAAGGTCTCGCTCATCGCAGGCTCCACGTTCTGTTTCAGCCGGTCTTCCGCCGACCCGAATTCATGACACTCTAACAAAAGAGGGTCGCCTAGACCATGATGAGCGGGATGAAAACACGGACAGGTTGCGAAGCCTGCCAAACTGGTGTTCCTGAGCGTTCCATCGGCGACCAAGCGAAAAGGCAGTTCTTTATGAGCGAAAATCTGACGATCGAACCTGTAATCGGCCTTATTGGCGGTTCGGGTCTGTATGACATTGACGGGCTGGAAGACAAGGAGTGGCGACGCGTTGAAACGCCTTGGGGCGAGCCTTCCGACGCCTTGCTTTTTGGGCGTCTGAACGGCGTGAAATGCGTGTTCCTGCCGCGTCATGGCCGAGGCCATCCTATCCCGCCTTCTGATCTGAATTTCCGGGCCAATATCGATGCCCTCAAGCGTTCCGGCGTGACGGATATTGTCTCTCTTTCTGCAGTCGGATCGCTGCGGGAAGATCTCCCCCCCGGTCGTTTTGTTCTGGTCGATCAGTTTATCGACCGTTCATTTGCCCGGGAAAAAAGCTTTTTCGGGCGCGGATGCGTGGCGCATGTTGGGATGGCAGATCCTGTTTCGGCACGCATGGGAGATGTGATTGCTGAACAGGCCGAAAAGATCGGTGTGGAGATGGTACGTGGCGGGACCTATCTTGTCATGGAAGGGCCGCAATTCTCGACCCGCGCCGAGAGTGAGCTTTATCGCCAGTGGGGATGCTCGGTGATCGGTATGACGAACATGCCTGAGGCCAAACTCGCCCGTGAGGCTGAAATGTGCTATGCTTCTATTGCCATGGTGACGGATTACGATTGCTGGCACGACGACCATGATTCGGTGACTGTGGATGCTGTTGTTGCTGTTATGACTGAAAATGCTGCCAAGGCGCGCGCGCTGGTAAAAGCCATTATTCCGGAGCTCGGGAAAAAACGGGGGCTTTGCCCATCGGGCGCCGAACGTGCGCTTGATCATGCGATCATTACCGCACCGTCGGCCCGTGATCGCCAGTTGCTTGAAAAACTCGATGCGGTAGCTGGTCGCGTTCTGCGCTAGACTGGTCTGGCGGGGGAAGAGGATCGCCCCCGCCTTTATGCTCAATGTGTTTCATTTTCCTTTTGAGGGAAGTGATCATGATCCCCCTGGTCAGTCTGCCGCTCCGGAAATTCCCCCAGATTTTTCTGGATTTCGGCCTCTTCGATCTGCACGTCAGCCAGTTGCGGCTCAGGCAGGGATGAGACCGGGATTTCACCGGCATGGGGGTTGTCCTCCATGCCGATGATCTCGGCAGCTTTTTCCCGGTAGACTTCGGGACCGCAATCAGGTCTGTCTTCGGCTTCCCAGAGCTCGCGCGACTTGGCTTCAATGCGTTTGTCACGTTCGGGACTGTCAACAAGGGGATTGAGAGGCGTTGTTCTCGACGACATTATTCTGGAATCCAGTGTTACAGATGGGTGGCGAAAAAGGTTACGCTGCGTGCATGAGCCAGATCGCGGGCATTCTTGTTGAAGCTTGGGCGATCCTCGCAGCCAAAGCCGTGTCCAGCCTCGTCATAGACAAAGATTTCTACCTCGGGCCGGTTCTCACGGATCGTCGTGATATCGGTGTGGGGAATATGATCGTCTTCTCCACCAAAATGGAGCTGGACAGGGCAGTGAGGCTTTTCATGGCTTTCTGCTGCAATGCCCCCGCCGTACCAGGCTGACGCGGCTGCGAATTCGCGTGTGCGGGTGGCAGCCTGCCAGGCGACAAGTCCGCCCCAGCAGAAGCCGATGATGCCGGGTTTGCCGTGGTCATGCCTGTTCAGGGCATGAGCGCTCGCCGTGATATCGGCCAAAATGGCATCCGGAGAAATCCGGGCCCGGAGGGCCAGTCCTTCGTTCATGCCCTGGGCATCATAAGGCAGCACAGTGTCACGCTGCGCACGATCAAACAGGGCCGGCGCAATGACATGATAGCCGTGATGCTCTGCCAGTTCGTCGCAGACTGCCCGTATGTGATCTGTCAGGCCGAAAATCTCCTGCACTACCACGAGGGCGTGTCTGGCCGACGAATCTCCTGCTTCGTAAGCCGAAAAATGGTGTGTATCTGCTGCTGTAAGCGTTATCAGGCGTCCCATGGAACGACCCTCCGTCTTGTTCATTCCAGTCAGGATCAACGATCACCATGACAGAAATCGTTAATCTTCGTCGTGTGCGCAAACGTCTGGCACGCGAGAAGGATGCTCTTGCAGCAGAGCAAAACAGGGTTCGGTTCGGCCGCACCCGGCAAGAGCGTCTGAAATGTGATCTTGAGAGAGACCGCCTGCTGCGTGAGGTGGATGGTGCGAAGCTGGAGCAATCCGTTCCCGTTGAGACAGTGGAAAAGGTTGCCATGGCTGCGGGCAATGACGCTTCGGTGAAAAGTGACGTTTGTGGGGGTTCTGACACTTGACGCCAGCAATAGGCTCCCTTACCTGTTTGGCACTCTCTTAAAGGGAGTGCTAACGCGCTGCGGCTTAGCGGGCGCGCAAACCGGCGGCGTTGCTTCTGATAAAGGGCGTCGCCTTAGAGAAAAGTGGAGCGATCCATTATGACAAATTTTCGGCCTTTGTATGACCGCGTCGTCGTCCGTCGCCTTGAGGGCGAACAGAAGACGGCCGGTGGTATCATCATTCCGGACACCGCCAAGGAAAAGCCCATGGAAGGCGAAATCGTCTCCGTTGGTTCCGGCGCACGGAATGAGCAGGGTCAGGTTGTGGCACTGGACGTCAAGGCTGGCGATCGCGTGCTGTTCGGCAAATGGTCCGGCACCGAGGTGAAGATCAACGGCGAAGAGCTGCTGATCATGAAGGAAAGCGACATCATGGGTGTGATTGGCTGATTTCCAGCCTCCCCATCGTCGCAAACTGAACCTCTACTGGAGATAAGAATATGGCTGCCAAAGACGTAAGATTCGGTGCCGATGCACGCCAGCGCATGCTGCGCGGCGTTGATATCCTTGCTGACGCTGTAAAGGTCACGCTGGGCCCGAAGGGTCGCAACGTTGTTCTGGACAAGAGCTTCGGCGCACCGCGCATCACCAAGGACGGCGTTTCCGTCGCCAAGGAAATCGAACTGGCCGACAAGTTCGAAAACATGGGCGCCCAGATGGTGCGCGAAGTGGCCTCGAAGACCAACGACACGGCTGGCGATGGCACGACCACCGCAACCGTTCTGGCTCAGGCTATCATCCGTGAGGGCGCCAAGGCTGTTGCCGCGGGCATGAACCCGATGGATCTGAAGCGTGGCATCGACAAGGCTGTTCTGGCAGTTGTGGCCGAGCTGAAGGCGAACACGCGCAAGATCACGACGCCTGCCGAAACGGCACAGGTCGGCACGATCTCGGCAAACGGCGAGCATGAAATCGGCGAGATGATCTCGCAGGCCATGCAGAAGGTCGGTTCCGAGGGCGTCATCACGGTTGAGGAAGCCAAGGGCCTGCACACCGAACTCGACGTTGTCGAGGGCATGCAGTTCGACCGCGGCTACATCTCGCCGTATTTCGTGACCAATGCCGAGAAGATGCTCGCCGATCTGGATAATCCCTATATCCTGATCCACGAGAAGAAGCTCTCCTCGCTGCAGCCGATGCTGCCGCTGCTTGAGAGCGTCGTTCAGTCCGGCCGTCCGCTCATGATCATTGCTGAAGACGTCGATGGAGAAGCGCTTGCTACGCTGGTCGTCAACAAGCTGCGCGGTGGCCTGAAGATTGCTGCCGTCAAGGCTCCTGGCTTCGGTGACCGTCGCAAGGCTATGCTGGAAGACATCGCTATCCTGACGGGTGGCCAGGTCATCAGCGAAGACATTGGCATCAAGCTCGAAACTGTCACACTCGACATGCTCGGTCGCGCCAAGAAGGTGCATATCGAGAAGGAAAACACCACGATCGTTGAAGGCGCCGGTAACACGGACGACATCAAGGGCCGTTGTGCACAGATCCGCGCGCAGATCGAGGAAACCACCTCCGACTACGACCGTGAGAAGCTCCAGGAGCGTCTTGCCAAGCTGGCCGGTGGCGTTGCCGTAATCCGCGTTGGTGGCAGCACCGAAGTCGAGGTGAAGGAGCGCAAGGATCGCGTTGACGACGCCCTGCATGCAACCCGCGCCGCTGTTGAAGAAGGCATCGTTCCGGGTGGTGGTACGGCTCTTGCCCGCGCTTCCGTTGCCCTGAAGGACCTTTCCTTCCAGAATGACGACCAGCGCGTTGGTGCGGACATCATCCGCAAGGCTTTGCAGGCTCCGCTGCGTCAGATCGCATTCAACGCTGGTGAAGACGGCGCCGTCATCGCTGGCAAGGTGCTTGAGATCGCCGAGTACACGCACGGCTTTGATGCACAGAATGCAGAATACAAGGATCTGGTTGCCGCTGGCATCATCGATCCTACCAAAGTTGTCCGTACGGCTCTTCAGGACGCAGCTTCGGTTGCCGGCCTGCTGATCACGACGGAAGCCATGGTTGCCGAGAAGCCCGAGAAGAAGGCCGCTCCGGCCGGTGGTCCGGGTGGCATGGGTGGCATGGGCGATATGGATTTCTGATCCAGCCCGTCTCCATCAAGGTTACAAAAGAGCCGCCCTGTCGAAAGACAGGGCGGTTTTTTTTTATGTTTGCAGAATGTCGTCACGGGTTCAGCATCGGGATGTTGGTGAGGACACTCACTTGAGAGTGATTTGGATATCAGATCTGATGTGCTTCTACCTGACAGTATTGAAGACGTACCTCGTAGGGACTCACAATCTCGATGTGGCGATCTGCCTGTTCAGTACGACCGCCATGCTTTGCCTAATCTTGAAGACACGAGCCTCCGCACTTGTCCTGTTGGTTCGCTGCGATATGCTGAACTGACCGCCACGCCGGGCTGCTAACAGCTTGCCTCCCCGGTCTGTATACGGCGAATGAGGTTTATGATTTTCACAACTCAGTTGGCGGCGATTCCCGCTCAGATGGAATGCCTCGCAACTATGGCGCCGTTCCAGCAACTATATAGTATCGTGTGAAGACAATGCTGTTTTAGGTCATCCCGGAAGTATAATTTTTTATGTTTCACGAGAATGATTTCGCGCGGATCGTGGCAAGCCACCGGTCGTGACTCTTAGGGCAGATGGGCATCGGGCGAGAGATTTTCTCTTCTGCCAGCCAATACAAGTCATTCAGCTCGAATAATTTCGCCGATTTGGAATCAGATATCTGATCTCAAATCGAAGGTCCTGTAATCCCGACCCTTGCAAAACCTTCGTATGGAATTATCACTATAATGAAAACTTAATGGGTAAGAAATAAGGAGATTAGAATTTGTCTATATGTGATATATTCATTGATGATAACTATATCGTAAGAGCTCACGCAGGCTCAGATACTGGAGACCATATAGTTGTAAGTTTTACCGGAATTAGTGCACCTGAACGTCATGACGGTAGCTTTTTCGGGGCGGCTCTAGCAATCAAACTTGGTATCCCGTGGATAGGGATCATCGATCGCCACGAAAATTGGTATTGTAAAGGCTCGCTCGAAGAGGCTTTTATCGCAGTCCGCGCATGGATTTCAGCCCGAAAACAAAATCTTGATCCTGGAATTACGCCTAGATTAGTCGGATTTGGTATTTCGATGGGTGCTTATGCGGTTTTGAAATATTCCCGTATATTGGGCCTTGACTGCGTAATGGCAGCAGCGCCCCAATGGAGCCTAGACAGAGCAGAAGCACCTTATCCTTCTCACTTCAAGCACTTCTATCAACCCTTTATGACAGGAATGGGTGTTCGCTCCAATGATGTCCATGGTCGTATTTATGTGTTCTACGATCCCTACGAAGAACCTGACCTTGATGAAGTAAAAATGTTCAAGCGTCATATTGATGTACATGAAATTACGCTCTGTTATGCTGGTCATATGGTGTTATCTAACATAAAAGGCTCTCGTATTTTTTCAGATATGCTTCAACATATAGAGAATCCATTAGCATTTCGGCACATAGCAACCTTGGCGCGTCGACACAATTTTGAGAATATTGCCAGAATGATTGAGCGTGCATTCAACCGCAATCCACGCCTAGTCTTGCAGGCTTTTCACACTAGACGCTTCAAAAAAGCGATAAAGAACGGATCCAGAGAAACCGTATCTCGAATTTGGAAAATAGCAACGAAGATTGCATATATGGGATATATACACGAAGCCGAAGCGTTTTTTGCTTGTGCTACTGGGAATTATCGTCCTTGTATCACATTACCTCGAATCATGAGCTGGCGCGGGGAACTGCTATGCTACTGTCACCACCGTGAAACCTTCTCCCAAACAAATAGTCATCTACCTGTACAGGGCTCCATGGTGACAGTAGTGGACAATGAGCTCTTTGCTACGACGCCGGTTGGGCTTGTTCCAGTTCCTGGACAACTGACTCCAATAGGCGAACAAAGATATGCTATCATTATTGAAAAATCTTATCTCTCAGCACGTGATGATGATCAGGCTACCCTAATGCCTGCTTTAGATGCATGGGAGGAGTTTCTATTACTTCCTGCCCGCCCGCTCTCAGTGTCCGAATAGGTTTCAATCTGTTTCATTTGTCGCAGTGCGCCTTGGATGCCAGTGCTTACGAACTGCGCGCGGTGATGATGCTGATATTGCCGCGATCTCTCGTGTGAGGCAACGATAAGGTTTCGACTGGATGAAGCTCCGTTTTCTGTCGTAGCGCTTTGATAAGACAACAAGACCTGTGTGTAGAGTAGCTTTCATGCCGGGATAGAAGATGGACTTCTGTTTTTGAGCAGATGATCAAATCATGGCTCGGCAGAGGGGGGCAGACTTTAAGCTACTTCCTCAATATCAAGCTAAACAAGCGTAATGTCGCTTTTCAGGACGACAGCATTAGCAGTTCATAGCGGATAGGTGGTTTGCTTGGAAGGCAGTTGTTCTCGATTGGTCGGGGTTATGGTATCTCTCGTTTGAGAGGCAGAGAAGAAACTAAAAAGATCAGACCTTTAATTCTGGAACCGCAATCCCGTTCAGCGCCGGTAAATCAAGACTGACGCAATTACTGGTGTCGTTGTGGGCCACGAAAAACTCCCAACCGTATTCATCTTTGTCTGCTGCTATGTCCCAACCATCATAGTCTTATTCTGATCTTCAAGTCTAAAAGGATTTTTTCTACCCGACCTATCCGGTGAGGTGAAAATGTGCTAAATCTGCGTAGCTGACCCTAGATTTTCTTGCAAAGTTAGAGATAAATCCAAGAGGCATATTTAATAGTATTGCTGTTCTGCAACTATTATGGGTGATATGATGAAGATTGCAATTTGTCTTGCTGTTAAGAATGAGAAAGACGATATTCCATATTGGGTGGCGTGGCACTCTTCGATCGGCTTTGATTCTTTTTTTATCTATGATGACCAATCAAGCGATAGTACCAGTTATGTAATTAATTCTTTAAGAGAAAAATACGATATAAGATTGAAAAATGTGAGAGAAGACAGAGACGATCACGTTATACGACAAGTAGATATATATAATTCTTGTCTCTCAGAAGCCAAAGAAGATTTTGATTGGCTATGCTTTATCGACTCTGATGAATACGTCTATATTGATAGTGGGTCAATAAAGTCTTTTTTGCAACAAATGCCGGAGGATGCTGGGTGCGTGGCCTTAAATTGGTGTTGCTTCGGAACGAATGGACATCTTTCTCGTCCCGAAGGCTCACCGATTTTCTCATATAGAAAACACGGAAATAATACTGAGTACTGGAATAATCATACAAAAGTTATAATTAGACCTCGTAGTGTAAATGGTGATATCACTTATGTGCACAATGCCCCTGTAACGGGGAGGACACTTACATCTGATGGAAAAGATGTCGTTTGGACTACTATGTTTGGAGGATTTACAGCTCAATCGCCCAATTGGGAGAATGCCAGACTACTACATTTTCAGACAAGATCTTTAGAAAACTATATCAGACGCTATAAGGACATGGAGATCCATCGCAGGCAGAATGCAGGAGATCCTGTCCATGATGTAATGAACAGTAAGCTCTACGATGCTGAGTTTATGCAGATCGACAATGCGATTATTAGTAAGTACTCAGATGAACTCATGATACTGGTTGATGCCCAACTTAAATATATAGAAAAATTGATGAAGTCCACGTCAATAATGGAAATCAAGCTGCTTGCTGAACGATTGGATTTATCAAGGTTTGATGTATTTGTTCCCGCCAGGGATCATAAAACGCATCAATTGGAAACCAGATGTGTCTCCATTCATAATTATGGAGGAATCAACATTGATGCAGATGTGAGTGTTTTGAGATTAAAGGCTCACACCGGCGCTTCTCTTTTCATCGATGAAAACAGACAGATCACGACGGATAATACTGCTGAGACTGAGCTTCTTGGTCTCTATGTTCAAGGTACGCGTTATATTCATTTTGTAGCCGCAGATCGAAGGCGCTTCTCTATACCAAATGATGCTAGAATAACAGCGCTTCGGACCTATGAGGTCTGGCAGAATCCAAATGGCAGTATTTGTTTCTCTCATCCACGGACAAAGAAGTATCTTTCAGTGGGAGCTGATGGAGATGTTGTGGTGGATAGGAAGCGAGCATGGGAGTGGGAATGGTTCGATTTTGAATCGATTGATCATAATGTAAACGAGATAGGAAATAACTTTATAGAAGTAAATAATATTTCTTCTGTCTATAACAAAATTTATCTGAATGGATTTAATTATAAATTTCTTTCTAATTATATATCTATGTTGCCTGAGCATGAACGGACTGCATTAGATTTTATGTGTGGAGGCATTTTGGGGGAGCACATTCATTAGGTCTCGTTGACAAAAGACCTGATCTAGAGTGTTGCTGCGGTGATGTTGAGGAAGCTCATAAAAGATAGGATAGCCTTGTCGTATCGGGTGCGATACGGCGTATCTGCTTGAGCCTGTCAAACATCCGCTCGATGCGATATTGGTCCCGATAGCGTTTCTAGGGCCTGTTAGGTCTTGATGTGGTCTGCGGCGGCTGCGATGCAGATGACGGCCATGAAGGAAGCGGCGGTTTT